>JAJDFG010001562.1:0-32896 GCA_021039105.1 Scomber colias
GACAGGAGGGAGGAAGGAAGGAAGGAAAGAAGGGAAGGGAGGAAGGAGGGAGCGATGAAGAGGAATGGAGGAAGAAGGAAGGAGGGAAGTAAGGGAGGAAAGAAGGAAGGAAAGAATGGAGAGAAGGAAGGGAGGAAAGGAGGGGGGAAGAAAGGGAAGGGAGGAAGGAGGGAGCGATGGAGAAGAGGAATGGATGAAGAAGGAAAGGGAGGAAAGAAAGAAGGAAGGAAGGGAGGAAAAGAAAGGAAGGGAGGGAGGAAAGAAGGCAGGCAGGAAGGGAGGAAAGAAAGAAAGGAGGAAGGGAGGGAAGGAAAGAAGGAACAGTCAAAAAAGAGTTGAACTCTGGTTTAAAACCTTTAGATTAATATTTCTGTCTTTAATAAAGAGAAAAGTTAAAGTGATAGTACGTCTATAAAATCTAACTTCTAACAGACAGATGGAAGGAAGTAAGGAAAGGAAGGAAGGAAGGAAGGATTACTTATTTATTTCCTATATGTTTTATTTTATTGTTTAAAGAGTGTGTTGAAGGTCAGAGCAGAATATAAACCTGACCTGCTGCTGAAGGAACCATGTTACTGAAATAGACCCTGACCTTTACACACACACACACACACACACACACACACACACACACACACACACACACACACTCACACTAACACTAACACAGCCACACAGCCCCGCGCACACTCACACACACACACACACAGAGGCGTGTGTGTTTTGTAAGATGAGATGTTCACACTTTTTTCTCGTCTTCTAACAAACACTGAACCTCCTTCCTTTCCTTCCTTCAACACTCTTCATGTTCTTCTTTAAGCTTCTTGATGCTACTACTACTACGATGACTTCCTGGTTGAGCTCACCGGTTGGAAAGTAACCGACTCAGCACATTAATTAATTATTAATTATTAGATATAATTATAATTGAACTTGTTTCTGTTAATTGGTCTCTGACCCAGAGACACACTTCAGATCAGTCTCTGGAGAAACTGTGTGCGTGTGTGTGTGTGTGTGTGTGTGTGTGTGTTTCTGTGTGTCAGTGTGTGTGTGTGTGTGTGTGTATAAACATGGATAATTAGTCCAACAGATAATGAATCAGCAGCTCTAATGTGATGATCAGTCAGGTTAATGTAGTTTTAAAGTTCTTTATAGTTAAAAAATTGAGATCAATGCATGCCAGAGAAAATAAGACCTTGGCGGTCCGACCCTCGGCTGCAGAAGCTAGCTCTAGGGACGTGGAACGTCACTTCTCTGGGGGGGGAAGGAGCCTGAGCTGGTGCGTGAGGTTGAGAAGTTCCGGCTAGTCGGCCTCACCTCGACGCACAGCAAGGGCTCTGGAACCAGTCTGGAACCAGTCTTACCCGGTAGACGAGAGGGTAGCCTCCCTCCCTCCGCCTTCGGGTGGGGGGACGGATCCTGACTGTTGGTGCCTATGGTCCAAACAGCAGTTCAGAGCATCCACCCTTCCTGGACTCCTTGGAGGGGGTGCTGGAGACTTCTGTGCTCGCCACAGTTTGTCTATGGTCATGAGCTTTGGGTAGTGACCGAAAAGAACAAGATGGCGGTTACAAGCGGTCGAAATGAGCTTCCTCCGTAGGCTGGCTGGGCTCTCCCTTAGAGATAGGGTGAGAAGGTCAGTTATCCGGAGGGAGCTCGGAGTAGACCCGCTGCTCCTCCGCATCGAGAGGAGCCAGATGAGGTGGTTCGGGCATCTAGTCAGGATGCCTCCCGGACCCCCCCCCTGGTGAGGTGTTCAGGGCCCGTCCCACCGGTAGGAGACCCCGGGGAAGACCCAGGACACGCTGGAGAGACTATGTCTCTCGGCTGGCCTGGGAACGCCTCGGGATCCCCCGGGAAGAGCTGGACGAAGTGGCTGGGGAGAGGGAAGTCTGGGCTTCCTGCTTAGGCTGCTGCCCCCGAGACCCGACCCCGGATAAAGCGGAAGAAGATGAGATGATAAAACAATTAAATTAGTAAAATAAGAGCGAAAAAGCTATTTGGCATTATGAAATATACATTTAATAAATAAAATATAAATATAAAATGACTGAACATTTTTATATGCTTGCTAAATGCTTTATTTTTCATGCTGAAATGAAATATTGATGAAGATGATATTGGAAAGCAAAAGTCATTTTGCTTAATAATATACAAACATTATTATTATGAATAATTTGTGGCAAAAAGAAACTGAAAAGTTGTTTTCTACTGTTTACAGAACAATGTGAGAAAACTCTGACTGAGAGTAACTAGTGTAAGTGAGAGGAGTTTGGGGTTTTTTGGGAGGATGATGATGAGGAGAGAGAGGAGGAGGAGGAGGAAGAGAGAGAGGAGGAGGAGGAGGAGGAAGAGAGAGAGGGGGAGGAGGAAGAGAGAGAGAGGAGGAGGGAGAGAGAGAGGAGGAGGAGGAAGAGAGAGAGGAGGAGGAGGAGGAAGAGAGAGAGGAGGAGGAAGAGAGAGAGAGGAAGAGGAGGAGGAAGAGAGAGAGAGGAGGAGGAGGAAGAGAGAGAGAGAGAGGAGGAGGATGATGATGGTGATGATGAAGAGGAGGAGGAGGATGATGATGAGGAAGGGAGAGAGAGGAAGAGGAGGAGGAAGAGAGAGAGGAGGAGGAAGAGAGAGAGAGGAAGAGGAGGAGGAAGAGAGAGAGAGGAAGAGGAGGAGGAAGAGAGAGAGGAGGGAGAGAGGAGGAGGAGGAAGAGAGAGAGGAGGAGGAGGAGGAAGAGAGAGAGAAGGAGGAGGAGGAAGAGGAGGAGGAGGAGGGAGAGAGGAGGAGGAGGAGGGAGAGGAGGAGGAGGGAGAGAGAGAGGAGGAGGGAGAGAGGAGGAGGAGGATGATAATGGTGATGAGGAAGAGGAGAGAGAGGATGATGAGGATGATGATGATGATGATGATGATGATGATGATGATGATGATGATGATGATGATGATGATGATGATGATGATGATGATGAGGAGGAGGAGGAGGAAGAGGAAGAGAGAGGAGGAGGGAGAGAGAGAGGAGGAGGAGGAGAGAGGAGGAGGATGATGATGGTGATGAGGAGTAGGAGGATGATGGTGATGAGGAAGAGGAGGAGGAGGAGAGAGAGGATGATGATGATGGTGAAGAGGAGTAGGAGGATGATGGTGATGAGGAAGAGGAGGAGGAGGAGAGAGAGGATGATGATGAGGATGATGATGATGATGAAGAGGATGAAGATGAGCTAACTGTGTCTCCGTGTTGCAGCAGCAGCTTCGACTCAAACTTCTAACATGTTTCTGTTTTTTCTTTTTATCTTCTTCTCAGAAACCCAGGAGACCTCACCGCTGACTAGAGCCCAGATCAGATACAGTAAGACACACACACACACACACACACACAGAGACTCACACACACACACACACACACACATACACACACACACACACACACACAGTAACTAACACAGACACACAGACACACACACACACAGACAGTAACTAACACACACAGACACACACACACACACACACAGTAACTAACACATACACACACACACACACACACACACACACACACAGTAACTAACACAGACACACAGGACACACACACACACACACACACACACACACACACACACATCTATACACACACACACATCTATACACACACACACAGTAACTAACACACACACACATACACACACACACACACACACACAGACACACACACACACACAGTGACTAACAGACACACACACACACACACACACACCCACACACACACACACACACAGACACACACACACACACACACACAGTAACTAACACACACACACACACACACAGACACACAGTAACTAACACACACACACAGAGACACACAGTAACTCACACACACACACACACAGACACACACACACACACACACACAGTAACTAACACACACACACACACACACACACAGACACACAGTAACTAACACACACACACAGAGACACACAGTAACTCACACACACACAGACACACACACACACACACACACACAGTAACTAACACACACACACACAGACACACAGTAACTCACACACACACACTCACACACACAGACACACACATCTATACACACACACACACACACACACACACACACACAGACACACACACACAGGACACACAGACACACACACACAGACACACAGACACACACACACAGACACACAGACACACACACACACATCCTCCATATTTTTGGAGAGATTTTGCAGCTTGAAATCTTTCAGGCTGCAGAACAAACTTTTCTTGTCCTTCAGCTGCTCTGGTTAGTGTGTTTTCTATTCTTCCGTCAGTAGATCATTTCATCATTTCATCATTTCATTCTTTACTTCCTGAAATAAAATAATAGTTTGAATAGTTCCATAAGAACTGGTCCATATAAGTCGTAGTCTGACTTCACCACCAAGAGTCACTTTAACCTTCCTGTCGTCCTCCCAGGTCAAGTTGACCCCGTCTGTTTTGATTGTTCCTTCCTTTCGTCTGTCCTTCTTTTCTTCCTTCCTCCCTTCCTCTTTTCCTTTCTCCTTCCTTCCTTCTTTCCTTCCTTCCTTCCTTCCTTTCTTTCCTCCGTCCTTCTTTCCTTCCATCCTCCCCCCTATCTTCCTCCCTCCCTTCCTTCTATCCTCTTTTCCTTTCTCCCTTTCTCCCTCCCTCCTTCCTTCTGTCCTTCCTCCCTCCTTCCTTCTGTCCTTCCTCCCTCCTTCCTTCTGTCCTTCCTCCCTCCTTCCTTCCGTCCTTCCTCCCTCCCTCCCTCCCTGCCTCCCTCCCTCCCTTCCTTCCTTTCCTTTCCTCCCTTCTTTCCTCCCTTCCTCCCTCCTTTCCTTTCTTCCTTTCTCTCTTTTTTTCCTCCCCCTACCTTCCTCCATTCCTTCTTTCCTTTCTCCCTCCCTCCCTCCTTCCTTCTTTCCTACCTTCCTTCTTTCCTCCTTCCTTCTTTCCTTCCTTCTTTCCTTCCCTCCGTCCCTCCTTTCTTTCCTTGTTGGAGGAACGATGTAATTTAGCCTAAACATGAACACAAAACATCTAAAACTATGAGAATGAGATAAATTGGTTTTAACTTTAATGTCGGCTGAGCTTCGTTCATATTCACATTTATTGTAAGCGACGTTAGAGACATACTGAGATTAGTTTGAAACGACATTTAAACAGTTTTTGTTTCTTTTAAAGTCTCTAATGTGCAAAATGATTGAATTAAATATGAGTTTAAATGTCAGAGTATCTCTTTTTTCATTTATTTAATTCTCTTTTTGTCTGTTTTTACAGTTTTGCTCCACAACGCTCTTCCCTTCGTCGGGTTTGGTTTCCTTGACAACGCCATCATGATCGCAGCAGTAAGTCGTTTTACACTCTGATGAAGATTTAACTTAAAGAAACTGGTTTACATTATTTAGTTCATTTGTTCTCCATCTAATAACTCTCTTCTCTTCTCTCTTCTTCTCTTCTCTTCTCTTCTCTTCTCTTCTTCTTCTCTTCTCTTCTCTTCTCTTCTCTTCTCTTCTCTTCTCTTCTTCTCTTCTTCTTCTCTTCTCTTCTCTTCTCTTCTCTTCTCTTCTCTTCTCTTCTCTTCTTCTCTTCTCTTCTCTTCTCTTCTCTTCTCTTCTCTTCTCTTCTCTTCTCTTCTCTTCTTCTCTTCTCTTCTCTTCTCTTCTCTTCTCTTCTCTTCTTCTTCTTCTCTTCTCTTCTCTTCTCTTCTCTTCCTCTTCTCTTCTCTTCTCTTCTCTTCTCTTCTCTTCTCTTCTTCTTCTCTTCTCTTCTCTTCTCTTCTCTTCTCTTCTTCTTCTCTTCTCTTCTCTTCTCTTCTCTTCTCTTCTTCTTCTCTTTTCTCTTCTCTTCTTCTTCTCTTCTCTTCTTCTTCTCTTCTCTTCTCTTCTCTTCTTCTTCTCTTCTCTTCTTCTCTTCTTCTTCTCTTCTCTTCTCTTCTCTTCTCTTCTCTTCTTCTTCTCTTCTCTTCTCTTCTCTTCTTCTTCTCTTCTCTTCTCTTCTCTTCTCTTCTTCTCTTCTCTTCTCTTCTCTTCTCTTCTTCTTCTCTTCTCTTCTCTTCTCTTCTCTTCTCTTCTTCTTCTCTTCTCTTCTCTTCTCTTCTCTTCTCTTCTTCTTCTCTTCTCTTCTCTTCTCTTCTCTTCTTCTTCTCTTCTCTTCTCTTCTCTTCTCTTCTCTTCTCTTCTCTTCTCTTCTCTTCTCTTCTCTTCTCTTCTCTTCTTCTTCTCTTCTCTTCTCTTCTCTTCTCTTCTTCTTCTCTTCTCTTCTCTTTTCTCTTCTCTTCTTCTTCTCTTCTTCTTCTCTTCTCTTCTCTTCTCTTCTCTTCTTCTTCTCTTTTCTCTTCTCTTCTCTTCTCTTCTCTTCTCTTCTTCTCTTCTCTTCTCTTCTCTTCTCTCTTCTCTTCTTCTTCTCTTCTCTTCTTCTTCTCTTCTCTTCTCTTCTTCTCTTCTCTTCTCTTCTCTTCTCTTCTTCTCTTCTCTTCTTCTTCTTCTTCTCTTCTCTTCTTCTCTTCTTCTTCTCTTCTTCTCTTCTCTTCTTCTTCTCTTCTTCTTCTCTTCTCTTCTCTTCTCTTCTTCTTCTCTTCTTCTCTTCTCTTCTCCTCTTCTCTTCTCTTCTTCTCTTCTCTTCTCTTCTTCTTCTCTTCTCTCCTCTCTTCTCTTCTCTTCTTCTTCTCTTCTCTTCTCTTCTCTTCTCTTCTCTTCTCTCTTCTCTTCTCTTCTCTTCTCTCCTCTCCTGTCCTCTCCTCTCCTCTGTTCTCCTCTCTTTCCTCTCCTCTCCTCTGTTCTCTCTTCTCCTCTCCTCTCCTCTCCTCTCCTCTCCTCTCCTCTCCTCTCCTCTCCTCTCCTCTCTTTCCTCTCCTCTCATCTGTTCTCTCCTCTCTCTCTTCTCCTCTCCTCTCCTCTCCTCTCCTCTCTTCTCCTCTCCTCTCCACTCCTCCTCTCCTCTCCTCTCCTCTCCTCTCCTCTCCTCTCCTCTCCTCTCTCTTCTCCTCTCCTCTCCTCTCCTCTCCTCTCCTCTCCTCTCCTCTCCTCTCTTCTCTTCTCCTCTCCTCTCCTCTCCTCTGTTCTCTCCTCTCCTCTCCTCTCCTCTCCTCTGTTCTCTCCTCTCCTCTCCTCTCCTCTCCTCTCTAGGGAACACAGATTGAACTCTCTATCGGAGTCACATTTGGGATTTCCACCATGGCCGGTAAGATCATTTATTTATTATAGATTACAGACACAAACACAAGTTCCTTTCTTCCTTCCTTCCTTCCTTCCTTCCTTCCTTCCTTCCTTCCTTCCTTCCTTCTGTCCTTTTTCCTTCCTTTTGCCTGTCTTTCCTTCCTTCCTTTCTTATTTCCTTATTTCCTCCCTTCCTTCTTCCTTCCATCCTTTTAATGATCCGGCCCACATGAGATCAATTTGGTCTGTATGTGGCCCTTGAATGAAGATGACTTTGACACCTCTGTTGTATCGTCTTTCTATGAGGTTATGTTAAAGGCTGTGTAAAGTGAATTCAGACATTTTCTTCTAAACACATTAAATAGGTCATAAATGTATTTCTAAAAAAAGGTTGTAAAAAGTATTTCAACCATTTAGATTTGAATTGTGGAGCTAGGATTAGCATAAACCCGCCCCTGCTGCTGTAGAGGTATAAATACGTTCAGCACACACTGCTACTACTACAGTCTACAGTTAGCCAGTTAGCTGAGCTAGCACTACTACTACTACAGTCTACAGTTAGCCAGTTAGCTGAGTTAGCACTTACTACTACTACAGTCTACAGTTAGCCAGTTAGCTGAGTTAGCACTACTACTACTACAGTCTACAGTTAGCCAGTTAGCTCAGTTAGCCTCTGAGCTAACCGCTGAGTTAGCCACCGTGCTAGCCGCCGAGTTAGCCACCGATTTAGCCGCTGAGTTAGCCACCGATTTAGCCGCTGAGCTAACCGCTGAGCTAGCCACCGAGTTAGCCGTTGAGCTAGCCGCCGAGTTAGCTGCTGATCTAGCAGCAGAAAGCTCTCAGACGTAGCGTCCATGTTTCTGGTAGAGGTGGTGACTTTGATTGACAGGTGACACTTGGTAGGGGGCGGGGCTTCAGAGGCTGATTTTTACACAACTTTGAAGCCTAATTTCATATTTGGTGATTTTTTTTAATCATTTCAAATTTGGCAGGGTGGTTAACAACACACTTTTCTGTGGTATGTCAAACTCAGAACACATATTTATTCTGACTTTACACAGACTTTAAATGATTACATTTCCACAGAAGAGACTTAATGGACACCCAGTATAACCATGCAGTGATAGAGATCGTTGCTGCTGCTTCATAAAAACACTAACTCATCCGATTCTGACACCAGAGCAGTGAGAGTGGAGGAAGTTTACGAAGCTTTTCTACCATGAAACAAACACTTCAGCTCAGTTTAAAAGTTGTGACGCTTTCAGCCAGCAGCTCATCCACCTTGTCAATGAAACTTTCTTTAAGGTGGTCCATCTGTTATAATTCAGAGAGACAGACTGAAACTGAAACTGACGAGCTTCAGACAGTTTATAGAGGAAGACGACAAGCGTATCCCATCTGGAAACTGCTGAGGATCTTCCAGGGAGAATTGGAGGCCGTTGCCGTAGCGACAGATGTCTGAGCGACCTCGTTCAGCTGCCAGAGCGGACTTGGACGCTGATATGTGTCCGCTGACTGATTCCTGATCCAACGGGAGGAATGACTGATGGCTCCACAGAACCACAACTAATCATAACTCTATTACTCTACAAGAGACAAACTGCTTCTCATCCTTCCTTCCTCCCTTCCTTTCCTCCTCCTTTCCTTCCATCCTTCCTCCCTCCCTCCCTTCTTTGTTCCTTCCTCCCTTCCATCCTTCCTCCCTCCCTCCCTTCCTTTCCTTCCTCCCTTCCTTTCTCCTTTCATTCCTTCCTCCTTTCGTTCCTTGTTCCTCCCTCCCTTCCTTACTTCCCTCAGTAACATTCAACTCCAGACGGATCGCTAACGATGGAGCGATGAAGTCGCTATAATCTCTCCTCCTCTGACACTGATTGTGGTCGACAGCTGATAAAAAAGAAATAAATATATATGAAACCCTTTCTTTCTTTTCTTCCTTCCTTTCCTTCCTCCCTCCCTCCCTCCCTTCCATCCTTCCATCCCTTCCTTGTTCCTCCCTCCCTTCCATCCTTCCTTTCCTTCCTCCCTCCCTTCCATCCTTCCATCCCTTCCTTGTTCCTCCCTCCCTTCCATCCTTCCTTTCCTTCCTCCCTCCCTTCCATCCTTCCTCTGTCCTTCCTCCCTTCCTTGTTCCTTCCTCCCTCCTTTCCTTCCTTGTTCCTCCCTCCCTCCCTTCCATCCTTCCTTGCTTCCTTGTTTCTCCCTCCCATCATCCCTCCCTCCCTTGTTCCTTCCTCCCTTCCATCCTTCCTTTCCTTCCTTCCTCCCTACTTTCCTTCCTCCCTTCCTTGTTCGTCCCTTCCTTCCATCCTTCCTTTTCCTCCCTCCCTTCCTTCCATCCTTCCTCCCTCCCTCCTTCCTTTCCTTCTTCCTTTCCTTCCTTGTTCCTCCCTCCCTTCCTTTAACATTCAACTCCAGATGGATCGCTAACAACAACAAGAACTCAGCGATGGAGGAGTCGATATAATCTCTCCTCCTCTGACACTGATTGTGTACGACAGCTGATAATAAAAGAAATAAATATATATGAAACAAACAGAATGAGTGAAGGAGTGGAGCGGTGGAGCGGTGGAGGGGTGGAGCGGTGGAGGGGTGGAGCGGTGAGCGTAGTCGGCAGGCTGGATGACGGTGGAAGCAAACATCAAGCGGCGCTCGGTCGGATAAAAGCATCACAGCTTATTGATCTAAAGCCCCCTCCTCAGACTCTGATTTGCACTTTGCAGAGGAAATTGGAGCCGCGTATCCATGGAAACGGAATAATCTGGTGGTGAGGGAGAGAGACGAGGGTTGAGCTCCATAGGAGTTCTCACAAAGCGTAATAATAATATAATATAATAAAAATAAATATAAAAAATAAAGACGTGAACTTGAGACCCAGAGCTGCCGCCATGACGACAGCAGACTGTGTTGCAATAAAGTGAAATAAAATACAGACGAGAGACGAGAGGAGGTTATTTTTTTGTTTTTTAAGAAGAGGTTTGAGACGGCAGGTGATGGAGAGAAGCAGCGTTTTCAGACACTATGTAGAAAGATACCAGCAGGATGAACTTTTATATGGTTATAAACCAGAGGAGTCAAACTCATCTTCATTCAAGGGGCCACATACACACCAATCTGATCTCATGTGGGCCGGATCATTAAAAGGAAGGAGGGAAGGAAGGGAGGAAAAGAAGAAGGAGAAGGAAGAGAAGACAATAAGACAAGAAGGAAGGAAGGAAGGAAGGGAGGGAGGGAGGAAGGGAAGGAAGGAAGAGAATACAGGGAAGGGAAGTAGGGAAGATCGGAAGGAATGAAGGAAGGAAGGAAGGAAGAAATGAAGGGAAGAAGGACAGATGGAAGGAAGTTTTATATATATATATATAACAAAATTCATATTAAAGTTATATTTGTACCTCAATTTTATATTAAATATCATGTTAATCATTTAGGCGATTTTTTAACTAACTTCCTCTCAGTGTTTTATAGAAGTAGTGTAGCTCATTTTTAAGTGATAGCTCAGTGTGTGTAGACTAGAGTCCTTGTGTCTCTGCTGATTAAACGACGGGATTAGCCCCAAAATTACTGAGTCAGCTGAACCTGACCAGCCTCATTTAAGGTGGACTGACCTTTTTTATTTAAGTGGATCAGCTTTTCTCATTTTTATGTGACAATCTGAGCCGGTCCTAAACAGATAAGAGAGAAATGAGCTGCTGAGTCTCTGTCACAGTTTATCTCAACATTCCCACCACCACCTTCACTCAGCCCCCCCCCCGACTACCAACCCCCCCCCCCCCCCCCCCTCCAAACACTCCTGTGCAATTGGCAATCTCACAGGGTGACGAATCGGAGAGGCCTTAAGGAGGTCTGACAGTCTGACAGTCCCAGTCAGGATCTCAACTTCCTGTGAGACTCTGAGATCAAGACAACAGTGAGATTTATCATTAGAGACCCAAGAAAAGAAAAGAAAAAGAAAAAGATCCTTTTGAAGTGTCTTTAAAGAGCAAAGATCCCTTCTGCTTCTATCTGAGGAGAAAACTCTCCAAACTAAACCTGAGACATCTAATAAATATTTTCTAGAGATGAATGAAGCTCCTCCAGAAAGAGTCTTTATGTGTGACTGCTGAGTTTCATCAGAAATCAAAGAGTTTCTCATTGTGTGTGTTTGTTGTGTTGCAGCGGCGGCTCTGGGGAACCTGGTCTCAGATCTGGCAGGTCTCGGGTAAGAAGCCTTAAAATGTGTCTGAAGGGTTGGGTTTCATTTATAAGTAAGGAGGGAGGGAGGGGGGGGAACCAAGGAAGGAAGGAAAGAAGTAAGGAGGGAGGAAGGAAGGGAGGGAGGATGGAAAGGAGGGAGGGAGGGGGGGAGGGAGGAAGAAAAGGAGTAAAGAGGGAGGAAAAGGAGGAAGGAGAGAGGGAAGGAGGATGGAAGGATGGAGGGAAGGAAAGGAGTAAGGGGAGGAAGGAGAGAGGGAAGGAGGATGGAAGGATGGAGGGAAGGAAAGGAGTAAGGAGAGAGGGAAGGAGGATTGAAGGATGGAGGAAAGGAAAGCAGTGGAGTAAGGAGGAAGGAAGGAAGGAAGGAGGGGGGCAACGAAGGAAGGAAAGGAGGGGGGAAACGAAGGAAGGAAAGGAGTAAGGAGGAGGGAACGAAGGAAGGAAAGAAGTAAGGAGGGAGGAAGGAAGGAAGGAAGGAAAGAAAGAAAGGAGTAAGGATAGAGGAAGGAAGGGAGGAAGGAAGGGAGGGAGGAAAAGAGGAAGGAAGGAAGGAGTAAGGAGGAAGGAAGGAAGGGAGTAAAGACGAAAAGAGGAAGGAATTTAGGAGAGAAGGGAGGAAGGAAAGAAGGAAGCAAGGAAGAACAGTCAAAAGAGATGGGGTCAATTTGACCCGGGGAGGACGACACAAGGGTTAAAATGTGTCTGAGTCTAAAGTTTGGACTCTGCAGGTGAAAAAAACATCAAGCAGCTCTGATTGAGAACAGAGAGTCGAGGTTTCAGGCTGCTGTGAGGTTTGATGGTTTCTGTGTTTTCTTTATTTTTTGGTTCATTGTAGTTTTAATATTTTTAATTAATTAGACTTCTCTGTTTTTAAATTCCTTTTATTTCATTCCCAGGTTTTTACACACAGTCAGAAATACTGATAGTACATTTCTCTCTCTCTGTGAGCTTTGTCCTGTTACACTGGGCAGCAAATGTTTTACTGCTAATAAGTTTAATTTATTAGCAGCTTGTGCATAAAATGGCTTTGATTCCCTTCAAATATTAGGTTCTGGGTGGGTTGAAAGGTTGTTTTTGGCGTTTTTGGTACTTTTTTGTTGTTTAATTCCTTTTATTTTATTCCCAGGCTTTACACATAATCAGAAATATTAATAGTACAGACTTTTACTTGTGTTTAGTTCTTGGGTAGTGATATTTCCTGATTGCTTATGTATAAAAAAGTATAGAAAATGGCTAGTATGCTCTTTTTTTGGCATTTTTTCTTTTCGTTTTATGTTAATTGCTAAACTTTGTGTTACATTGACTTCCTTCCTTCCTTCCTTCCTTCCTCCCTCCCTCCCTCCCTCCTTACTCCTTTCCTTCCTCCCTTCCTCTTTTCCTCCTTACCTTCCTTCCTTCCTTCCTCCTTTCCTCCCTCCCTCCCTCCCTCCCTCCCTCCCTCCCTCCTTACTCCTTTCCTTTCCTTCCTTCCTTCCTCTTTTCGTCCTTACTCCTTTCCTTCCTTCCTTCCTTCCTTCCTCCCTCCTTACTCCTTTCTTTCCTTCCTTCCTTCCTCTTTTCGTCCTTACTCCTTTCCTTCCTTCCTCCCTCCCTCCCTCCTTACTCCTTTCCTTCCTCCCTTCCTCTTTTCCTCCTTACCTTCCTTCCTTCCTTCCTCCTTTCCTCCCTCCCTCCCTCCTTACTCCTTTCCTTCATTCCTTCCTCCCTCCTTTCCTTCCTTCCTTTCTTCCTTCCTCTTTTCCTCCTGTCCTTTCTTCTGTCCTTCCTTGACCTGATGACAACAGGAGGGTTAAACATCCATATAATCGTGTGTGTGTGTGCGTGTGTGTCTGTGTGTGTGTGTGTGTGGTGTGTGTGTGTGTGTCTGTGTGTGTGTGTGTCTGTGTGTGTGTGTGTGTGTGTAGTCTTGCAGGTTACGTAGAAGCTCTGGCCTCCAGACTGGGGATGCAGGTTCCAGATCTGACGCCCAAGCAGGCGGACATGTGGCAGAGCAGGGTCAGCTCCCACATGGTGAGACGGCTTTCTATCTTCCTGTAGGAGCTAATAAACTCCCACAGTCCCTCATCACACTCATCACACTAATCACACTCCCTCCTCCTCCCCTCCTCCCTCCTCTCCTCCTCCCCCCCGCTCTGCTTCTGGCCAAAACACACAAGTTAAATATCACCAGGTGGATTTATTTGATCTGGCTTCAGCTTTAGAGAGAAAAACATCAGAGACATTACCTGAGAGGATTATTTATACTCCTGCTGTTCACCATTAAAATACACCAACATTAAATATATGCCAACTGTAATATGTTGGCATATATTAAATGTTGGTGTAATAACCACAGACTGTATAAAAGAAACAGACGTAACATCCGTGACGTCACCCATTGGTTTGTGGACTGCTGCTCGGAAGCCAATAGTTTCTAATCTAGGCAGCGCCATCTTGAAAATTTCAGGTGCATGCTGGGAAAAATAAAAACACGGATTCTACTTATATGGGCATGAGGCGGGGCCATGGGGCGGAGCGGGGAGGTTGCTATGGTTACGAGGGCTGGATCTCGAGGACATTGGTCAATCAACCTGTCAATCAGGACGTAGCCACGCCCTAATGCATACCCTGCTTTATCATCACATATAAAATCAGGGAGGCCAAAATGTCCCAAATGAACATCATACTGCATTGAAGAAGGCTTTAAACTAGCGATTGAGACCATAAACACATTTGAAAACGTTTACTGAGGTTAGAAATCAAGTGAGAAGTTGGTGAATTCTCCATTGACTTGTATAGAGACGGTCGCCCCCTGGTGACCTTTTGATAGAATGCAGCTCTAAGTTACTTCCTGGTTGGCCTCATTTCAGAGGACCGGAACTCCCCGCCTGGTTAAACCCTCATATTAGATGACTGCAGATTAAACAGGAAGAACAACATTAACAGCATTGATCAGAGAGTGTGACTAAGCGACAGCAGCTTCTAATGAAAGCCAAAGCAGAAGTTCCTCAGGGCGTTTTCACACCTATAGCAGTTCAGCTCTGGTCCGTGTCAGCTAAAGAGAAAGTGAGCTTAATGTGGTTTTGAGGTTTAAAAAAAAGATTAAGCAAAATATTAATTAAGAAGATGCTTAATATGTTTTATATACCTTGAAGTTGGTATCTGTCCTTATTTTTCTGACATTTTATAGTCTTAAAAATGACTTCAATCAGAATGTAATTGATATTTTCATCACTAAGAGCAGTTATTAGTTTCCTCTTTTAGTTTGTCGGCTGGTTTTAAACAATACAGCTCGACACTAAAGGATCAGCTGTTTTAGTATCAACAACAGAAGCTCCTTACATACTGTTCATATTCTACAACCTCACAGTTTGTTCTGGGTCAATGTTGAAGCACAGATGTGTTTAGAAAGCATCAATAGTCGATAATCTGACTGATCAATAAATATGTGGAACAGGAGCATTTGACCCGAACATCATAAAAGGGTTAAGCAGCTATTTGAAAGATCTAATAGTCAGACTAAGACACTTTATATCCAATAAATTAAACTTGATAAAGTGATATTAGTATATTATTACGTTATTACATTTGTAAAGGATTCTTTTAACCTAGCCATTAACGTAATAACTTATTATATTATTGGCAAAAAGTTATGATGTAATTGGTTCAGAAATGTTACGTTATCACTCTTATTACATTATCGGATGTTGTTACGTTGTTGGCTATTTAACGTTATCGGTCAATATTACGTTTTCCGCCTTCATCCCGCTATTGGCCTTTATTACGTTATTGGTCATTATTTCATTATCGTCCGTTATTACAGTATTGTTCATCATTACGTTATTGGTCGTTATTACGTTAGCTGTTGTTATTACGTTAGCGGTCATTATTACGTTATTGTTATTACGTTATCGGTCGATATTACGCTATTGTCCTTATTACGTTAGCGGTCATTATTACGTTAGCGTCATTATTACGTTAGCGGCCGTTATTACGTTATCGTCATTACTACGTTAGCGGCCATTATCACGTTAGCGGCCGTTATTACGTTATCGTCATTACTACGTTGGTGGCCATTATTACGTTAGCGGCCGTATTACGTTATAGTCATTACTACGTTAGCGGTCATTATTACGTTAGCGGCCGTTATTACGTTATCGTCATTACTACGTTAGCGGCCATTATTACGTTAGCGGCCATTATTACGTTAGCGTCATTATTACGTTAGCGGCCGTTATTACGTTATCGTCATTACTACATTAGCGTCATTATTACGTTAGTGGCCGTTATTACGTTATCGGCCATTATTACGTTAGCGGCCATTATTACGTTATTGTTATTACGTTATTGGTCGATATTACGCTATCGGTCGCTGTAACCTGTACAAAAGTGTAACATTTGTCACTAAATTTCAAGTCTTTCGTTTTTTCAACATTAAGGGGTTAAATAAAAAGGAAACAACATTGATCTCTCCTCCTTCTTCTTCTTCTTCTTCTTCTCCTCTTTCAGGGTAAGGCCATCGGAGTGTCCATCGGCTGTATTTTGGGGATGTTCCCGCTCTTATTCCTGAGCGACGACGACGACAAGGAGAAAGAAAAAAAAGAAGAGTCGGCAGCAGCAGCGTCGCTCTCATCCTAACGATCCACTACAACTACACACACACACACACACACACACACACACACACACACACACACACACACACCTACCAACTGGATGTCAAACTCTCACATGAAGGATTTGACAGTGTGCTGCTCGGCTCGGCTCAGGCAGCGTTTCTAACCATGTTTAAATCTACAGTGAGAATATTTAAATAACTTCTCTCTTTTTAACTCCGTCTGTTTAAATCAACATGAGAGAAACTTTATTTAAGCTTTAATGAGGAATGAGCATTTATGATTCTAATATTCATTCTGTTTATTAACCTTCCTGTCGTCCTCCTGGGTCAAACTGACCCTGTCTGGTTTCACTGTTCCTTCTTTCCTCCCTTCCTCCTTTCCCTTCCGTACTTCCTCTTTTCCTTCCTCCCTCCTTTCCTTCCATCTGTACTTCCTCCCTCCCTCCTTTCCTTTCCTTTCCATCCTCCCTCCTTTCCTCCCTCCCTCCCTCTTTACTCCTTTCAATCCTTCCATCCATCGTTCCTTCATTCTTTCCTCCTTTCCTTCCTCCCTTCTTTCTCTCCTTACTTCCTTCCTCTTATCCTCCTTACTCCTTTCCTCCTTTCCTTTCTCCCTTCCTTCCTCTTTTCCTCCTTACTCCTTCCTTTCCTTCCTTTCCTTCCTTCCTTCCTTAACAGGAGGGTTAAGATTCACATGGCTTAGTGGAAGCTTTTTAGATCGGAGCTTTGGGTCTGGATCAATCTTTTCCTTCCTCCTTCCCTTTCCTCCCTTCCTTCCTTCCTCCTTCCCTTTCCTCCCTTCCTCTTTCTTTCCTTTCCTTTCCTTCCTCCCTCCTTCCTTTCTCCCTCCCTCCCTTCCTCTTTTTCTTTCTACCTCCCTCCTTTCCTTCCTTGACTCGAGGACAACAGGAGGGAGTGTTTACAGTTATATTGACCACACTTCCTTCCCTCCTTCCTTTCCTTCCTCTCCTTCCTTCCTCCTTCCCTTCTTCCTCCCTTCCTCCCTTGACTAGAGGACAACAGGAGGGTTAGCGCTGCTGTCTGATCACATGTTGAGTGTTAAGTTATATTGACTCTAACCACTTTAAAGGTGACATGGTGTTTATTAGTTTCTCCTTGAAGACGTTAATAGAGTCTGAAGTCTGAACGCAGCTGTTCACATTTAACTGACAGCAGGAGGGACGAGGTTAAATACTGTGACCCCTCTCCTCTCCTCCCCTCTCCTCTCCTCCTCTCCTCCCCTCCCCTCCCCTCCTCTCTTTCCTTTCCTCTCTCTCTCCTCTCCTCTCTCCTCTCCTCTCCTTTCCATCTCCTCTCCTCTCCTCTCCTCTCTCCTCCTCTCCTCTCCTCTCCTCCTTCTCCTCCCTCTCCTCTCCTCTCTTCTCTCCTCTTCTCTTCTCTTTCCTCTCCTCTCCTCTGTTCTCTTCTCCTCTCCTCTCTTCTCTTTCCTCTCCTCTCCTCTCCTCTCCTCTCCTCTCCTCTCCTCTCCGCTCCACACAGCATGAAGTGGGTCTGAGTGTCTGGTTAAGTTAAAGAAAGGTAGGAAGGGATGAGGCTCAGGAAGGTGGGAAGGGATGAAGGGATGAGGCTCAGGAAGGGATGGAGGGATGAAGGGATGAGGCTCAGGAAGGAGGGAAGGGATGAAGGGATGAGGCTCAGGAAGGAGGGAAGGGATGAAGGGATGAGGCTCAGGAAGGAGGGAAGGGATGAGGCTCAGGAAGGTGGGAAGGGATGAAGGGATGAGGCTCAGGAAGGAGGGAAGGGATGAAGGGATGAGGAGAGGTTTTAAAGCTATGTCACCGTGTAACGAGCTCATCTGACGGAGTGTAACGGCCCTTTAATGCTGATAGATTCATTCTCAAATCATTAGAGAGAAGAAGAAGAAGAAGAAGAAGAAGAAGCAGCTCCTTGTCTCTTTATATCTTTATTATAATGTTAAAACTTCACTTTCTCTCCAGTTGTAGCCCCGAGGGAATCAAAAGAAGGATTTATATAAAAGGAGTTAAATGTTTAAATGTCTCTGAGGAGTCAGATCTGCCTGAGAAGATCACAGGATCACAGGATGGGAAGAGATGTCTCGGCTGTCAAATCTATCAACCAACACCTGGAGTCTTCTTCTTCTTCCTCCTCCTTCTTCTTCTTCTCCAAACATCATCTTCAGCTGCTCATTACAGCTGAGTATTTACTTCTTCTCCTTCTTCTCCTCCTCTTCCTCCTCCTCCTCCTCCTCCTCCTCCTCCTCCTTCTTCTTCTTCCACATCCTCCCTCCTCCTCCTCCTTCTTCTTCTTCCTCATCCTTCCTCATCCTCCCTCCTCCTCCTCTTCTTCCTTCTTCTTCTTCTTCTTCGTCCTCCTCCTCCTCCTCCTCCTTCTTTCCTCCTCCTCCTTCTTCTTCTTCTTCTTCTTCTTCTTTCTCCTCTTCCTTCTTCCTCTTCTTCTTCTTCTTTCCTCCTCTACCTCCTCCTCCTTTTCCTCCTCCTCCTCCTCATTACAGTTGAGTATTTGACAGCTGACTGCAGATCGTTTCTCATCCTGACAGAAGAAGCTCAAACTGTTTTTCTTCTTCTGCCTGATTTCATTTTATTATTTTACTTATTTACCTAAAAGAAAGAAAAGCACATACATTATTATTATTCTTTCATTCTTCTTCTTCAGCAGCAGCAGCAGCAGCAGGGTTAAACTGAGCAGTGACGAATATTGAGTTATTGAAGCATCAGCTGTTTCTTATTGTGTGTCTTTAAACTTATAATAATAATGAAACTAAAGGAACAGTGTGAGTTTCTACCTCGATGGGGATGTTTGTGGTGTGTTGCATGAAGACCTGATGTAGCTCTATAATCACTTTTATTTTATTTTATTTTATTTTAATCTGCTGGAAAGTCTTTAAATGTTCTGAATCTGCAACAAACACTATTTAATAACTGATTTATTGTTAAGTTGGTTTTTCTTTTTTTTCTTGGCTTAACTCTGATTATTTGCTTCTATCAGTGTGTTTGCTCCATCGTCTCTTTCTTCTTTTCTTTTTTCTCTCTCTCTCGGATACTTGACTCGCTTCCATCCGTCCGTGTAATTAGTTTTTTAGTTTTTTTAGTTTTTTAGTTTTTTAGTTTGTTTCATCACACGAGGCTCCAGATGGTCGAGATACGCACACGAGTCCGAGAAACACATCAACACAAGTTTATAGTTTATAGTTTACACCATCAGTTAAAAAGTTTCTAAAGTCTTTTATCTACACACACACACACACACACACACACACACACACATACAGATATACACACACACACATATACACATATAGATACACACAATACAGATACACAAATACACACACGGATACACACATACACAAGGATACACACACACACACACACACACACACACACACACACACACACACACACACACACACACACAAGGATACACACACACATACACACACACACACACATACATATACACACATACATATGCACACATATACACATACATACACACACTCACTCACACACACACACACACACATACATACATACACAAACACAGACACACACTCTCTCACACACACACATACACACACTCACACAGACACACACACTCACACACACACACACTCCTCACCTTTCAGCACATTAACAAGGTGCTTCTTTATTTTTATGTATTTTATTGAATCCAGTTAATTTTTTTCTCTTTATGTCCAAAAATCAGCTTTAAGTTTATTTTCTACTTTTTTTTTCTTTGAATGTAAGAACCAAGAATAATCAATAATCAATAATCATCATTTATTGGTTAAAATAGCCAATAAATGAGTTATTGATTTAACTTAACTGGAATTTATGTTTATTATCTTTATTTATTAGCACATGTTATAAAATCTAAAGAAGGGACTAATCATTCATATTTCTGCCTTGATGATGATGAGAGGTTTATAAGATGCCAAAAACACTTTAGGACACTATTGTTATACTGGTGATGATGTCATCGGGTTCTTCTGGTGATGATGTCATCGGGTTCTTCTGGTGATGATGTCATCGGGTTCTTCTGGTGATGATGTCATTGGGTTATTCTGGTGATGATGTCATCGGGTTATTTTATTTTCTTCCTTCCTTCCTCCCTCTTTTCCTCCCTTCCTTCTTTCCTTCTTTCCTCCTTTCCTTCCTTCCTTCGTTCCTTCCTCATTTCCTTCCTTCCCCAATTCCTTCCTTCCTCTTTCCTTCCTTCCTTCGTTCGTTCCTCATTTCCTTCTTTCCCCAATTCCTTCCTTCCTCTTTCCTCCCTTCCTTCGTTCCTTCCTCATTTCCTTCTTTCCCCAATTCCTTCCTTCCTCCTTTCCTCCCTTCCTTCGTTCCTCCCACTTTTCCTCCCTTCTTTCTTTCCTTCCTTCCTTCCTCCCTTCCTCCCTTGACCTGAGCACAACAGGAGGATTAAATGTAAAAGCCTCGAGGGGCTTCGGCTCTGTTTGTCCCTCTGACTCATTAGAGGAGGAAGAGGAAGAGGAAGAGGAAGAGGAGGAAGTTGTAACGCTAAATCTGAATCATGTGCTAAAATTATTAAGAAGGAATTATTCACAATGTGCTCTTTTTAGTTTTATTATCTTCATCATGTTTGTCTTCATTCATCAGGCTTTTATGTCTTTATTTCCTTTTATTTTATTTTTCTTTTTGCTCATAATTATAATATTTTGCTTTATTTCATTCTCTGAAGAAATAAAGGATCTTTTTCTGCATCTGAACAAAAAAGAAAATGTAA
Source organism: Scomber colias (assembly GCA_021039105.1). Classification (NCBI taxonomy): domain Eukaryota; kingdom Metazoa; phylum Chordata; class Actinopteri; order Scombriformes; family Scombridae; genus Scomber; species Scomber colias. Next base: position 20,695 of record JAJDFG010001562.1, read on the forward strand.
TAAATGTGTGTTGGTGAACTGAATGCTGTGCTGTGCTGCCATCTAGTGGTCAGATCTGGAACAGCAGCAGCACCAGCAGCTGATACATGAACTGTTTGTTTTATAATATTAAAACATTTGATGTCAAAGAATGAAAAATATAAATATATACTCACATTCACCAGCTGCTTTATTATATTTACCTGTGTTAACTAATATAAACTAAAACAACAGCTTTTATTATTAATTCTGCTTTTATGAGGATCAAACTTTTTCATTTTGTGTTGATAGAAAGTTGATAATTCTACTTTTCTTTTTCTACTACGTTTGTTATTGAGGCAAATAAATAAAATATAATACAACACTTATAATACACTCCACTAAACTATAACCCTAAATAATACATCAGTTCAACACATTTTAGTTCTCAGAGTTCATTAATGTTCATTTATCAAACTATCTGTTGCTGCTTTTTATTTCTACATTTCCTTTTTAACTTTTAGCTTTTTTTCTACCATATTTTATTAATTTTCAGTCTTTAATAACGTAGCTAACACTCCTCTTACCTTCCCTGAAACACACCACAAGGTTTATTTTTAGCTCTTGTTTAATTTTACTTTTAAATTATAAAGTTTAGGGGTTTTTTGGGTTATTGAAATTCGCTAGCATAATGCTAACGGGTGCTAACGAGCGCTAACGGGTGCTAACACTGCTGTTTAAATGCTATAAATGACGTCAGATTTAATCAATAAACAGGTTATAGTCAAACAAACAATCAGTGAAACATAAAACAAAATTAATCCAATAAAAACTGATGATATGAACACAATCCACAGATCTGTGAAGCTATAGTTAGAATTATGACTTTCTTTCTGTATAAATGTTGATTTTAAAGTCAGAGCTGTTTAATATTAGACTGACATGTGAACCTGATGAAGTGGCTGGTTAATGTGAGTTTATATAAATGTATAAATATATAAAGTGTGTATTTTGCAACATGATGTGCAATTTAAAATAAAAACAATACATTTGGGAGAATTTACCTCTGAACTCTGCAGCAGCTGTGTGTCTCAGTTATTGTCTGCTGAGGAGCCGAAGAGCCGAAGAGCAAGGCAGTGAGACTCACGTCAGGAGGAAGACGATGATGAAGATGATGAACTATAATAACCCTGGTTCTGGTTCTGATTCTGACCTAAGACTAAAACTAGCAATTAAATAATAATTTAGTTAATTTAGTTAGAATCTGTTTATTATGGAAGCCTATTCTGCCACTTCCGACTTTTTATCTCATAATTTTGACTTTTTATCTAAAAATTTCAACTTTTTATTTAAAAATTTCAACTTTTTATTTCATAATTATGACTTTTCATCTAGTTTTCCCACGACGTGAATGGCATAAGCCTAGTGCTCGTTAGTTCTGCCTGTTGAAGAAATCTAACGTTGAAGATATGTAACTATTTTCGATGGACTTGGATAATAGCGCTCCAGAGAGGGGTTTGAGCCAAAAGTCCACACAGTGCTTTGAAGCTGTCATCTTCATCCAGAAGAAGTTATTTAAAATGATTCTTCTACAGGGTTATTAACCAGTCCATACTGGTCACCACACTGGTCACCATACTGGTCAGCTGGTCAGAAGCTTCATGGATGTTGATGGTTTTATTTCTCCCTCCACAGTGAACACTACAGAGCATCACCACATACACTAACTACCTCTTCATCTGCAGTAACTTTGGTTTGTTAATCAGTTGATTTATGTTATTATAGGGTAATTTATTGGAGTTCAAGTATTTATTTTCATGTCTAATGAGAAATAAAAACACAAAAATCATAATTCATGCATGAAAGTGTTCAAATAAAACAAATGTGTTTCTTGTTCAGTTTTCCTGCTGGTGCTGAATTATAATGTAATAAATAAAATTACACGTGTTGATTTTATTTATTTTGACTTTTTATCTAAAAATTCCACTTTTTATCTTTTTACAAAAAACTTAATGGTGAAATTAATGGTTAACTTGTCCCAGAAAGTATTTAAATTTTTTTATTGAAGGTATTTTGCCTGAATATTGAACAATTATCCAACTTTGGGCCTCAAATCATGACATTCTCAGTGCCCATGACCATGATGAAAACAGCATATCCTGCTTACAATGTTATATCAAACTAAAAGACCTTTTCATAATAAAACGGTAAAATATGGATTTTATATTAATGCCTTTTAGTAAAATCGAGACACCATGCAATAGAGGGATATTAAACTTACAAACCTAAATCAAACTCAGAGCATCATTTGGTTTGAATACTGTAAAAGAAATTTGGCGACTTATTTCAAAGTAAAAGCTGAAACAGGAAGAGAGGAAACACACTTAACCCTTCTGTCGTCCTCGAGTCAAGGAAGGAAGTTAGGAAGAAGAAGAAGGAGGAAGGAAAGGAGGGAGGAAGGGAGAAAGACGGAAGGAAAGGAGAGAGGAAGGAAGGAAGGAAGGGAGGAAGGAAGGAAAGGAAAGAAGAAGGGAGGAAAGGAAAGAGGAAGGAAGGATGGAAGGGAGGAAGAAGGAAAGAAGGAAGGAAGGGAGGAAGAAGCAAGGAAAGGAGGGAGGAAGGAAGAAGAAAGGAAAGGAGGGAGGGAGGAAGAAGGAAAGATGGAAGGAAGGATAGGAGGGAGGAGGGAAGGAAAGGAGGGAGGAAGGAAGAAGAAAGGAAAGGAGGGAGGGAGAAGGAAGGAAAGAAGGGAGGAAGGAAAGGAAAGAGGAAGGGAGGAAGAAGGAAGGAAGGAAAGGAGAGAGGAAGAAGAAAGGAAAGGAGGGAGGAAGGAAGAAGCAAAGAAAGGAGGGAGGAAGGGAGGAGGAAGGAAGGAAAGGAAAGGAGAGAGGAAGAAGGAAGGAAAGAAGGGAGGAAGGAAGGATGGAAGGGAGGAAGAAGGAAGGAAGGAAAGGAGGGAGGAAGGAAGGAAGGAAGGGAGGAAGAAGCAAGGAAAGGAGAGAGGAAGAAGGAAGGAAAGAAGGGAGGAAGGAAGGAAAGGAAAGAGGAAGGAAGGATGGAAGGGAGGAAGAAGGAACGAAGGGAGGAAGAAGGAAGGATAGGAAAGGAGGGAGGAAGGAAGGAAGAAAAAAGGAAAGGAGGGAGGAAAGGAGGGAGAGAGGAAGGAAGGAAGGAAAGAAGGAAGGAAGGAAAGAAGGAAGAAAGGGAAGGGAGGGAGGAAGAAGGAAGGAAGGATGGAAGGGAGGATGGAAGGAAGAAAGTATTAAGGATACCCATTAATATTTTGCTGAAACAGGAAGAGAGGAAACACACTGCGACACGTTGAGTGATTTTATTTATTGAGTTTGTAAATGACATCATGTTTTACAGTTTAGTGGATTTAACTGATTCTGGGAAGGAAGGAAGGAAGGAGGGAGGAAGAAGGAAGGAAGAAAAGGAGACATCATGTTTTACAGTTTAGTGGATTTAACTGATTCTGGTTTCATTAAACATAAAACCTTCCTGCTACTGATGGATGGAGGTGAGTTCATTTCTCTACAGTCTCATGTCTTAACCCTCCTGTTGTCCTCCAGTCAAGGAAGGAAGGTAGGAAGAAGAAGGAGGGAGGAAAGGAGGGAGGGAGGGAGGGAAGGAAGGAAAGAGAGAGGGAGGGAGGGAGGGAGGAAAGAAGGAAGGAAAGGAGGAAGGAGGGAAGAAAGGAAGGTACGAGGGAGGGAGGAAAGACAGAAGGAGGGAAGAAGGAAAGAAGGAATGAAGGAAGGAAGGGAAGGAAGGAAGGAAGGAAGGAAGGAGGGAGGGAAGGAAGGAGGGAGGGAGGGAAGGAGGGTGGGAAGGAAGTAAGGACGGAGGGAGGAAAGAAGAAATGAGGGAGGGTGGGAAGGAAGGAAGGAAGGAGGGAGGGAGGAAAGAAGGATAGAAGAAAGGAAGGAAGGAGGGAAGGAGGAAAAAAGGAAGGAGGGTGGGAAGGAAGGAAGGAAGGAAAGAGAGAATCCTCAGTGTGTGTGTGTGTGTGTGTTAGCTTCATACGCTTCTTATGGCATCAGCTACACGACTGTATCTGGAAACCTGCTCCGGTGGAAACGTAGATACATAAAATAAAAAGCTGGGACAGGCTTCAGTCGTCAAACCGAGGCGTCAAACTGCCGTCACACAAAGTAGTCAAACATTAACGATCCAGTCAGGACGATCGATCGGCATCTAAAAAGCTTCCTGGGTCCAGGAGAGGAGGAAATAATTAGTCCAGTACAAAAAAAAGCAGACTTATTAAAAAGATTAAAAAAAGACAACATGCATATTAAATATTTGTTAATATGTTTTATATGTTTAACAGGACAGTTGGGAAGTTTAACCCTCCTGTTGTCCTCAAGTCAAGGAAGGGAGGAAGGGAGGAAAGGAGGGAAAGGAAGGGAGGAAGGAAGAAGGGAGGGAGGAAAGAAGGAAGGGAGGAAGGGAGGAAGGAAGAAGGAAGGAAAAGAGGGAGGAAGAAGGAAGAAAAGGAACGGGGAAGGAAGGAGGGAATGAAGGACAGAAGGAAATAAAAAAGGAAGGAAGGTAGGAGGGAGGAAAGACATAAGGGAAGGAGGGAGGGAGGAAGGAAAGGAGGGAAGGAAGGAAGGAAAGGAGGGAGGAAGGAAGGATGGAGGAAATAAAGAAGGAAGGAAGGTAGGAGGGAGGAAGGGAGGAAAGGAAAGAAGTAAGGGAGGAAAGAAGGAAGGGAGAAGGAAGGAAAGGAGGGAGGAAGGAAAGGAGGGAGGAAGGAAAGACAGAAGGAAGGAAAGGAAGGAAGGGAGGAAAGGAAAGGAGGAAGGGAGGAAGGGAGAAAGAAGGAAAGGAGGGAGGAAAGAAGGGAGGGAGAAGGAAGGAAAGGAGGAAGGGAGGAAGGAAGGAGGGAAGGAAGGAAGGATGGAGGAAAGAAGGAAGGAGGGAAGGAAGGAAGGATGGAGGAAAGAAGGAAGGAAGGGAGGACAGAAGGAAAGAAGAAAGGGGTATGGAGGAAGTAAAGAAGGAAGGAAGGTAGGAGGGAGGGAGGAAAGAAGGAAGGGAGGAAGGGAAAGGAGGAAGGGAGGAAGGAAAGGAGGAAGGGAGGAAGAAAAGGAAGGATGGAGGAAATAAAGAAGGAAGGAATGTAGAAGGGAGGAAGGGAGGAAGGAAGAAAGGGAGAAGGAAGGAAATGAGGAAGGAAGGAAGAAGGGAAGGGAGGAAGGAAGGAAGGACAGAAGGAAGGAAGGGAGAGAGGGAGGACAGAAGGAAAGAAGGAACAGTCAAAACAGCAGACGGGGTCAATTTGACCCGGGAGGACGACAGGAAGGTTAAAAACATGTAAATTAAACCAGAAATAAAAAAGATAAATGAATAAAAACATAAATAACTTGACTTGTGAGTATTTAGTATCAACAAGGGAGTCTGTGCATGTTAGCTTGTTATGCTAACGCTAATCGCCTGCTAACACACGTCAGATTCTTAGCTAGTCGGGCTATTTGACATTTAAATAAGTACAAGCTCTCAGAGGGTTTATATATTTATATATTTATATATTTGTTGCAGTTACACATGAATACCAGTACAGCAGCAAAGGCCTGATTTTAGTTATTTTATCGTCTGTTTTTTAACCGAAGCTAATAGAAGATTTTCAGTTGGGGGTCAAACATCCATCGGTATCGTTTGGAGCCAAGATGGAGGTCAGTGTGACGCAGTTTCACCAAAATCCTGTTAAAGCCATTCAGTAAAAAAGAAACTGAACTTCTGCTGAGACTGAGATATATATTTTACCCTCCTGTTGTCCTCGAGTCAAGGACGGAAAGGGAGGAAGGATGGATGGAAGGGTGGAAGGAAGGAGGGAAGGAAGGATGGATGGATGGAAGGGAGGGAGGAAGAAGGAAGGAAATGAGGGAGGAAAGGAGCGAGGAAGGAAAGGACGGAGGGAAGGACCAAAGAAAGGAAGGAAGGAAGGATGGAAAGGAGGAAGGAAGGGAGGAAGAAGGAAGGAAAGGAGAGAGAAGGAAGGAAGGATGGAAATGAGGGAGGAAAGGAGCGAGGAAGGAAAGGACGGAGGGAAGGACCAAAGAAAGGAAGGAAGGAAGGATGGAGAGGAGGAAGGAAAGGAGGAAGAAGGAAGGAAGGAAGGAAGGAAGGAAGGATGGAGGAAAGGAAGAAGCAAGGAAAGGAGGAAGGAAGAAAGAAGGAAGGAAAGGAGGGAGGAAGGATGGAATGGAGGAAGAAGGAAGGAAAGGAAGGGAGGACGGAGGAAAGGAACAGACAGGATCAATTTGACCCTTTTGACGATAAAAAGGTTAAAAAGCTACAAAATTATCTTTTAAATTCTTCTAGAAACGATTAGAAATGATATCTAACGGCCTCCGACGTGACTTCCTGTTGTGGAAGTTTGAGTTCTCCCATCTGAAAACCTTTTATAGGACAGTCAGTGTTTGATGGCTAGTAAGCACAAACAGTTCGGACTAACAGTTTATACACCTGAACAATGTTTCGTGATCTGATCTCTTTCTTTAGAAATGTACACTTCCTCCTGGAGATCAGTATTATTGGGTTATCTCCATTTCTTCATTTGTGTGCAGAGTTTTGGGACAGTGAACCAACAGAGTCTGGATTTCCATTTTAACTTTGATGATGATGAGTGAGCAGACTTCAGCGTCTTGTTCAAACCATAGACTGTATAAAAGAAATGGACGTAACATCCGTGACGTCACCCATTGGTTTGTGGACTGCTGCTCGGAAGCCAATAGTTTCTAATCTAGGCAGCGCCATCTTGTAAATTTCAGGTGCATGCTGGGAAAAATAAAAACACTGATTCTACTTATATGGGCATGAGGCAGGGGCCATGGGCGGAGCGGGGGGTTACTATGGTTACGAGGGCTGGATCTCGAGGACATTGGTCAATCAACCTGTCAATCAGGACGTAGCCACGCCCTAATGCATACCCTGCTTTATCGTCACATATAAAATCAGGGAGGCCAAAATGTCCCAAATGAACATCATACTGCATTGAAGAAGGCTTTAAACTAGCGATTGAGACCATAAACACATTTTGAAAACGTTTACTGAGGTTAGAAATCAAGTGAGAAGTTGGTGAATTCTCCATTGACTTGTATAGAGACGGTCGCCCCCTGGTGGCCTTTTGATAGAATGCAGCTCTAAGTTACTTCCACGTTGGCCTCATTTCAGAGGAAAGGAACTCCCCGCCTGGTTATTCTCCAGTTTAGTATTTGAACATTTCCATTTTTTTACAGTTTAGATTTGTTCACTGATGTTAACTTTAACTGGAAGAGATTAATCCTTTCGACCACCAGATGGCAGTAGATTTTAAATTTGAAGATACCGTCATTGATTTTGATATTTCACCCATTACTAAAATCAGTAAGACAAAAAATAAAAAATACTTAATAATGACACTCTGCAGCACACTGTCCCAATAACTGAAGCTTTGACTCAATAGTTTAATTAAAATAAGTCCACAACTGTTAATAACTGTGCCCGTTAAATACAGCCTACCATCTGCACACAGACCAACAACAGCACTCACAATACTCCATTTACTACGGCTAAGTAGTAACAAGGAACTCTGTAGTAACAACCTTTTATTATTTATTACTACCATGTACTTTAAAGTGTTAATGCTAATGTTGCTATACTGTACTGTAGTTGGCAGGTTAACAAGATGCAACAATAAGAAAAAAAAGATGGAGACCAACAAACTCACAGATCTGCACCAATAATTCATGATAGATGTAAATCATTGAATATTGTCTTTTTGTCTGTTTTTTAAAAAGTGCTTCACAGGAAGGAAAAAAAGACCAATTTACAAAAAAGAAAGTCAGTAAATAACGACCCACCAACAAACAGCGGTTCAGAGAATCAAACACAGGACTCTGTTTTTATGCAGACGATAACAGACTTTATCTATCAGGTTCGTAAACGTCTGCGGTTCCTCGGGTCTGTTCACGAAAGCAGGTTCAACAAACTCTGAAGTCTGGATAGATTTAAAACCTTTAGAGGGGAAAGTCTTCAGTGTCAGAATGAGTTCAATCAACTGTGGATATGTTAAGACTTAAAAGTAGATCAATGGAGCTTTTTTATAATGATTGAAATATTAGTTTTGATAAAAAGCAGCGTTGGAGAAAAGAGTCAAGAAGTTTCAACACTATTAAATTTCCTTAATGGATGATAAAGTGGTTGTTATCTTTGCTCAACAGCATTCAGTGACCACATTTCAATGTTTAGCCACTAAAATGCTTTAACATGTTAAGACTTTATGCAGTCAAATTATTACTAGGGCTGTCAAACGATTAATTTTTTTAATTGAGATTAATCGCAGAATTTCCATAGTTAATCGCGATTAATCACGTTTTGAATTGCATGTTTAAAATCCCGTTATTTTCCATTTGAAGGCAGTTTTAAGCCCATAATGTAAAGCATTTCTTACCAGAGTGTCTTAACTGGGAATCAATCACGGCTCTGCTGCGACTCCCACACTCCAAAATGGTCCTTTGGTGGAGCTGAGGCTGGCTTGGCTGCACCTGGGTGTTTAGCGTGGAGGTGCTAACTCAAACTCCACGTACTCCGGTGGTAGTTAAACTCCGTTTGACACAGGTTGCATTTTACTTTTGACTTGTCAACTGAAGCGTCTGGAAGTGTTTTAAAGTTAAACAAGCCGTTCAAAAGTCCAGTAGCTCTCTTACTTTCCATCAGCGCGGTAGGTTTACTGCAGGAGGCCACTTCAAAGCATAGCGCTACAGCTAGAGGAGCCGTCTACGGGGGAGTAGAAGGGACAAAAAGGCTTGACACATTAAAATGAGATTTAAAAAAATTAACGCGTTATGGATTGCATTAATCTAATCACGATTAACGCGTTAATGCTGACAGCCCTAATTATTACCCAACATTTTGTCCCATTATTTCAATGCTGCTCAATCAGATACATATTCACCTCTAATCTCCAATAAGATATGATAATTTATGATAGGATTATTCAATTACCACAGTAACTAACCCAGAGTTAATATGAGTTTTCATTAAAAACCTGCTTTTCGGGAACAAACCCTCTGACCCGCTACTGTTGACACCGTTTACATCCACCGCTGGGAAATCATGGGGTTAATCGACTTATTCATCTAATTGAAGAGTTACAATGATTATTTATATTTGGGGCAAAAGTTTAAGAACATGCAGGTCAATCTACTGTTTGTGGTATTAATAACTGTAACAACAAAAACTCCTTTTTTTTAGTTGTGAAGGGTTTACACAGCACTCTTCAATATGCTACCCTAAATATACAAATACTCTTTCAGTTTGCGTCTTTCAGGCTTCCCTTTTTATTCTCTATCAAAAGCCCTAACTATAATTTTACAGAGAAGAAGAAGAAGAAGGAAAAAAAAAATCCAGCGTAATTTCAATTAAATATAGAATATTTAAGTTAAATTCAGCACACAGGCTTTTGGCACCTTTTTAGTGGAAATGGGAGACTACGTGGATGTAAAAGGAGCGTATGACAAAACACAAACGTTCAAACACATCAAAATATAAATATGTACATACAAATAATGCTTTGATCTTTTGAAAATACTCCTTCCACTTCATTGTTAACCCCTTTCCAACATTTGTTACCTGCATCGTCTCATTGCTTTTCTTCCCAATACTACACACATTAACGTTAAAGTTTGTTTCCTTTGCCTTGTACAGCTCGCTCTTCTTTTTCTCTCACGTACTGAAGTTGCCCTGAGGAAATGATCTGGAACCAGCGTCCGTGTTCCCAGTGCTAACCTCTAATGGGAACAACTGGAACTATTGAAGCGCAACACTGGTTACGACAGTCTTGAAGTGCTCAAGTTAGTTTCCCTAACAAGAAAATGTGAGAAGATTCTTGGCCTTAACAAGTCAACTTTCCAACCAATACTGGACACAGAGTATATATTCGTTCATGATGAATTCGTCACAAGCAAGTATTCCTTCTTTTACATTGGTGTGGAGATCTCTGGTGGAGTTTTGTTTGTACTTGGTAATTCACAAAAGCAAAATGACCATGTTTATTAAATCAAAATTTGGCATTTCTGTGTTGAACTCACTGAAATATCCTTTTTGTGTGGAAATTTCAAAACTGATCCTTGATCAGAGTCTCTGGGCAACTTCCTCCTTTGCTTGGCATTCAGCCCATGTCATACTTTTCGTCCGCAGGTATTTAGCAGTGGCCTTTTGGTGTCCTTTATAGGAGAGTAATAATTACTGAACTTCAGTCAGGGACGCCACATTCCCGCTGGTCAAACCAACCGTTTCCCGTCTCAGTGAATAATTGGTGCCGATCGGTCGTTGGTCATCGCCTTCTTGAGCCTGACGCCTCGTCGGATAGCCACGAGAAAGTCTTCCACCTCTCCGTACTCTGTCTCCTCAAGAAGCTCTGGGAGAGGCCGGCGCTCCCACTCTGATACCCGACCGCCGGGCTGCGGTGGTGGGGTGGGAGGATCCGACCCCTCGGCCTGGTGCTGGCTCTCCCAGAGACTGGACTTCGATGACAGCGGGCCGCTGCTGCCTGGTGACAGAGGGGTGGTTGCGGGGCTCAGTGGGGTTCGAGGCGTGTTGCCATCTTCTGACGCCGCCCTGCTGGGGAAACCAGGATGATCAGGCACTGTGGGGGTCTTGACTGGGATCATGGGGGGCTTGATGGGGATGGGGCCCAAGTTAAGGCCTCCAGACGGGCGCCGCAGATTGGGTTTGGAGGACGGTGTCCGTCTAATGGTGGCAACTCCAGGGGTGATAATGGCGGAGGGGTTGGAGGGCAGGCCGGCGGTGGAGGCCGGGCGTTTGGACTGGAACATGCGGCGGTACGACTGACTGATGTCGCTGTTCCTCGGGATGGTGGAGGATTTATCGAAGTCTGATGACTGCTGATGCTCGGCCTCCTGATCCACTCCCACAGTGTAGTAATCACAGTCTGATACTGTAAGGAGACAACAGTTACATCATGCTGTTGAGTATTCATGAGACATTCAGCTCAACTTCAGATTGTTTTCAGTGGATTTGAGGCTTATGTCCATGGCTGGGTAGCACCTGTACTAGAAATTCATTGGAAGACTTTCGTAGATTTGTAGTTCGGTTTCAATTTTCCTAATTAGATATTTCATGATATAAATAATTTAGCTAATTTCACATATTATTATTTATTCTTCCTTCTTCCTTCCTTCCTTCCTCCCTTCTGCCTTCTTCTTTCCGTCCTTCCTCCTTTCCTTCCTTCCTTCCTTCCTTCCTTCCTACCTTCCTTCCTTCCTCCCTTCTTCCTTCTTCTTTCCTTCCTTCCTCCTTTCCTTCCTTCCTTCCTTCCTCCCTTCTTCCTTCTTCTTTCCTTCCTTCCTACCTTCCTTCCTCCCTTCTTCCTTCCTTCCTTCCTCCTTTCCTTCCTTCCTTCCTTTCTTCCTTCCTTCCTCCCTTCTTCCTTCTTCTTTCCTTCCTTCCTCCCTCCTTTCCTTCCTTCCTACTTCTCTCCCTCCCTTTTCTTCCTTCCTTCCTTCCTTCCTTCCTCCCTTCTGCCTTCTTATTTCCTTCCTTCCCTCCTTCCTTCCTCCTTTCCTTCTTTCCGTCCTTCCCTCCTTTCCGCCTGAAATTCAGGCATCATGTTGGCACCAGTATTTAAGTGATACCTCTTCTAATGAGTTTAGTTTAAACATTTGGACCGACCCCTGATTCAGCAAATGCATTCCCATCATCTATCCCATTTCACTTCTTCTGTTTTGACGGCAGTATGACTTGTTAGCATGTTTGTGTGTGTGTGTGTGTGTGTGTGTGTGTGTGTGTGTGTGTGTGTACCTTGTGAGGGGATGGTGTCCTCTGAGCAGCAGGGTGTGTTGGTCTGGCTGCTGTAGCCGCTGGAGCCCTGCAGCGAGTCTCTGCTGGAGCCGTGGATGTCCAGCTGGAGGCCTCGGGCCAGGGCTCGGGCCAGCTCCTCATGGGCGTCCCTGTCCTCCTGTTCCAGTCAGAAACACACAAACACACACACACACACACAAACACACACAAACACACACACACACACACACACACACACACACACAAACACACACACACACACACATGTATTATTAGTTTGGTTTGTTTGCCTGTGATTTGGTGTTTGACAGCACTGAGATGCCTGAATGTCACTCCACAGTCCATTTTGATCCTGATGACCCAAAGCTCCGATCTAAAAGCTTCAGGTCAAGGAAGGAAGGAAAGGAAGGAGTAAGGAGGAAAAGAGGAAGGAAGG
>JAJDFG010001563.1:2500-32858 GCA_021039105.1 Scomber colias
CACACACACACACATTTACTATTATTATGTACTGTTTCGTATATTCTGTCTCATTTGATTGTTTCCTGATCTGCACTCTCTTCTCACGCTGTGTATAGCTTTTCTGCACAATAAAATAAAATAAAGAGCGATATACTGCAGGGTAGATGCTAATGTTCCCCTGTTGTGCTTTTATTTTGAAGAAAGTGACCTAATATGTTTGCAGGCAGGCGGACAGACAATGGATAGGGGAAGGCATTTGAGGTTCTGAGGTTTGGTTTAATGTACTGATTGGCTAGTGGAACATCCTACTTTGATATTATTACACCACATGTGAAGACATAGCTCCCCTGAGCTGCAGGAAATCAGTGTTAGGTTCCAGCAGCTGCTGTCTGGTTCTCCATTTATACTCCTTTTCCACCGAGCTGGAGCTGGTGCTGGTTCGGAGCCAGAGCCTGACTAAGCACCGGTTCTTTGCTTTTCCACCGCCAAAGCTCCAGCCCCGAGCCTCAGAACAGGAGCCAGAGTGAGCACCAACTCTTTGCTGGTCTAAAGCAAAAACCGATTACGTCAGCGGACTGGGGGCAGGGCTAACATTTTTTAGCCGGCTAGCTGGGTTAACGTTTATTAGCAGACTAGCTGGGTTAACGTTTATTAGCAGACTAGCGGGGCTAACGTTTATTAGCCGGCTAGCTGGGTTAATGTTTATTAGCAGACTAGCGGGGTTAACCTTTATTAGCTGGTTAGCGGGGTTCATGTTTATTAGCCGGCTAGCGGGGCTATCGTTTATTAGCCGGCTAGTGGGGTTAACGTTCATTAGCTGACTAGCGTGGCATTTACAGAGGGTTAAAGATTTGTTGATTAAAAGTACTATTTTTATCATTTTCTTGCCAGAGCTGTCTTCTTCTTCTTCTCCTTCTTCCTTTCCGGCAGGCTAGATGCCTTTGTACCGCCTGGACGGTTTGTGGCAAACTCCTTCCAGTTTCAAGCAATCAATAACCACATGGGTCACTTTCTGTTTCTGGATATCTACGAGTCCTTCCCTGGCTGTGTGCACGATGTAGGGGTCCTCATGTAAGTGCACCAGCTGTATCCACCTCTAGGATGGTGTAGGAGTGTGTAGTATGGTGTAGGAGTGTGTAGTGTACCCCATGCTTGGCTCAACCCATTTGCCTGATGAGTGCTGCTGCAGGGAGGTAAAACACAAGCCGTCCAGGGCGAGGTGTGTGTGTGTGTGTGTGTGTGTGTGTGTGTTGGAGACCAGGTCATTATTGGCTGCATTTGCCTCCACAACCTCTGCAGTGGGAATGGGAACATTTCGGAGCCCTAATGAATGTGGTGATGATGGGGATGACTATGACGAAGCTAATGAGCCACTCCTCAGAAAGCAGGCTTGCAGCTGCAGTGTCTGCTCTAAATGACCAGATCTCTTTACTGCAGGAACATGATTATCGTCAAGTTGTTTTTTTGGGGAGTTGTTTTTTGGTTTTTACCCTGGGAGGATTATTTTCCTCATCTCGGCCTCAATGCTATCCAACCCTAGTGAATACCATAGACTGTATATAAGAAATGGACGTAACATCCGTGACATCACTCATTGGTTTGTGGACTGCTGCTCGGAAGCCAATAGATTCTAATCTAGGCAGCGCCATCTTGAAAATTTCAGGTGCATGCTGGGAAAAATAAAAACACGGATTCTACTTATATGGGCATGAGGCGGGGTCATGGACGGACGTATGGGCGGGACCAATGGCGGAGCGGGGAGGCTGCGATTGGTTGCGAGGGCTAGATCTCGAGGACATTGGTCAATCAATCTGTCAATCACGACGTAGCCCCGCCCTAATGCATACCCTGCTTTATCGTCACATATAAAATCAGGGAGGCCAAAATGTCCCAAATGAACATCATACTGCATTGAAGAAGGCTTTAAACTAGCGATTGAGACCATAAACACATTTTGAAAACGTTTACTGAGGTTAGAAATCAAGTGAGAAGTTGGTGAATTCTCCATTGACTTGTATAGAGACGGTCGCCCCCTGGTGGCCTTTTGATAGAATGCAGTTCTAAGTTACTTCCTGGTTGGCTTCATTTCAGAGGACCAGAACTCCCCGAATGGCAGGAACATGATTATCGTCAAGTTGTTTTTTTGGGGGTTGTTTTTTGGTTTTTTACCCTGGGAGGATTATTTTCCTCATCTCAGCCTCAGTGCTATCCAACCCTAGTGAATACATACACATAGCTGTAGTAAAGTTGGTTTACATTGCACCGGCTGTCTGTATTCATTTTCATGAGCCCTTTTAAACCCTTTGAAAACACGCTACCTTCATCTCACTCCGAGTGATTCAAGATGAGTATGAGGCAATGTTTGCTCAATGCAAGCATAAGACTACATTACTGCACCTGTTGGTATGATTTCTACATAAAATGTCTTCTTTTATTTCACTGTTGTGTCATAACTGTCTCTCTTTTATTAATATTGCATCAGTAAAAAATGCTATGAATTAACCACAGAGGAAACACCGCAAATATGTTTTATTTTATTAGTAGTAACATTAGTCTTCCCTCACTGGCTCAACTCTCCTTCTATCTTTCTTACCTTTCCTCCCACTCTCAGTTCCTCCTTTCCCTCTTCTTCTCTTCTCTCTCTTTCTTCTTCTCCTTTACTTCCACATGTTGTTCTTTCTCCTCTTCCCTCCGCTGACACTCCCTCAGAAACTTGAGATCCATCTCTCTTTCTTTCCTTCCTCTCTCTTTCCTCCCTTCCTTCTTTCCTTCTTCATCCCACTTTCTTCCTTCCTTCAGTCTTTCCTCCCTTCCCCTGTCCTTCTTTTCCTTCCTTCCTCCTTTCCTTTCTCCTTCCCTCCCTGCTTCCTTCTTTCCTTCCTTCCTCCTTTCCTCTTTTCCTTTATCCCTCCCTCCCTGCTTCCTTCTTTCCTCCCTCCCTACTACCTTCCTCCCTCCCTCCCTTCCTTCCCTCCTCCCTCCTTTCCTCCCTTCCATCCTTCATTCCTCCTTCCACCCTCCTTTCCTTCCTTCCTTCCTCCCTCCCTTCCTTCCTTCCTCCCTCCCTCCCTCCTTTCCTTCCTTCTTCCCTTCCATCCTTAATTCCTCCCTCCCTCTTTTCCTTCCTTCCTCCTTTCCTTCCTTCCTCCCTCCCTCTTTTCCTTCTCCCTCCCTCCCTACTACCTTCCTTCCTCCGTCCTTCCTTCCTCCATTCCTTCTTTCCTTCCTTCCTCCCTCCTTTCCTTCCTTCCACCCTCCCATCCTTCCTTCCTTCCTCCCTCCCTCTTTTCTTTCCTTCTTCCTCCCTTCCTTCCTTCCTTGACTCAAGGACAACAGGAGGGTTAAACAAACTTCACATATTACCCAGCTCATACTTTCCCTGACTATTCTGAAGAAAGTGTGGGAGTTGAAGTTTTCCTCTCTCTCCTGGCTCACTACATCGTCACTGGACTGGATTCAATGGTTCATCTGTGCCCTAATTACTTGCTGGTGCTGTTCGGTGCTATATCTAAACAGGTGACTTCTCCTCGGATGAATGTTTCTGACTCTTCTTGGAGCCTGACGTCCATGCCAGCTGGCGTCTACACAGTTTGGCGTTACAGGCATGACTGCAAATGTAAGGTGTGCTTTTTTTTCTCATGCTGCATGTTTATAGTGTCTGCCATTGGCTTCATATCATACTTCTGCTCCTTTATTTCACAGCGTTGGTCTGCTAATCTCCTGGCTGCAGACCCAGAGTAATATTGTCTCACTTCAAGCCCTCGCTTAATGCAGCTTCGCCTTGGTCGAGGTAGGTTGGCTCAATCTTATCTTGCTATATTTAGCTCCTATCTGGCCGGCTAAATGTAGCTCTTTATTTATTTATTTAGCTCTCTGATGTGCTGTCAATTGTGATTGAGCTGCTGCTTTGTGGCTGTCACCTTCCCCTTTTACTGGCAAGCTGTACATTCACTCTCTTTGGTATAGATCAGGGATGTCAGACTCATTTTCATTCAAGGGCCACATACAGCCCAATTTGATCACATGTGGGCCGGATAATTAAAAAGATGGAAGGAGCGATGGAAGGAAAGAAGGAAAGAAAGGGAAAGAAAGGGAGGAAGGACAGATGGAAGGGAGGAAGGAAAACAAGACAGGAAGGAAAAATGGAAGGAACGAAAGAAGGAAAAAAGAAAGAAAGAAAGCGAGGAGGGACAGAAGGAAGGAAGGAAGGAAGGACAGATGGAAGGAAGGAAGAAAGGGAGGAAGGAAGGAAAATAAGACAGGAAGGAAAGATGGAAGGAACGAAGGAAGGAAAAAAGAAAGGGAGGAAGGACAGAAGGAAGGAAGGAAGGACAGATGGAAGGGAGGAAGGAAGGCAGGAAGGAAGGAAAACAAGACAGGAAAGAAAGATGGAAGGAAGGAAATAAGGAAGAAGGAAAGATGGAAGAAAGGGAGGGAAGAAGGACAGATGGAAGGAAGGAAAACAGACAGGAAGGAAAGTGGGCCGGATTGGATACCTCGGCGGGCCGGTTCTGGCCCACGGGCCGCATGTTTGACACCCCTGGTATATATACTTCCCCTCAATCCAACCCACTCTATACTTAGCCAAAGATTGTTTATGTGGAGAATTAACCAACCGAGATGATCTGTTCTCTGGAGAAATTACTTACTTTTCATATTCAGGAAATTCTCCCTGTGAAGCGTTTATGCATATCATATTAATATTTTGAGCTTACCATGTTAATAGTTCTTAATCAGGGCCTCCAGTATCTGTAGAAAGTAGCTCATGAGACATAAGATGTGCAAATTTGACACACGGTAAAGCATAATTTAATCAACATCTTCCTTTTTTTATGCTCTTCGTGTAAATTTCCAGGCTGTAATTTCATACAGTGAACATTAATTTGGCTCAATCACTGAAGAGTTTCTGTCTTCTCAGAGAACCAAAAGATGATTAAAGGCCTTTGAGTTTTAGTTATTTATAACTTGTAAGCCCTGAAAGCTAAAACTAATTAGATTTGATAAGGGATTTGAAAAGGGTTAGGATTCCATAAGCCGATTTGATAATTGATTCAGATTCAATAATCAAGTTAATATTTGTGTAGCTGTCTGTGTGAGGCTGCATGTCTGTGTCATGCAGTTAAAGGGACAGTTTGGGTTTTTTGACATGAAGTTGTATGACATCCTTACCATCAGTGTCGTGCATCAGTAGTGGCTTTTCCCTCCACTGCGTCCTGTGAGCGGAGTTCTGGCCCTTTGGCTTTTGGTGTTGAAGAAAGTAGTTCCGGCTAGTTTCTGGGTCATAAAGGTTTCCTCCCTTTGGCTCTGTGGTAAAAGGATGTTTTCATCACTCGTTTCATAGTCAGACATATTCACGTTTACCATCTGAGCATGTAAACACCGTGAACAGCTGATGGAAAGGTGCGCAACTGGCAACAGGCGGCAGCGCGTAGTGATACGAAGGGAGGGAAAATAGTGCCAGGTGATTGTGAGGTCTGACTTTTGTCTGGCCCACTTTCCTTCCTGTGTTCTTTTCTGTTCCTTACATCTGTCCTTCCAACCTTCCTTTTTTCCTTTCTTTGTTCCTTCCTTTCTTCCTCCCTTCCTTCCTTCTGTCTGTCCGTCCTTCAATGTCTGTCTTTCCTACCTTTCTTCCCTCCTCCCTTTTGCCTGTCTTTTTCTTCCTTCCCTTCTTATTTCCTTCCAGTCCAGCCCACTTTCCTTCCTGTGTTCTTTTCTGTTCTTACATCTGTCCTTTCTTCCTCCTTCCTTTTTTCATCCCTACCTCCCTTTTTTCCTTTCTTCCTTCCTTCCTTCCTTCTGTCCTTCCTTCCTTCATTTATTCCTTCTGTCCTTCCTCAATTTCTTTTTCCTTTCTTTGTTTCTTCGTTCCTTCCTTTTTTCCTTTCTTCGTTCCTTCCTTCCTTCTTTCTGTCCTTCCTACGTTCCTTAATTTCTTCCTTCGTCCCTCCCTTCCTTCTGTCCTTCCTTCATTGTTTCCTTTCTTTGTTCCTTCCTTCCTTTTTTCATCCCTACCTCCCTTTTTTTCCTTTCTTCGTTCCTTCCTTCCTTCTTTCTGTCCCTCCTACTTTCCTTCCTTCATTTCTTCCTTCCTCCCTCCCTTCCTTCTGTCCTTCCTTCTGTCCTTCCTTCATTTGTTTCCTTTCTTGTTCCTTCCTTCCTTCCTTTTTCATCCCTACCTTCCTTTTTTCCTTTCTTTGTTCCTTCCTTCTTCTTTCTGTCCTTCCTACGTTCCTTAATTTCTTCCTTCGTCCCTCCCTCCCTTCTGTCCTTCCTTCATTTCTTTGTTCCTTCCTTCCTTATGTCCCTTCCTACCTTCCTTCTTTCCTTCCTTCCTTCTGTCCTTCATTCATTTCATCCTTCCTTCCTTCCTTCCTCCCTCCCTTCCTTCCGTCTGTCTGTCTGTCTGTCCGTCTGTCTGTCTGTCTTTCCTACTTCATATAAAAAAAAACCCCAAACTACCCCTTTAAGGCTGTATGACCACACATGTTGAACTTTCTCTTCTTCACTCATTCCTACTACTGGTATTTTCCTGTATAAAAACAGGTGGCTTTCCTCCACAAAAAGAAAAATACTGACATGTTGAAAGGCTTTTTTGTTATAGGTTTAACCTAAAGTAAAAAGGAACTGATTTGTATGGTTAAGCATGTATAACCTCTCTTTGTTATGATAAATGAGACTATGTCACCATCATTCAAAGACCTAGCAGAACAGATCTCACAGAATAAAAGAGAAAACAATAAAACACAGACAGGCGGCAGCAGTTTCTGCATAATATGTGGTTACGTGTGGAGTGTGCAAAGTGTAGAAGGTTCCTCTCAGGCATGGCCACATTTCTAAACTCAGATTGAATCATACAGTAGATAAATGCCACCGTGAGCCCCCCAAACATTTCCACAGCCTTTAAACTCAGCTGTTCCTACAACGGTTCCCTCGTATCAATCTCGATGTTGGTACGTGCCCCTGTAAGCCCTGCGCGTTTTGGCTCTCTGACTACATCAACAGCTCCAATCAGGCTCGGGTTTATTCAACGAAAGGACTCATTAGCTTTAGTCTTGTTTGAGTGGGCTTCAAACCAAGCGGCCTTACATCGCTTCCAACAGTTTCCAGCCCACAAGGGAGGTGCCCGATGTTTACCGCCTTTGCTGTGGTGTGCATGCTTATGGTCTGTCAGCGGTTCCTGGGTTCTGTTTAGAGTGTGAAATTATCTGAGGCGCCTTCTGGCAAATGCCTCTGGCACTTAAGACCGACTCTTCTGTTTGTATGCAAGTATTTCTATGTGTGTGTGTGTGTGTGTGTGTGTGTCTCTGTCTGTGTGTGTGTGTGTGTGTGTCTCTGTGTGTGTGTGTGTGCAAGCAACGTTGTGTTAGCTGTTTCCTGTCCTTCACAAAAGACGAAGAGATCCAGGAGTCATTATCTGAATACTTTTCACTGAAAGGACTGATACCAAAAGCATTCTCATTCATATGATTAGCACTTTAAAAGAAAATGCACAAACACACACATCCGCTGACTTTGTATTCAGCATTCCACACGTCTGGGGGGAGAGAAAAAAAAAGAAAAAGAAACGACAGTCCAGACACTTGACCTTTTTCACCAGACAGAGCTGACCCCAAAGGCTCCATCTTTGCTAATGTTCCCCTGTGTGTGTGTGTGTGTGTATGTGTGTGTGTGTGTGTGTGTGCGCCTTTGAGTCAGCTCTGACTCTGACTGTGTTCACATGCCAAATGCCTTCCTATAAGAATGTTGGAAGATGAGGTGAAAGAAAGAGAAGAAAAACAAATACCCCCTCTTCACCCTGACTTGGCCTCATGATTAAAATAACACAGGCGGTAGATAAATGTCCTATTTGTATGTAACCCTGACACAATACCCGCTTTATGCCACTCTGGCTATTATAATCAGGATCAAGACTATCAACCCATCAATGGAACTGCTGGTGTTTCTACGTTAAGTGTCAGTGCCTGCATGCTAACTCTTCCCTAGAGCTTTTTTTCCCTTCCTTCTTTTATAAGACAACTGCATTCAAAGTGTCTGAAAACACAGAATTGAACCATGTGAAGGAAAGCGGCTGGCCCCCATCTTCTTTAACCACCCCAGACCTCTCTGAAAGATATCACGCTTTCACGAAAAAAGGAGGGGGGCTATAATTGCCAGAGCTGGGCTAAACCATGCAATTAGCTTCAAATGACAAGACGGTCGGGCAAGCTGAAATTAGCCAGTTTCCAGAGCGAGCGTCTCCTAGAGAGAGTGTGGCGTGTCTCCCAACCTCTCACAGATGAGGAAGAAAAGGAGGGGTTGAAAGAGACAGGAAAAAGGGAAAAAGATAACGAAGAGGCCCCTGCTTAAATGCTTTATGTAAAGTGTAATTAAAATAGGGTGATGTATCCAGGGGAATAATGACAGATGGAAGTGAATATGAAGCAGATGAAACAATGGAGCTCACGTCAAACCCTACATTTCACCCCCTCCTCCCTCCTCTCTACATTTTTCTAGCTGTGGGTAATTTGAGTTTCCAGTTCTTGTCTGTCTTTTGTTTCACGCACAGGATTTGGTTTCAAAAATGCTTATTATTTAGAAAGCGTACTTCTTACTTATTATGCCAATTTACTCAGTAATGCTATACTTTATTATACTACATTTTTTATGTATCGGTGGGAATTTGCTTGATTTTCTGCCCATCACTGATGTATGTCCACTTATCAAGCACAAAGACCAGATGTCCATTTATTGCTTGATTTCTTTCAGCCAACTGTCAACCCTGTGCTTCAGCTGGCTTGCAATGTAAAATTAAATGTGCAGTTCAGCTGCTGCTCAGCTGCGGTACTGTTAACCTCCTATTTAAAAATGAAAGTGCAGTGAAAATACCATTTTAGCTCAGTTTAAAGGGCAGAGAAACACAATGCTCGAGACTTAAAAAGACAAATATCAATGATAAAGCATTTCATTACAGACTTAGGTGGACTTTAACTCTCTGGTGAGCAATCTACTTTAATGTGCACACTCTAGTTTCTCTCTCTCTTTTCCTCTTTTCTCTCTAATTCCTGTTGATGTTTGTGGGTTTTTCCAAGTCTAGAGTAATATTTTTTGCACAACCCCACTGTGTAAATCCCATGGCTGTGTTTGTGTGCATATATATCTAGTTAATGCTGAATATCTATAGCTATACTGCAGCTCTTTTCTTGCTATCCTGCAGAGATACATTCTTTGCAATCACATAGGCTATAGGTTTGTTGGCAAATCTGGTGCACTAAAGGCATGCATTTTAATACAAATGACCATTAAAGCTAACAGTACAAACACTAGCCTAACTAGCTAACAACACACTCTGAAAACAAACGACAAATGCATCAAAGAGTACAGATATTAGCCTAAAGAGCTATCAAATGGCACAAATAGCCAACACAGCTAACAGTAGTCACTAGCCTAAAGAGCTAACAAAGCATACTCTATGCCTGTTTGTCACTAGCCTAACTAGTTAACAACACACTCTGAAAACAAATGACAAATGCTTCAAAGAGTACAGATATTAGCCTAAAGAGCTAACAAAGCATACTCTGAGCCTGTTATTTGACACAAATGGCCAACACAGCTAACAGTAGTCACTAGCCTAACTAGCTAACAACACACTCTGACCTGATTTCATTGAAAACAAATGACAAATGCATCAAAGAGTACAGATATTAGCCTAAAGAGCTAACAAATGGCACAAATAGCCAACACAGCTAACAGTAGTCACTAGCCTAACTAGCTAACAACACACTCTGAAAACAAATGACAAATGCATCAAAGAAAACAGATATTAGCCTAAAGAGCCAACAAATAGCCAACACAGCTAACAGTAGTCACTAGCCAAACTAGCTAACAACACACACTGACTGATTTATTGAAAACAAATGACAAATGCATCAAAGAGTACAGATATTAGCCTAAAGAGCTAACAAATGGCACAAATAGCCAACACAGCTAACAGTAGTCACTAGCCTAACTAGCTAACAACACACTCTGAAAACAAATGACAAATGCATCAAAGAAAACAGATATTAGCCTAAAGAGCCAACAAATAGCAACACAGCTAACAGTAGTCACTAGCCTAACTAGCTAACAACACACACTGACCTGATTTATTGAAAACAAATGGCAAATGCATCAAAGAGAACAGATATTAGCCTAAAGAGCTAACAGTAGTCACTAGCCTAGATAGCTAGCAAAACAACCTTGTTTAGTTGACACAAAAAGCAAAGCAGCTAACAATACAAACATTAACATAAGAAGGAAGAAGGAAGGAAAGGAGGGAGGAAGGAGGGAAGGAAAGAAGGAGAGAACAAAGGGGGATGGAGGAAGTAGCTACAGACGGAAGGAAGGAAGGGAGGAAAGAAGAATAAGACACAAGGGTTAATCCAGCTCCTCTCTTATTCCTTTCTCTCTTTATAGAACACATATTCTAAAAAGTGATGTTCAAGGAAGGAAACAAGCGATATGAGGAACCGCCGAACCATCAACTGACAGTCTGGGTCTTGTAGCTGTAGCTGTCCACCTGTAGTTTTATATATGAAGCCAGTTTTATTATCCGTCTGCAGCTCAGCTCAGTAATGAACCACTGGGAAACAGAAAGAGGGAATCATGTACTGTATTTGGCCATAGCTCCAATTTCTGTCTAACTGGGGATTTCCACCGGGTCCGTCAGCGGCGCGGAACGGCTGTGCTACGGTTTAGCTCCGTCCTCTGCCCGGCGTCAACTCACACCGGGAGCGTTACAGCAGCGGACCGGAGCATGCTCTGGGAGAGAAGCTGCCTTTTAAAATGAAGTTGCACTGTTAATACAGTAATTACGGCAGCCCAATCAAATCTGAACGAGAGCCTTTAGTCTACCGTAATTACTGTAGTAGCTAGTGTACCATAATTACTGTAGTAGCTAGTGTACCGTAATTACTGTAGTAGCAGCACAATGAAATCTGAACGAGTGGCTTTAGTCTACCGTAATTACTGTAGTAGCAGCACAATCAAATCTGAACGAGTGCCTTTAGTCTACCGTAATTACTGTAGTAGCAGCACAACTAAACAGCCAGATTTTGTTAACTTGCTCAATTTTGGTTGATTTGGTAATTTTTCTTAGATGTTTGTGCTGATGTCATGTGTCAGTAGCTACGTAGCTAGATGAGTCTTTATCTGACTGTTTTATTCCTGTTTGTTGCTGAAATAAGATCGGGAGGCTGCACGGGTTGTTTTATTTTGAAAAACGGAAGTTTTATTTTTATGCCGATTCAGTGTCGGACTTCCTGTCTGGTGCAATCTGCTCTGTTGAGCTTGTCGCGAGTTGGAAACGGCTCCGTCAAAAATAGAAATGCTACCTATTGATAGCGGTGCGGAGAGCCGCTGCTGAGACGCTCCCGGTGGAAAACACTCATTGATTATAGTGGTACCGATCAGCTCCGGTGACCGCGGTGCAGCTGTAACACGCCGCTGCCGGACCCGGTGGCTTAAGCCTCATTGTAACTTCAGCAGGGTCATGTTGTTTCCTTGTTTCCTTGTACACCAGCTAGCTTTCACCTCCAGTATTGGACATCCGTGCTTCCTAGACAGACAGATAGTGTTTGTGTAATTTGGATAGTTGTTGTTATATCATATTTAAAAGCTTCATTCTAGCAAAAAATCTCCTTTTTATAATTACATCCAGAAGAAATGTCTAACAAAACAATTACCTATATTCCACCTCAGGCATGCTCATGTAACCTACTCATTTTTAAATAATACCCTCTCCTCCACTGCTCCCATTTTATTTCTCATTTCTCACTTCTTCTTACAATCTGTAGAGCCAGGTGTCTGAAAAATGTACAATTGCCTGTCCAGTGTCTGCTATGGCCTTGAGAATCTTTTATTAGAGGCGAGCGAGCGAGGCTGGAAATGCTCTGCTCACTTGAATAAACCCAGCGAGGTGGTCATTACACGCCGCCCCCCCCCCCCTCTCTCTCTGCAGCTATTATTGCATTAGCTAAACTGACCATTAAATGAGCATCCAGCTCTCCCCATCTGCACATACGCTTCCCAAAGAGCTGACACTAAGCTAGAATTATAGTTCTCACTGCATGCTCAGTCTGTCCTACCAGTCGAATCAAACACGTGGCCTAGAGGAAGGAAGGAAGGAAGGAAAGAAAGAAAGGAGGGAGGAAGGAAGAAGAAAGGAAAAGAGGGAGGAAGGAAGTTTTGAGTTTTTTTTTGTGTCTGTCCTACCAGTTGAACGCTGGAAGATTCCTCAAAATTTTCTTCCTTCCTTCCTTTTATTCCTTCCTACCTTTCTTTCTTCCCTCCTTCCTTCTTTCCTTCCTTCTGTCCTTCCTTCCTCCCTTCCTTCCTTCTGTCATTCCTACCTTTCTTCCTTCCCTCCTTCCTTCCGTCCTTCCTTCCTTCTGTCCTTCCTACCTTTCTTTCTTCCTTCCCTCCTTCTGTCATTCCTACCTTTCTTCTTTCCTTCCTCCCTTCCGTCCTTCCTTCCTTCCTTCCTTCTGTCCTTCCTTCTGTCCTTCCTCCCTTCCGTCCTTCCTGCCTTTCTTCTTTCCTTCCCCATCTGCATATACGCTTTCCAAAGAGCTGACACTAAGCTAGAATTATAGTTCTCACTGCATGCTCAGTAGGTTTGGAGTTTTTTTTGTGTCTGTCCTACCAGTCCAACGCTGGAAGATTCCTCAAAATGTAGCCAGAGGTACAGTTATATAAAAAATAAAAAAAATAAAAATGAAAAAAAAATGCTCTATTGCTGTTTTTTCTGCTTCATCAAGTAAAATGTGATGTTCAAACACGTGGCCTAGAGGAAGGAAGGAAGGAAGGAAGGAAGAAGGAAGGAAGGAAAGAAAGGAAAGAAGAAGGAAGGAAAGGAAAGAAGGAATAAGGAAGGAAAGGAGGGAGGAAGGAAGCAGGGAAGGAAGAAGGTAGGAAAGGAAAGAAAGAAGGAAGGAAGGTAGGAAAGAAGAACAGAGGAAAGAAAGAGAGAAGGAGGGAGGGAGGGAAGAAGGAAGGGAGGAAGGAAGGGAGGAAAGGAAAGAAAGACGAAGAAGGAAGGAAGGAAGGGAGGAAAGGAAAGAAAGAAGAAGGAAG
The DNA here is from genome assembly GCA_021039105.1 of Scomber colias. Classification (NCBI taxonomy): domain Eukaryota; kingdom Metazoa; phylum Chordata; class Actinopteri; order Scombriformes; family Scombridae; genus Scomber; species Scomber colias. The sequence goes on from JAJDFG010001563.1 coordinate 15,575, forward strand.
GAAGGGAGGAAGGAAAGAAAGGAGGGAAGAAGGAAGGAAAGGAGGATGAAGTTTTGAGGTTTTTTTGTTGTTTTTTTTCCTTCCTTCTTTCCTTCATTCCTTCTGTCCTTCCTTCCTCCTGTCCTTCCCCTACCTTTCTTCCTTCCCTCCTTCTGTCCTTCCTACCTTTTTTTTTTTGTCTGTCCTACCAGTCGAACGCTGTAAGATTCCTCAAAATTTCAGCTCACTACACAAATGCTGTTTAGTTCAGGTCCGTCCTTCCTTACTTTCTTCCCTCTTTCCTTCCTCCCTTCCGTCCCTCCTTCTGTCATTCCTACCTTTCTTCCTTCCTTCCTTCCTTCCTTCTGTCCTTCCTTCCTACCTTCCTACCTTTCTTTCTTCCTTCCTTCCTTCCTTCCTTCCTTCCTTCTTTCCTTCCTTCCTTCTGTCCTTCTGTCCTTCCTACCTTTCTTCCTTCCCTCCTTCTGTCCTTCCTACCTTTCTTTCTTCCTTCCCTCCTTCTGTCATTCTTACCTTTCTACATTCCTTGTTTCCTTCCTTCCTTCTGTCCTTCCTTCCTCCCTTCTGTCCTTCCTACCTTTCTTCCTTGCGTCCTTCTGTCCTTCCTACCTTTCTTCTTTCCTTCCTTCTGTCCTTCCTACCTTTCTTCTTTCTTTCCTCCCTTCCGTCCTTCCTACCTTTCTTCTTTCTTCCTTCCTCCCTTCCGTCCTTCCTACCTTTCTTTTTCTTTCCTTCCTCCCTTCCTTCTACAAATGCTGTTTAGCCAGAGGTACAGTTATATATAAAATAAAATAAAATAAAATAAAATAAATGCTCTATTGCTGTTTTTCTGCTTCACTAAGTAAAATGTGATGTTCAAACACGCGGCCTAGAGTCTGATAACATACTGTAGATCTTTGTCTGCAGTGGAAATATCATCATGAGTCATATTCAGGCAGCGGACTTCGGCTTCATTCTCAATATAATAAAATATAATATAATATAATATAATATAATAAAATATAATAAGTCTCAATATGAAAAATCTATTAGTTTACATAGTTTACATTCTTTGTTTCTTTCTCAATGGGAGCTCATTAAATCCTTATTGTTCCCCCGACTAGCCTCTTCACCTTTCTGCTCAGGTCTGAATGATTTTCTGATTGTCTGAATATAACCCCCCCCCCCCCACCCCCCCACCCCAGAACTAAAGGCTGACCTTAGGCCCTGGTTGTGATTGTAGTCCTTGTACGGAGGAGATGTGAATGATTCTCTTTTTAAAGCATTAGCATCATCAAGTATTCAGCAGGCCAGTGGAGGGTTTGGAGGATTTAACACAGACCCTGAAGCTTTGTCGTCGGTGTGGTAATAAATGAGAATAGAGCAGAGCAGGGGTGCGAAACATGAGGCCCGTGGGCCAGAACTGGGCTCCAGGGGGAGCAATCTGGCCCACTTTCCTTCCTGTGTTCTTTTCGGTTCCTTATATCTGTCCTTCCTTCCTTCCTTCTGTCCTTCCTTCCTCCCTTTCTTCCTTCTGTCCTTCCTACCTTCCTTCATTCCTTCTGTCCTTCCTTCCTCCCTTCCTTCCTTCCTTCCATCCTTCTGTCCTTCCTACCTTCCTTCATTTCTTCCTTCCTCCCTACCTTCCTTCATTTCTTTTTCCTTTCTTCGTTCCTTCCTTCCTTCTTTCCTTCGTTCTGTCCTTCCTACCTTCCTTCCTTTTTTCATCCCTACCTTCCTTTTTTCCCTTCTTTGTTCATTCCTTCTTACCTTCCTTCATTTCTTCCTTCCTCCCTACCTTCCTTCTGTCCTTCCTTCATTTCTTCCTTCCTCCCTACCTTCCTTCTGTCCTTCCTTCATTTCTTTTTCCTTTCTTTGTTCCTTCCTTCCTTCTGTCCTTACTACCTTCCTTCCTTCTGTCCTCCCTTCTGTCTTTCCTTCATTTCTTTTTCCTTTCTTTGTTCCTTCCTTCTGTCCTTCCTACCTTCCTTCCTTCCTTCATTTCTTCTGTCCTTCCTCCCTCCCTTCCTTCTGACCTTCTTAAAGGCTGACGTTAGGCCCTGGTTGTGATTGTAGTCCTTGTACGGAGGTGAATGATTCTCTTTTTAAAGCATTAGCATCATCAAGTATTCAGCAGGCCAGTGGAGGGTTTGGAGGATTTAACACAGACCCTGAAGCTTTGTCGTCGGTGTTTTGCGGTGGATAATAAATGAGAGAGAGGAGTTCATTGAGGGAGTAGAGCAGGGGTGTCAAACATGAGGCCTGTGGGCCAGAATCGGCCCACCGAGGGGAGCAATTCGGCCCACCTTCCTTTCTGTGTTCTTTTCTGTTCCTTACATCTGTCCTTCCTTCCTTCCTTCCTTCTGTCCTTCCTTCCTCCCTCCCTTCCTTTCTTCCTTCTGTCCTTCCTTCCTCCCTTTCTTCCTTCTGTCCTTCCTTCCTTCCTTCCTTCCTTCCTTCCATCCTTCTGTCCTTCCTACCTTCCTTCATTTCTTCCTTACTCCCTACCTTCCTTCATTTCTTTTTCCTTTCTTCGTTCCTTCCTTCCTTCGTTCTGTCCTTCCTACCTTCCTTCCTTTTTTCATCCCTACCTTCCTTTTTTCCCTTCTTTGTTCATTCCTTCCTACCTTCCTTCATTTCTTCCTTCCTCCCTACCTTCCTTCATTTCTTTTTCCTTTCTTTGTTCCTTCCTTCCTTCTGTCCTCCCTTCTGTCTTTCCTTCATTTCTTTTTCCTTTCTTTGTTCCTTCCTTCTGTCCTTCCTACTTTCCTTCCATCCTTCATTTCTTCCTTCCTCCCTCCCTTCCTACCTTCCTTCCTAAAGGATGACCTTAGGCCCTGGTTGTGATTGTAGTCCTTGTACGGAGGTGAATGATTCTCTTTTTAAAGCATTAGCATCATCAAGTATTCAGCAGGCCAGTGGAGGGTTTGGAGGGTTTAACACAGACCCTGAAGCTTTAATAAATGAGAGAGAGGAGTTCATTGAGGGAGAAGAATAGAGCAGGGGTGTCAAACATGAGGCCCAGGGGCCAAAACCGGGCCGCTGAGGGGAGCAGTCCGGCCCACTTTCCATCTGTCCTTCCTTCCTTCTGTCCTTCCTACCTTCATTTCTTCCTTCCTCCCTCCCTTCCTTCTGCCCTTCCTTAATTTCTTTTTCCTTTCTTTCTACCTTCCTTCCTTCTGTCTTTCCTACCTTTCTTTGTTCCTTCCTTCCTTCCTATACCTTCCTTTCTTCTTTCCTTCCTACTGTCCTTCCTACCTTTCTTTGTTCCTTCTTTCCTTCTGTCCTTCCTTTTTTCATCCCTACCTTCTTTTTTCCTTTTTTAGTTCCTTCCTTCCGTCCTTCCTACCTTCCTTAATTTCTTCCTTCCTTCCATCACTGTCTGTCTTTCCTACCTTTCTTCCCTCCTCCCTTTTGCCTGTCTTTTCTTCCTTCCCTTCTTATTTCCTTCCAGTCTGGCTCACTTTCCTTCCTGTGTTCTTTTCCGTTCCTTACATCTGTCCTTCCTTCCTTCCTTCCTTCCTTCCTACCTTCCTTCCTACCTTCCTTCCTTCCTTCCTTCATTTCTTCTGACCTTCCTTCCTTCCTTCCTAAAGGATGACCTTAGGCCCTGGTTGTGATTGTAGTCCTTGTACGGAGGTGAATGATTCTCTTTTTAAAGCATTAGCATCATCAAGTATTCAGCAGGCCAGTGGAGGGTTTGGAGGATTTAACACAGACCCTGAAGCTTTGTCGTCGGTGTTTTGCGGTGGATAATAAATGAGAGAGGAGTTCATTGAGGGAGTAGAGTAGAGCAGGGGTGTCAAACATGAGGCCCGCGGGCCAAAAGCGGCCCACCGAGGGGAGCAATTCGGCCCACCTTCCTTTCTGTGTTCTTTTCTGTTCCTTACATCTGTCCTTACTTCCTTCCTTCATTTCTTCCTTCCTTAACTTCTTTGTTCCTTCCTTCCTTCTGTCCTTCCTACCTTTCTTTGTTCCTTCCTTCCTTCTTTCATTCCTTCCTTCCTCCCTTCCTTCCTTAATTTCTTTTTCCTTTATTTGTTCCTTCCTTCCTCCCTTCCTTCCTTCTGTCCTTCCTTCCTTCCTTCCTCCCTTCCTTCCTTCCTTCCTACTGTCCTTCCTACCTTTCTTTGTTCCTTATTTCCTTCATTTCTTCCTTCCTCCCTTCTTTCTGTCCTTCCTTCCTTCCTCCCTTCTTTCTGTCCTTCCTTCTGTCCTTCCTTCCTTCTGTCTGTCCATCCTTCACTGTCTGTCTTTCCTACCTTTCTTCCCTCCTCCCTTTTGCCTGTCTTTTCTTCCTTCCTTCCCTTCTTATTTCCTTCCTTTCTTCCTTCTCTCCCTCCATATTTGCAATGATCTGATCTGTATGTGAGAGAGACACGAACATAGAGACAGTAATGGACAGGAGTTTTATTCAAAGTTATCCAGCTGCTGCTCTTCCACCTGTCGGGACGATATTTTTAGACTAAAGTGAGAAACCAATGGTGATTTTACACCGACATTAGCGTACCATTAGATATGAGCAATTATCTACGCCGCCCCCCACCACCACCACCACCCTTTCCCTCTAATGATGAAGATGAGGGTGTAAATGAGTGCCTACCATTGGAGCAATTTAGCACAGATTTCTAGCTGTCATTATATCTCATGGATGTCCAGGGATGAGACAAATGGGATTCAATTAGGTGTGTATTTCTCTCTCTCTCTCTCTGTGTGTGTGTGTGTGTGTGTGTGTGTGTGTGTGTGTGTGTGTGTGTGTGTGTGTGTGTGTGTGTGTGTGTGTGTGTGTGTGCATGAGTTCAGTCCATTGTCTACTTACTTATCCTTCTCCCCAGGGACAGAGACAGAACTGATTGAATCCATATCTGGCGCCTCTCAGCAGGGGGATGAGATGGAGGTAATCCCCCCACTGTCAGGCCTCCATGCTGGGAGGGACTCATGACTCGAGTCCCCTGCCTGAGGCCTGTGTGCCTGGACTAAGACTACTTGATCTCTGAATTGCTGTTCTCTCCCAAAAAAACACCTGAGCAACACGGATAGAGAGAGAGAGAGAGAGAGAGAGAGAGGGAGAGAGAGAGAGAGAGAGAAGAAAAAAGAACAGTGAAGAAGAGACTTTCTATAAATCCATGGCTAGACTCAAAGAACAATTTGACTTCTTTAAAGGTTATTTGGGTTTTTTGACTCTAAATGTTACTGAAGAAATAACCAGGATAATATCTGGAAGAGGTTTTTATTAGAACCAACATGGAAGAAAAGTATTTGCTCAGGTTTCTATTATAACAAGAAATGTCCTTCTTTCCTTCCTCCCTTCCTTCTTTCCTCTGTCCTCCTTTCATTCTTTCCTCCCTTCCTCTTTTCCTTTCTCCCTCCTTCTCTCTCTCTTTCCTCCCCCTACCTTCCTCCCTTCCTTCTTTCCTCTGTCCTCCTTTCATTCCTTCCTCGCTTCCTCTTTTCCTTTCTCCTTCATTCCTTCCTCTTTTCCTTTCTCCCTACTTCCTTCCTTCCTCCTTTCCTTCCTTCCTACCTTCCCTCTTCCCTCTGTCCTTCTTTCCTTCCTCTTTTTCTTTCTCCCTCCTTCCTTCCTTCCTTCCTCCCTCCTCCCTTTCTTTCCTCCCCCTACCTTCCTCCCTTCCTTCTTTCCTCTGTCCTCCTTTCATTCCTTCCTCGCTTCCTCTTTTCCTTTCTCCCTCATTCCTTCCTTGCTTCCTTCCTTCCCTCGCTCCTTCCTTCCTTCCTCCCTCCCTCCCTCCTTCTCTCTTTCTTTCCTCCCCATACCTTCCTCCCTTCCTTCTTTCCTCTGTCCTCCTTTCATTCTTTCCTCCCTTCCTCTTTTCCTTTCTCCCTCCTTTCTCCCTCCTTCTCTCTCTCTTTCCTCCCCCTACCTCCCTTCCTTCCTTCCTTCCTTCCTCTTTTCCTTTCTCCCTACTTCCTTCCTTCTTTCCTTCCTCCCTTCCTTCTTTCATTTCCTCCCTTCCTCCTTCTCTTTCTTTCCTCCCCCTACCATCCTCCCTTCCTTCTTTCCTTTCCTCCCTTCCTCCCTCATTTCCTTCCTCCCTTCCTTCGTTCCTTCCTTCCTTCTTTCCTCTGTCCTTCTTTCCTCCCTTCCTCCCTTATTTCCTTCCTCCCTTCCTTCCAACCAACATGGCAGAAAAGTATTTGCTCAGGTTCCTTCCTTCTTTCATTTCCTCCCTTCCTCCCTCATGTCCTTCCTCCCTTCCTTCTTTCCTCCTTTCCTCCTTTCCTTCCTCCCTTCCTTCCAACCAACATGGCAGAAAAATATTTGCTCAGGTTTCCATTATAACAAGAAACTTCTCATACTCAATTATCCAGTTTAACAAGAGGAAGTTTAATATAACGGCCCACTTGAACTGTATGTCATGGAAACGAGCGGCCCATTGGTGGCAGTAACACAGTGCAGTAAGAAACAAGCTTTTATTCCTAATTTCTTCCAGTTAATGAAAAATATCTCTAGACTGTTGAATCGTCACAGGGATAGTGCAAAATTTCCTCTTTTTAATTTTTTTTTACCTTTTTTGTCTTGATAATTGCAGTATAATGTCTAATTCCCACAGCACTAATTCCATCAGTACAACAACAGAGCCATGTCATAGTTAGCACTCTGCCGCTCTCACTTTCTCTTTTGACAGAAACTCACTGACTAATTGCAGCCGTTTCACTCTGCTGTGTTTCTCAGCGGATGTTTCTCCTCTACCTTCTTCTCTTTCTTTTTTAAGGCCTGGGTCTCGCGTGTTGCAGAGCCAGATTACTCTCGGTGGTATTAGTGCTGTGGAAATTGATGTTACACTGAATTTATATCATGTGAGCTCTTGTTGTAGGCTGCAGGTAATTCCATCCCCTCTTTTCTACTCAGAATATAATATAGTGTTATTTAAAGACTTATTAGCCTTCCTTTCTTTCTTTCCTCCCTTCCCTCTTTCCTCTGTCCTTCTTTCCTTCCTTGCTCCCTTCCTCTTTTCCTGTCTCTCTCCTTCCTTCTTTCCTCCGTCCTTCCTTCTTTCCTTTCCTCCATTTCTTCCTCCCTCCCTCCTTTCCTTCCTTCCTTCTTCTTTCCCCTTCTTTCCTTCCTCCCTCCTTTCCTTCCTTCCTTTCCTTCATTCCTCCCTCCTTTCCTTCCTTCTTCCTCCCTCCTTTCCTTCCTTCTTCCTCCCTTGCTTCCTTATTCCTCCCTTCCTTCCTTCCTCCCTCCCTCCCTCATTTCCTTCCTTCTTTCTCCCTTCTCCCTTCCTTTCCTTCATTCCTCCCTCCTTTCCTTCCTTATTCCTCCCTTCCTTTCTCCTTTCCTTCCTTCAATATTATATACTGAATTTATATCATGTGAGCTCTTGTTGTAGGCTGCAGGTAATTCCATCCCTTCTTTTCTACTCAGGATATAATATAGTGTTATTTAAAGACTTGGCCATTATTATTAGGAAGGGAGGGAGGAAGGAAGAAAGGAAGGAAGAAGGAAGGAAAGGAGGGAGGAAGGAAGGAAGGAAGGAAGAAGGAAGGAAAGGAGGGAGGAAGGAAGGGAGGAAGGAAGGAAGAAGGGAGAAAAGGAAAGAAGGAAGGAAGGAAGGTAGGAAAGAAGGACAGAGGAAAGAAAGAGAGAAGGAGGGAGGGAGGAAAGAAGGAAGGTAGGAAAGAAGGACAGAGGAAAGTAAGAGAGAAGGAGGGAGGGAGGAAAGAAGGAAGGGAAGAAAGAGAGAAGGGAGGAAAGGAAAGGAAAGGAAAAGAAAGAAGGAAGGAAGGAAAGGAGGGAGGAAGGGAGGAAGGAAGGAAGGAAGAAGGAAGGAAAGGAGGGAGGAAGGAAGGAAGGAAGGAAGGAATAAGGAAGGAAAGGAGGGAAGGAAGGAAGGGAAGGAGGAAAGAAGAATTAGACGGGGTCAATTTGACCCGGGAGGACAACACAAAGGTTAATCACATATTTATTGATGCTTTCTAAGGATTCTAAGGAATCTAGGGATTCTTAGGTCAAGCTAAAATTGATCCAGACTACTGTATATTGCTATAGTGTGTCGTATATGAGAAGCATTTAAGGGTTAAATCAAATCAGCCGATGGACAAAATAACCATTAATATTAAATGACTTATAGCTCAGAGGTTTGCACAGCTGTAAACCAAATGATTTTATTTAGCTGTTCATCCCAACCAAGCAGCAAATGAGCTCAGTAATAATAGCTCAATAGCTTCTCATCAAACTATCAAACTATCAAAGTATTACATAATTAGCTGAGGTTGGATTCCGACTCCTTAGGAAAGTGTTGTTACAGCTCCGCTCCGCTACAAGTGATTTACCTTCAGTCACCCGCCAAGGATACACTATGATGCTTTCCTTCTACCGGTGATTCGGATCAATGGAAGGAAGGGAGGAAGAATGAAGGAAAGGAGGAAGGAAGGATGGAAGGGAGGAAGAATGAAGGAAAGGAAGGAAGGACAGAGGAAAGAAGGAAGGAAGGACGGTAGCTGGAGGAAGGGAGGGAGGAAATGAAAAGAAGGGAGGAAGGAAGGAAGGAAGGACAGAGGAAAGAAGGAAGGAAGGACAGTAGCTGGGAGGAAGGGAGGGAGGAAAGGAAGGGAGGAAGGAAGGGAGGAAGGAAGGAGGAAGAAGGAAGGAAAGAAGGATGGATGGATGGATGGAAGAATGAAGGAAAGGAGGAAGGAAGGATGGAAGGGAGGAAGACTTAAGGAAAGGAAGGAAGGACAGAGGAAAGAAGGAAGGAAGGACGGTAACTGGGAGGAAGGAAGGGATGAAAGGAAAGGAAGGGAGGAAGGAAGGAAGGAGGAAGAAGGAAGGAAAGAAGGATGGATGGATGGAAGAATGAAGGAAAGGAGGAAGGAAGGATGGAAGGGATGAAGAAAGAGGGAAGGAAAGGAAGGAAGGACAGAGGAAAGAAGGAAGGAAGGACGGTAGCTGGGAGGAAGGGAGGAGGAAAGGAAAGGAAAGAAGGACAGAGGAAAGAAGGAAGGAAGGAAAGAAGGATGGATGGATGGAAGAATGAAGGAAAGGAGGAAGGAAGGATGGAAGGGATGAAGAAAGAGGGAAGGAAAGGAAGGAAGGACAGAGGAAAGAAGGAAGGAAGGACGGTAGCTTTCCTTCCTTCCTTCCTTCCTTCTTCCTCCTTTCTTTCCTTCCTTCTTCTTCCTTCCTCCCCCCTCTCCCTTCCTCCTTTCCTTCCTTCTTCTTCCCTCCCTTCCTTGACTCGAGGATACAGGAGGGTTAAAGGTCTCTAAATCTCATGTATCCAATATGATACACTTAGCATAGCAGTCTGTCAGCTACTATACTCTGATAATGTAACATTTTCAGAAACTGTGGAGTCAGACAAATCAATAGAGTCCAGAGGCGATGTCATGCAGTAATCATTCACACATCACATTTTATTCTCTGAGTTTGTGTTATCACATCTGAGTGAGTGGCTGCAGGCTGTAACCTTCAGCAGAGCCCAAAGGGAAATGCACTGGGCTTGATTCATCCATTAACACGACCGCAGAAACTATCAAACATGTTTCCTCCCTTCCTCTATCTGTCTGTTCAACCGTCTGTCTCCCTGACCAACACATCCTTCCTTCCAGCTTTCCTTCCTTCTTCCTCCTTCTTTCCTTCCTTCTTTCCTCTGTCCTTCTTTCCTTCATTCCTCCCTTCCTTCCTCCCAGCTACCGTCCTTCCTTCCTTCTTTCCTCTGTCCTTCCTTCCTTCCTTCCAGCTTTCCTCCCTTCCTTCCTTTCTTCTTCCTCCTTCCTTCCTTCCTTCCTTTCAGTTCCTCCCTCCCTTCCTCCCAGCTACCGTCCTTCCTTCCTTCTTTCCTCTGTCCTTCCTTCCTTTCCTTCCTTCTTTCCTCTGTCCTTGCTTCCTTTCCTTCCCTCTTTCTTCATCCCTTCCATCCTTCCTTCCAGCTTTCCTTCCTTCCTTCCTCCTTCCTTCCTTCCTTCATTCTTCCTCCCTTCCTTCTTTCCTTCCTTCTTCCTCCTTCCTTCTTTCCTCTGTCCTTCTTTCCTTCCTTTCCTTTCCTCCCTTCCTTTCCTTTCCTCCCTCCCTTCCTCCCAGCTACTGTCCTTCCTTCTTTCTTTCCTGTCCTTCCTTCCTTCCTTTCCTTCCCTCTTTCTTCATCCCTTTCATGCTTCCTTCCTCCTTTCCATCATTCCTCCATTCCTCCATCCATCCATCCATCTTTCCTTCCTTCTTCCTCCTTCCTTCTTTCATCTGTCCTTCCTTCCGTCCTTCCTTCCTCCCTTCCTTTCCTTCCTCCCTTCTAGCTACTGTCCTTCCTTCCTTCTTTCCTGTCCTTCCTTCCTTTCCTTCCCTCTTTCTTCATCCCTTCCATGCTTCCTTCCTCCTTTCCTTCATTCTTCCTCCCTTCCATCCTTCCTTCATTCCTTCCTCCTCCCTTCCTTCCTTCCTTCTTTCCTCTGTCCTTCTTTCCTTCCTTCCTTCCTTCCTCCCTTCCTTCCTCCCAGCTACCGTCTTTCCTTCCTTCTTTCCTCTGTCCCTCGTTCCTTACCTTCCCTCTTTCTTCATCCCTTCCATGCTTCCTTCCTCCTTTCCTTCCTTCTTCCTCCCTTTCATCCTTCCAATCAGAGGCATCACATCTCCTTTTTTTTGGCAGACCCAACAACACACAGTCTGGTCACCATCCAAACGGCTATGTGACAGATTGTTTTCGACCAGCACGACTTCGTCCCGGTCGGCTACCGCCACCACCGCCACCGTTACACCGTTACACCGTTACACCGGCCAACTGTCTCTCACTGCAAACGAGACAAACACTAAAGCCGTCTATGCTTTCATCACCCTCAGCCTAACACACCAGATCCACTATAAGAGCGAGGTATACGACAGGGCCGACGCTCTCATTTAAAGGAAGACTGGTCGGACGCCGGACTGAGCTTGAGGCTGCTTTTGTAGAGGATTGATAAGGATAGAGCCACACACACACACACACACACACACACACACACACACACACACACACACACACACACACACACACACACACACAGCTTTATAACCACACTCACATTTCATGGTGTATGATTGTGTTGGATTTGAAGTATATATATATAACCCTAACCCCACACAAAATATTGATTTGCTCGCATCAAAGAAATAAAAGTGAGATGGGCTTGACATTGACAGCTCAGCTCGTCTAAACAATATAAACTCAAGGTTCACTTCCTCGCTTCCTTCACTTGTGTCCTTCCCTTTTTGCTACTGTCCTTCACTCTGAAGATGCAAGGAGAGGAAACAAGAAAATATTATTACGTATCAACTATATATATATTATTTATTAACAAGCCAGGTTGTGATTTAGAATATCTTATAAACTGTGTAAATGATTTATTATGGGCAAATGTTTTAGGGGGAAAGTGGAAGAAGGAAGGAGGGAGGGAGGGAGAAAGGAAAAGAGAAGGAAGGGAGGAAAGAGAGAAGGAGGGAGGGAGGAAAGAAGGAAGGAAAGAAGGACAGAGGAAATAAGGAAGGGATGAAGGTAGGGGGGAAGAAAGAAAGAGAGAAGGAGGGAGAGAGGGAGGGAGGACAGAAGGAAGGAAGAAAGGGGAATGGAGGAAGGAAAGAAGGAAGGGAGGAAAGAGAGAGGAAGGGAAGAAAGAGAGAAGGAGGGGAAGGACAGATGGAAGGAAGGAAGGAAGGAAGGGAAGAAAGAGAGAAGGACGGGGAAGGACAGACGGAAGGAAGGAAGGAAGGAAGGAAGGAAGGAAGGAAGGAAGGAAAGAAAGAAGGACAGAGGAAAGAGAAACATCAAACTGTATTTCTTTCTACTCGTCTAACAGTCAAGTATTTCTTAGCTTCAGATGTGACTAAATGGAAATGATGATAAGAATTAAAATGTAGTTTTCTGGCTGAAAGATAATATCATCCCTGATTAAAGACCGGAATGATTTCTGGTTCAAGTAGAGGAGGAGCGAGGAGTCATCAAATTAGGGAATTGGTATGGATCCATGGTCTTTATCAGCTGTATCTCAGAGACTAAGCCATCATGATAGTCAATAGCATCGAAAACCCCACAGAGGACAAACTTTAATGAACCCTAACCCTTTAATGAAAACATCATTCTGAATGTGAAGGTGCAACATTTATCAGTGATAATACGAAGAAAAAAAGGAAGGAGGAAGGAAGGATGGAAGGGAGGAAGAGGAAAAGATGATTATTGTTTGTTGAAATTCCTTAACTGGGATAATTTAGTAGAACATTTGATATTTGATTTAGTGATATGTGATAGTGTAGCTTTAACCATCCTGTAGTCCTCGAGTCAAGAAAGGAAGGGTGGAAGAAGGGATGAAGAAGGAAGGAAAGGAGGAAGGAAGAAAGGGGGATGGAGGGAGGGAGAAGGAAGGAAAGGAGGGAGGAAAGGAGGGAGGGAGGGAGGAAGGAAGGAAGGAAGGGGAAGGAGGGAGGGAGGGAGAAAGGAAGGAAGGGAGGAAGGGAGGATGGAAGGGAGGAAGAATGAAGGAAGGAAGAACGAAGGAAAGGAGGGAGGGAGGAAGAAGGATGGAAGGATAGAGGGAGGGAGGGAGAAAGGAAAGAAGGGAGGAAGGAAGGATGGAAGGGAGGAAGAATGAAGGAAGGAAGGAAGGAGGAAGAAAGAAAGGGAGGAAGGTAGGGGGGAAGAAAGAAAAGGAAAGAAGGAAGGAAAGGAGGAAGGAAGGATGGAAGGGAGGAGCTGGAAGGATGGAAGGATGGAAGAAGGAAGGAAAGAAGAAGGAAGTAAAGGAGGAAGGAAGGATGGAAGGGAGGAGGAAGGAAGGGAGATGGAAGGGAGGAAGAAAGAGGGAAGGATGGAAGGAAGGAAGGAAGGGAGGGAAGAAAAAGGAAGGAAAGGAGGAAGGAAGGATGGAAGGGAGGAAGAAGGAAAGAAGGATGGAAGGAAGGAAGGAAGGAAAGATGGAAGGGAGAAAGAAGGAAGGAAAGGAGGAAGGAAGGAAGGAAGAACGAAGGAAAGGAAGAAAGGAGGAAGAAGGAAGGTAAGGTGACTTGTATAACTATCGCTTGCTGCCAGTAGAGGACTAGCTGTAGCTTTAACGGTAAACTCATTGCTCTTGTCCTCGCTGTGACTCTACAGAAACCATTTTTTATTTTTTTTTAATGTGATTTTAAAGTGAAACTCACCACAGCTGGGACGATGTAATGGTTTAGTCAGAGGTGCCATGTGTTTCAACGCTGAAGTGTCCTTCAGTGTCTGGCTAAGCAGTGTGAGAGGCTGGATGATGGTTATTAAGAGACTCTGGATCAAGAGGAGGTTAAAATAAAAGGATTAGCATATATCCAGATCAGTTAGACTGCTCCTTTTATTTTACTTTCTTCATCAAACCTGACGATGGAGAAAAAAGGCGTGTTATTAAATTTAACCTTTCTCTTTTCTTCTAACAACTTGTAGAGAATTATATTAAACTATATTTTGGCTTTTAATCACAAAGACATATGATGGTTGTCCTGATACTTTGACTATACGCCACAGATGTAATGTTTATTAATTATGTTAAATATGTTAGTGTTTGTGTAGTAGTCTTTTGGTATTGCTCATATGACCCATATTAATATGTTTGATTGTATACCTGTATATACTTCTGTAAATGTATTTACGGTTCTGTTTAAAGCTTTATTTTGGGCTATTTTTGCCTTTTCTTTTTTTTTAGAGTTGTTCTGATTCCGATAACAGTATCAGAAATACCTCCGATACTGCCCAAAAATGCTGGCATCGGTATTGGCGAGTACTGGAGTCCAGGCACCGATCAGACACCACTGAATTTATTAGAAATAGGAATCTATTTACTGGCTAGCTCTGTTAGGTCTGACACAGTTCTTCTTTGCGGCTCTTGAAACAGTTGCGCTGTTTTAGGGGGCGAAGAAAAACTGATCACCTGACACCTGTAACTAAATGAGCTAACGTTAGCGCATCATGTCGGCGGTTTGGCAGTACTTCATAGTGGATGTTCCCACTCATACAGTCTATGGTTCCCACCAGTAAGATGGTGACATGCAACATATGCAAAGAAGCAATTTCGAGGGGTGGCACCTTTCTAATACAGTCTATGGGTGTCATGAGTGTTGCAAATTTCAACACCAGCAACTTAATAAAACATTTGAAGACGGGTCACGCTAAAGAGTACAACAAATTTACCAAAGCTAAGGGGAAAAGAAGGACAAACTGCAGCAGCAAACTCTGGAAACTGCCTTTTTTATTTTACAATATTTTGGCTGCACTTTTTTTTTTTTTTTAAATAATTATTCCTAGACTTATTTAGTTAAGTTTGCTGTTGCACTACTGTTTTATACTGTTCTATTTAAAAAATAAATGACTTCCATTTGCTGTATTCATTCATGTTTTACAAGGCTTTAACCTGAGCCAGGATTTACCACAATGATAATCATATCACAGTCATGCAGGCGTAGTATGATTTTTTTTTTTTTTTTTTTAACACACTGGTATCGGTACTTGGTATCAGCCGATACCCGCAGCACAATCTATTCATCACAATATTGCTGACCACCGTACCATGTAATCTACTCCATGATAGCTTTCCCTTTAATCTCTCTGCATGTTTCAGGCCGTTACAGGAAATGCAGATCACTGAGCGAGACTGTTGGTTGTTATGGTAACGTTGGATTTATAATGATCGTGATTGTCAGGCGTTTCATTTTCTGAGCAAAATCAAGCGTGTCTGAATCGATTTTCCAGAAAATGCTCTATATCATGATATGTATCGATACTGTGATATGAAATTATATATACTGTGACAGATTTGATCCTTATCACCCACATCATGCTGCAGTAACCCAACCAGCTACATCAGGGGGGGCAAACATGCGGTCCGTGGGCCAGAACCGGCCCGCCGAGGGGTCCAATTCGGCCCACTTCCCTTCCTGTCTTTTTTCCCTTCCTTCCTTCTTTCCTTCTGTCTTTCCTCCCTTCCTTCCATCTTTCCTTCCTTCATTCTTTCCTCCCTGTCATCTTTCCTTCCTTCCTTCCTTCCTTCCTTCATTCATTCCTTCCTTTCTTCATCTGTCCTTCCTCCATTCCTTCCATTTGTCCTTCCTTTCTTTCTGCCTTCCTTCCTTCCATCTGTCCTTCCTCCCTGTCCTTTTTTCCTTCCTTCCTTCCATCTTTCCTTCCTCCCTTCCACCTTTCCTTCCTTCCTTCATTCCTTCCTTCCTTCCATCTGTCCTTCCTCCCTTCCTTCCATTTGTCCTTCCTTCCTTCCATCTGTCCTTCCTCCCTTCCTTCCACCTTTCCTCCCTTTCTTCCTTCCTTTCTGCCTTCCTTCCTGACTTCCTTCCATCTTTCCTTCCTTCCTTCTTCCATCTGTCCTTTCTCCCTTCCTTCCTTCCTTCCTTCGTCCCTTTCATCTTTCCTTCCTGTCCTTTTTTCCAACCTTTCCATTCTTTTCTTTCTTCCCTTCTCACTTTTATGCTTTCCTTCCTTCCACCTGTCTTTCCTTTCTTCTCCTTCTCTTTACTTCCCACCTTCCTTCCATTTGTCCTTCCTCCCTTTCTGCCTTCCTTCCTTCCTTCCTCCCTTCCTTCCATCTTTCCTTCCTTCATTCCTTCCTCCCTTTCATCTTTCCTTCCTGTCTTTTTTTCCTTCCTTCCTTCCTTCCTTCCTTCCTTCCTTCCTTCCTTCTGTCCTTCCTCCCTTCCTTCCATCTTTCCTTCCTTCATTCCTTCCTCCCTGTCATCTTTCCTTCCTTGCTTCCTTTCTTCTCCTTCTCTTTCCTTCCCACCTTCCTTCCATTTGTCCTTCCTTCCTTCCTTCCTTCCTTCCTTCCTTCTTTTTAATGATCCGGCCCACATGAGATCAAATTGGGCTGTTTGTGGCCCTTGAATTAAAATGAGTTTGACACCCCTGAGCTACATAGAGTTACTGTGTGTGTGTGTGTGTGTGTGTGTGTGTGTGTGTGTGTGTGTGTGTGTGTGTGTGTGTGTGTGTGTGTGAGTCTATGGGTGTAGTTTAGCTTGTGATGGGTGAATCACCTAGCGAGTCGTTTTTTTAAGTGTTTGCCCTTTACCAAAAAGTTTCTACGGTTGATTTATCAGATGGTTCCTTGTAACAAATCATCTGGTGCATCAGGTTACACTCCTGCCTGGGTATGACTGAAAACAGTGTCTCCTTCACAGCTGCTCAGCATCCGTCTCTTTCACACACACACACACACACACACACACACACACACACACACACACACACACACACACACACACACACACACACACACACACACACACACACACACAAAGAATCTGCTGTCACTTCTATTTCTGATTCCACCTGAAAATACTCTTACACCTTTATACATCCTTTTCTCTTTACCCTCCTCCTCCTCCTCCTCTTCCCTTTCCTCCCCCTCTTCGACCTGCTTCCTTCGCTTATCTGAAAGAAGAGATGGCGTCCGCTGCTGTTAGCCAAACAAACCTCGGTGGAGTGTGCAGCGAGCCCCCCCCGTGACTCCAGCACTCCATTTGAATAGGTGTCTTTAACATCTCTCCGCAGACAAAGAGGCCTGCTTTACATTTCTGCTCATTTATTTATGATCCACACAGAGGATGAGGAAAGGTCTCGGCACTGTTTTGCCACAAATGGAGCGAGAGGAGCTCAGTCTCTGTAGCGCTAACATATAACACACACACACACACACACACACACACACACACACACACTATGTATAGACTGAGGTGTGATACAAGTGTTGGCAGAGACAAGGTGTCACATTGATTTTCAACTTAGGATGGGTATTTCATGTGCAACATTTCAACGGCTGGAGGTGGCAATAAAAGTGACATAGTGTATTGACTGAAACACTTTCACCTCTGTTTGCCTTCAAGCTTATGCACACAGGCATGCATAAGCTCCAGTACTCTAATATGCTTATATATATAAATAATATATATATAATATCATCAGTTTATTGTAAAAAGAAATAAGACGGAGCATGCTCAAAATACTGAGGCAACTTAATATTAATAAAGATAATAATACTAGAAAAGCTAAATCATGTTTTAAACTAAGAAAATGTTATATAATCTATCAATAGACAAAGACCATGTAAAGTGAATTCAGACATTTTCTTCTCAACACATTAAATAGGTCATGAATGTATTTCTAGAAAAAAGTGTAAACCATTTAGATTTGAATTGTGGAGCTAGGCTTCACAAACTGTGTTTCAAGATTTCTGTGTTCAGGATTTAGTGATTAGCATAAACCCGCCCCTGCTGCTGTAGAGGTATAAATACATTCAGCACACACTACTACTACTACAGTCTACAGTTAGCCAGTTAGCTCAGTTAGCCACCAAG
>JAJDFG010001564.1:7500-32813 GCA_021039105.1 Scomber colias
CTTCCTTCCTCTTATTAGCACCACTTCCTGCCTCTCATTAGCACCACTTCCTGCCTCTCATTAGCACCACTTCCTCTCATTAGCCTCCTCCACTTCCTGCCTCTCATTAACACCACTTCCTGCCTCTTATTAGCACCACTTCCTCTCATTAGCCTCCTCCACTTCCTGCCTCTCATTAGCACCACTTCCTTCCTCTTATTAGCACCACTTCCTGCCTCTTATTAGCACCACTTCCAGCCTCTTATTAGCACCACTTCCAGCCTCTTATTAGCACCACTTCCTCTCATTAGCCTCCTCCACTTCCTGCCTCTCATTAGCACCACTTCCTTCCTCTTATTAGCACCACTTCCTGCCTCTTATTAGCACCACTTCCAGCCTCTTATTAGCACCATTTCCAGCCTCTTATTAGCACCACTTCCTCTCATTAGCCTCCTCCACTTCCTGCCTCTCATTAGCACCACTTCCTTCCTCTTATTAGCACCACTTCCTGCCTCTCATTAGCACCACTTCCTGCCTCTTATTAGCACCACTTCCTGCCTCTTATTAGCACCACTTCCTCTCATTAGCCTCCTCCACTTCCTGCCTCTCATTAGCACCACTTCCTTCCTCTTATTAGCACCACTTCCTGCCTCTTATTAGCACCACTTCCAGCCTCTTATTAGCACCACTTCCAGCCTCTCATTAGCACCACTTCCTGCCTCTTATTAGCACCACTTCCTGCCTCTTATTAGCACCACTTCCTGCCTCTCATTAGCACCACTTCCTGCCTCTCATTAGCACCACTTCCTGCCTCTGATTAGCACCACTTCCTGCCTCTCATTAGCACTACTTCCAGCCTCTTATTAGCACCACTTCCTGCCTCTCATTAGCACCACTTCCCGCCTCTCATTAGCACCACTTCCTGCCTCTCATTAGCACCACTTCCTTCCTCTTATTAGCACCACTTCCTGCCTCTTCTTAGCACCACTTCCTGCCTCTTATTAGCACCACTTCCTTCCTCTTAATTAGCACCACTTCCTGCCTCTTATTAGCACCACTTCCTTCCTCTTAATTAGCACCACTTCCTGCCTCTCATTAGCACCACTCCTGCCTCTTATTAGCACCACTTCCTGCCACTCATTAGCACCACTTCCTGCCTCTCATTAGCACCACTTCCTGCCTCTCAGGGTTCAGTGGGTCATGTGACTCTGACTCACTTTGTATTCTACAGTCATTTATTAATCTCACTAAAAGCAGACGATCGATGAGCTGCTGGCTCCATCATTACTCCATCTGTGTTTACATCCATCCTTCCTTCCTTCCTTCTTTCCTTCCTCCCTTCATTCCGTCCTTCATCCCTTCCTTCATCTCTTTCTTCCATTTTTCCTTCCTTCCTTCCTTCCTTCCTTCCTTCCTTCCTTCATCTCTTCCTTCCTTCCTTCCTTCCTCCCTTTCTTCCTTCCTCCCTCCCTTCCTTCCTCCCTCCCCCCCTTCCTCCCTCCCCCCCTTCCTTCCTCCCTCCCTCCCTCCCTTCATTCTGTCCTTCCTTCCTTCCTTCATCTCTTTCCTCCATTTTTCCTTCCTGTCTTCCTTCCTTCCTTCCTTCTTTCCTTCCTCTCTTTCTTCCTTCCTCCCCCCCCCCCTTCCTTCCTCCCTCCCTTCCTCCCTCCCTCCCTCCCTTCCTTCCTTCCTTCCTTCCTTCCTTCCTTCCTTCCTTCCTCCCTTCTTTCCTTCCATCTTTTTAATGATCCGGCCCACATGAGATCATATTGGTCTGTATGTGGCCCTCCTCCTCTAGTCTGATTTCATTCTCACCACCTCTTCATCAACACCCGTCATCACTTCAGAAAGAGCAGGTGACCGTCTAAGCCCCGCCCCCCTGATGATGTCACCGGCAGCAGCCTGTCACAGCGGAGAGGTCAAAGGTCAGCAGATGTAATTGTTGTTGTAAATTGAACGAAGCAGCAGCTGCTACAGTCATTACGGGACAGATGCATGCTGGGTAATATGGCAGCCTGCCAGGTCAGAACACACACACACACACACACACACACACACACACACACACACACACACACACACACACACACACACACACACACACACACACACACACACACACACACACACACACACACACACAGCTGGGTTAATTCGGTGTGTCTGATTGGATGAGGAGGTGGAAATAAACTGACAGTGAACAGAAACATTAAAGAGACTCAGTCCTTCTTTCCTTCCCTCCTTCTTCTTCCTCCTTTGCATCCTCCTTTCCTTCATCCTTCCTCCCTTCCCTCCTTTCCTTCCTTCGTCCCTCCTTTCCTTCTTCCTTCGTCCCTCCTTCTTTCCTTCCTTCTTCCTCCCTTCCTTCCTACTTTCTTTCCTTCCTTCTTCCTCCTTTGCATCCTCCTTTCCTTCCTTCTTCCTCCCTTCCTTCATTCCTCCATTCCCTCCTCCTTTCCTTCCTTCTTCCTCCCTTCCTTCCTTCTTCCTTCCTCCCTCCTTTCCTTCCTTCCTCCCTTCCTTCCTTGACTCTAGGACAACAGGAGGGTTAACTTATAAACATAAAAACAATGATCAGAAACTATTTTAATGTCACTTCCAGATATTCTCTCAGCAAACACTACTTCCTGTCTGCAGGTGAGAAGGTCCAGCACTACTTCCTGTCTGCAGGTGAGAAGGTCCAGCATGGAGTTACAGAGAGGTGTGTTTTTAATCCAGGTGTGTAAAAGTGAAGAAGGATTATTGATCATTTTAATCTGAGATGTGGACGTAAACTCACTGATTTAGCTTCATACTCTGTGTGTGTTATGGTCCATCACTCTTCCCTTAACTTGGCTTATGTCCAAATACGGTCCATCACTCTGAGGAAGTGTTGCTCGGTGTGAAGGAATCATTAAGACAGGATGTTCTTGTGTTGGGTTCTATGTTCTGTGTAGGATTTACATGTATGTTCTGCTCTGTGATCGTCTTCTGTTGGGTAAAACCATAAAAGGCGATACGTTTGACTTAAAAACACTATGAAAGAAGTTAGTTTGACTCCTTATTGATCAGTAATAACTCACCAACTCCGTGTTACTCTGCTGACTGTCTGGTTTCATGTTGAGAGAAGAATCAACAGCGTTAGATAATCACTAATATTACTTTATGGGAACCGACTCCTTCCTGTTGATTTATTCTGACCTGGTGTATTTAACCTGCTGATGTCTGAGAGGAAACTTGTTCCTGTTAATCTTTGTTCTGTGTTTCTATCAGGAGTCAAACACACGTAATTCTTGCTCTCCTCATTTCTTTGTGCTCTCCGCTCACAGTCGAGCTTCTGATCCTTCTTCTCACTGACTGATTCAGATTTGAAGACAAATGTTTTCCTCGCTCTTCTTGGACACATTTTCCTTCCTTCCTACTCCTTTCTTTCCTTCCTTCCTTCCTTCCTTCCTACTCATTTCTTTCCTTCCTTCCTTCCTACTCCTTTCTTTCCTTCCTTCCTTCCTACTCCTTTCTTTCCTTCCTTCCTTCCTACTCCTTTCTTTCCTTCCTTCCTTCCTACTCCTTTCTTTCCTTCCTTCCTTCCTACTCCTTTCTTTCCTTCCTTCCTTCCTTCCTTCCTTCCTACTCATTTCTTTCCTTCTTTCCTTCCTACTCCTTTCTTTCCTTCCTTCCTTCCTACTCCTTTCTTTCCTTCCTTCCTTCCTTTCCTTACTTCCATCTGTTCTTCCTCCCTCCCTCCTTCTCTCCTCCCTTCCTTCTCTCTTTCTTTCCTCCCCCCTACCTTCCTACCTCCCTTCCTCCCTTCCTTCCTTCCATCCTTCTTCTCACTGACTGATTCAGATTTGAAGACAAATATTCTCCTCGCTCTTCTTGGACACATTTTATCAGCGTGTCTCAGCAGAATCACCTCAAACCTTTTCTTTAGGATCATTTATTCTTTATTGAGATGGTTTTCCTGGTCGGCTCACAGATCAGATCAGACTCTGAACTAAAGCGAGTCTGACTCCTCTGATGCTGATGAATGTCCCTGTCCTCCTGCAGCTCGTCTCTCTTCCTGCAGCTCGTCTCTCTTCCTGCAGCTCGTCTCTCTTCCTGCTTTTTGTCTGTTGGGTTTATTTCTGTTTGTTTGTTGCTCTGCTTTTATTCTTCCATCCGTCCGGGTTTTATATTTATTGTACCTGACACGTCATTTGTTTCTGGCTCTGAGGCAAACGGCTAAACCTGACCAGGAACAACAGCTAGACGCTAGCCGTTAGACTCATTCTGGTAGATTTACAGGAATCTTTATTAACCCTCCTGTTGTCCTGGAGTCAAGGAAGGAAGGAAGGAAGAAGGAAGGGAGGAAGGAAAGGAAAGAAGGAAGGAAAGACGGAAGGAAGGAAGGGAGAAAGGAAAGATGGAAGAATAGAAGGAAGGAATGATGGAAGGGAGGAAGGAAGGAAGGAAGGGAGAAAGGAAAGATGGAAAGGAAAGAAGGAAGGAATGATGGAAGGGAGGAAGGAAGGAAGGAAGGAAGGAAGGAAGGAAGGGAGAAAGGAAAGATGGAAAGGAAAGAAGGAAGGAATGATGGAAGGGAGGAAGGAAGGAAGGAAGGGAGAAAGGAAAGATGGAAGGATAGAAGGAAGGAATGATGGAAGGGAGGAAGGAAGGAAGGAAGGGAGAAAGGAAAGATGGAAGAATAGAAGGAAGGAATGATGGAAGGGAGGAAGGAAGGAAGGAAGGAAGGAAGGAAGGAAGGAAGGAAGGAAGGAAGGGAGAAAGGAAAGAAGGAAAGGAAAGAAGGAAGGAATGATGGAAGGTAGGAAGGAAGGAAGGAAGGAAGGGAGAAAGGAAGGGAGAAAGGAAAGATGGAAGGAATGATGGAAGGGAGGAAGGAAGGAAGGAAGGAAGGAAGGAAGGGAGAAAGGAAAGATGGAAGGATAGAAGGAAGGAATGATGGAAGGGAGGAAGGAAGGAAGGGAGAAAGGAAAGATGGAAAGGAAAGAAGGAAGGAATGATGGAAGGGAGGAAGGAAGGAAGGAAGGAAGGAAGGGAGAAAGGAAAGATGGAAGGATAGAAGGAAGGAATGATGGAAGGGAGGAAGGAAGGAAAGGAAAGGAAAGGAAAGGAAAGGAAAGGAAAGGAAAGAAGGAAGGATAGAAGGAAGGAATGATGGAAGGGAGGAAGGAAGGAAAGGAAAGGAAAGGAAAGAAGGAAAGGAAAGAAGGAAGGAAAGACGGAAGGAAGGAAGGGAGAAAGGAAAGATGGAAGGATAGAAGGAAGGAATGATGGAAGGGAGGAAGGAAGGAAAGGAAAGGAAAGGAAAGAAGGAAAGGAAAGAAGGAAGGAAAGACGGAAGGAAGGAAGGGAGGAAGAAGGAAGGAAGGAAAGGAAAGGAAAGGAAAGAAGGAAAGAAGGAAGGAAAGACGGAAGGAAGGAAGGGAGAACGGAAAGATGGAAGGATAGAAGGAAGGAATGATGGAAGGGAGGAAGGAAGGAAGGAAGGGAGAAAGGAAAGATGGAAGAATAGAAGGAAGGAATGATGGAAGGGAGGAAGGAAGGAAAGGAAAGGAAAGGAAAGAAGGAAGGAATGATGGAAGGGAGGAAGGAAGGAAGGAAGGAAGGAAAGGAGGGAGGAAGAAAGGAAGAGAAGGATGGAGGAAAGGAAAGAAGGAAGGCAGGAAGGTAGGGGGGAGGAAAGGAAAGAAGGAACAGTCAGAACAGACAGGGTCAATTTGACCCGGGAGGATGACACGAGGGTTAATATGATAAATACATTAAAACAATAAAATAAGTTCTCATACATACTGAGGATATTAGCTGAGCATCTGACAGACAGAGAACGTAGCTACTGCTCCTGATAGTAAGGAAATGATCACAATCTGCTGGTTGGAGCCACAGCAGCCAAACATCATGCAAAGAGAGAGAGAGTAAAAAAGCTCTATATTATGGAAAAGACTAAATTACGAGGGCTGGATCTGGAGGACATTGGTCAATCAACCTGTCAATCAGGACGTAGCCACGCCCTAATGCATACCCTGCTTTATCATCACATATAAAATCAGGGAGGCCAAAATGTCCCAAATGAACATCATACTGCATTGAAGAAGGCTTTAAACTAGCGATTGAGACCATAAACACATTTTGAAAACGTTTACTGAGGTTAGAAATCAAGTGAGAAGTTGGTGAATTCTCCATTGACTTGTATAGAGACGGTCGCCCCCTGGTGGCCTTTTGATAGAATGCAGCTCTAAGTTACTTCTCCATTGACTTGTATAGAGACGGTCGCCCCCTGGTGGCCTTTTGATAGAATGCAGCTCTAAGTTACTTCCTGGTTGGACCGGAGCTCCCCGCCTGGTTATTGTTGGTAGTTTATTATTATTTTAAATGTTTATTTTCTCACTAGCAGCTGTTTCAGATGTTCTACTGGACTAACCTGAGAGAAGTCAGAGATTTAAATGTTGTTTATATTGATGTAAAGAAAGACGGGCGGCCATCGGGAGGAACAATCAGACCGGCCGTCACAAACAAGTGTTACGGCTCCTCGACTGTCATGAGCCGCTCAATATTCAGTCATGTAACGTACGCAGATAACTCGTTACTCCAGAGACACTGATGCTGCGAGATACTGAGACAACTACACAACTTACATATGAGTCAACTGTAATCACTTTCCTGCTGTACATTTCTCATCATGCTCACTCTTCTGCTCCAGTTCTTTCTCATCATTTCCAATTTTACAACTTAATTCAACTCATATTTCAGTTTTCTACAACTTCTAAAAATTATAACTGCAATATATTATTTTCTGTGTTTGTTCTTAAAATGTGGACTGGAGCAAAGCATGCTGGGAGAAAAGGGCTCGTCCAATCAATGAACAGTTTGTAAAATCAGGTCAAGTAGAAAACATACTTCTGGTGATTTTCAAGTCTCAGTTCAACATCTACTGCAGTCAATATTGTTTCTGGAAGTGAGCTCTACATATATAACTGGGACTTATAAACTCTACAGTAATATTCTGGCTGTATATTTGTGATGAATCTGCTGACAGAAGCTCAACCCAGCTGGATCTGTTCAGTAAGGAAACCAGTTAAATTAGAAACCAGTTGGTTCGTAACACCGCTGGATTTCAAGGCCTCACTCTGCTGCTGTATGTAAATGTGTGAAGGCTTATAGCGCTTTTCCACTACACAGTTCCAGCAGGACTCGCCTCGACTCGGCTCGGTTCCAGGAACGACCTTTTCCATTACAAAGAAGTACCTCCTCAACGTGGGCGGGGTCGTCATAGCAACGCTCCGCGATACTGCCGTGACTTCGTTTTCTACGCGACACAAACACATAACCAATGGAGGACATGGAGGCGATGGTGTACCTGCTGCTGTATGTGGCTTTCTGTCACACACACTTCCTTCCTTCACTCCTTCCTTCCTTCCTGCTGCTGTATGTGTTTTTCTGTCACACACACTTCCTTCCTTTCCTTCCTTCCTTCCTTCCTTCCTGCTGCTGTATGTGTCTTTCTGTCTCACACACTTCCTTCCTTCCTTCCTTCCTTCCTTCCTGCTGCTGTATGTGTCTTTCTGTCACACACACTTCCTTCCTTCCTTTCCTTCCTTCCTTCCTGCTGCTGTATGTGTCTTTCTGTCTAACACACTTCCTTCCTTCCTTTCCTTCCTTCCTTCCTTTTCCTTCCTTCCTTACTGCTGCTGTATGTGTCTTTCTGTCACACACACTTCCTTCCTTCCTTCCTTTCCTTCCTTCCCCTCCTTCCTTCCTTTCTGTGTCTTTCTGTCTCACACAAAGCAAGAGAAGAGAAACTATGTAGTGGAAAAGCGCAATTAAAGTAAAGGTGGTACTGTATATATATGTGTGTGTGTTATATGTGTGTGTGTGTGTGTGTGGTGTGTGTGTGTGTGTGTTATATGTGTAATATAGTTTAGATCTGAGTGGACTGTAAACTGAACTTCATGTATTTTCTATCTGTGTGGAATAAAAGAAGTTTGTTTCTCTGATATTTAGATTCAGGCCTTGCAAAACGTCCGTCAGACTCTGCTGCTGCTGCTGCTGAAATAAACATGACTTCTTTTTTTTTCTTTATATTGTTTTCTGGAGTTTCTGTCTTTTTGTGAGATAGAAAAATGTGAAATGTCAGACAGGAAACAAGGAGAGAGATGAGCAGAACATGCAGCAAAGGTCACCGACTGGAATCAAACCAACGGTGTGAATTTTACATGAAATGTTTGAAGAAAATAAAAAAATAAAAACCAGCAGAAGGACGAAGCTGCTCTAACATGCACAGTCAGCATGTTTCTATCAGTCACTAAATAAAGACTTCTCCATTCGCTGCTGTTAAACTAAGACTCTCTGAATTATGGATGGTTGCAGCATTTCTTAAATACGGTGGTGTTACAGTGGACGGACGGAGCGAGGTGAGCGGCAGGTTCGGAGCTACGGAGCAGATGTTTGCTGACAGCTGAGATCTGAGGAGAGGCGACAGATGCATTAACAGAAGCAGCACCACCTCGTTTCACGGAGAGGAAACAGATCAAAGGAGAAACATCTGCAGAGTCACGTCACCAACTATCAACTGTAGAATATATTTAACATCAGGAAGCTCTACGTCACAGTCCAGGGTTTCTACCTGAGGACGGTTTCTACTGTTAGAGTCACGACTGGAGAGAAGCTCAGATCATATAGAAATAATTATCTTTATACAACATTCACACATTATGCTCAGTCATGTGGTGTAGTTTAAATTTAAAGGGTTAAAATGTGAAAATAAACGTATGAATAACTTCCATTTAGAGAGAATATATTAGGGGATTATGGTAAAAAATGTCTAAGTGGTGTAACCATAAAAACTTTGGAAGGAAGGAAGGAAGGAAAGTGGGCCAGATTGGACCCCTTGGCGGACCAGTTCTGGCCCACGGACCACATGTTTGACCTCCCTGGGTTACACCATTTGACATGTTCAGGAGCATTCAGTCTTTTGGTATAAAATGGGTCAAATGTCATTTCAAATCTCTCTTATTGATCTTTTTTTAATATATTGATTATATTGAACTGGGCGTAACCTCCATGATGTCTTGCTGCGGAGTTCAGTCTGAATTCAGTCCCTCCCTTCCTTCCTTCCTTCCTTCCTTCCGTCCTTCCTTCCTTCCTCCCTCCCTTCTGTCCTCCCTCCCTCCCTCCTTTCCTTCTGTCCTTCCTTCCTTCCTTCCTTCATTCCTTTCGTCCTCCCTCCCTCCTGTCCTCCCTCCCTTCCGTCATTCCTTCCTTCCTTCCTCCCTCCCTCCCTTCCTTCCTTCCTTCATTCCTTTCGTCCTCCCTCCCTTCCTTCCTCCCTTCTGTCCTCCCTCCCTTCCTTCATTCCTTCTGTCATTCCTCCCTCCCTTCCTTCCTTCCTTCCTTCCTTCCTTCCTTCCTTCCTTCCTTCCTCCCTCCCTCCCTTCCTTCCTTCCTTCCTTTCTTCCTCCCTCCCTTCTATAAAAACCAACAAAAACACTAAATGTACATTTTAACAAACCTGACGCTGCTTTTAAATCTAGTTTAACTGATTTATGAATTCATCATCTTACCAACTCTTATTATCTCTGAGCTTTATTCAGAAGCTTCTTTTCTACACTGCTGAGGAGCAGATCTCTGCACATCCAGATGTTATAAATGAGCCGATAGAAGTCAGATCAGAACTTAATTTTCTTATTATTATTATTAGAATACGATCACCGATTTGAGTTATTTGAAGACGTTTGTTTGTTTTTGTAATAATTGTCGTGTTGTTGGCAGCTCGGCAGCGTGAGAGTCGTCTCTCCTCTCCTGGAAGCGTTCGCTGCACATTGATGATGATGAGAAACACTGACCGGGTTTGATAACGTGGACAATGGAGGATGAGATGTGATGAAGATGAAGATGAGGATATAATGATGGCGGTGTACAATGACTGGCTGTGATGAAGGGTAAAACACCAGGGAGCAGTGACGTGTTGGGGCAGATGATGGGGCAGATGATGAGGCATATGATGGGGTATAATGAAGCTGATGTTGGGGCAGATATGAGGTAGATGATGGGGCAGATGATGGGGCGGATGATGGGGTAGATGTTGGGGCAGATGATGGGGCAGATATGGGGTAGATGATGGGGTAGATGTTGGGGCAGATGATGGGGCAGATGTTGGGGTAGATGATGGGGCAGGTGATGGGGCAGATATGAGGTAGATGATGGGGCAGATGATGGGGCGGATGATGGGGTAGATGTTGGGGCAGATGATGGGGCAGATATGGGGTAGATGATGGGGTAGATGTTGGGGCAGATGATGGGGCAGATGTTGGGGTAGATGATGGGGCAGGTGATGGGGGCAGATATGAGGTAGATGATGGGGCAGATGATGGGGCGGATGATGGGGTAGATGTTGGGGCAGATGATGGGGCAGATATGGGGTAGATGATGGGGTAGATGTTGGGGCAGATGATGGGGCAGATGTTGGGGTAGATGATGGGGCAGATGATGGGGCAGATATGGGGCAGATGATGAGGCAGATGATGGGGTAGATGATGGGGCAGATGATGAGGCATATGATGGGGTATAATGAAGCTGATGTTGGGGCAGATATGGGGCAGATGATGAGGCATATGATGGGGGTATAATGAAGCGTCTGAGAGGACTGTGTGGTTTGTTTCTATCTGCAGATGATGGGGCAGATGGTGGGGCAGATGATGGGGTAGATGATGGGGCAGATGATGGGGTAGATGATGGGGTATAATGAAGCGTCTGACTGTGTGGTTTGTTTCTATCTGCAGACTATAAACTGTAATACTAACTTTTCATTCTGACGTAGCGCTCTGCAGTTTGGAGAGTTTTCACTTTACAGCCAAAAAGCATTTTAATATGATCAGTGCAGCATCCGTCCAGCCAAGCTGCTGCTGCTGGGTTTGATTTCTGCTGCTGTAAAAACAACAGTTATGATGTGAGTGTTTCACCTCTGTGAGCTCTGAGTGCAGATCAGTGAGGCTGAAGAAAAGCTCTTTACTCTGAAACGTCAGCAGCTGGGACTCTGAAGATACTGACACACTAAATAAACCTTCAACCAGCAAACAGCCTGAACTAGAGCAAAAGGTTTGATACCAGCAACAGACCTAGAACCCTTAAAGTCACACTGATACCAACTGAGGACTTCATTCATACCTATCACACATGCTTTTATCAGGTGTAACAGGTAGGTAGAGTAACGGGCGCATAAAGTAACGGGCGCGTAGAGGAGCAGGAGCATAGAGTAATGGGGGCGTAGTGTAACGGGGGCATAGTGTAACAGATGTGTAAAGTAATGGTGGCGTAGAGAAACGGGCGCGTAGAGTAACGGGGGCGTAGAGTAACGGGGGCGTAGAGTAACGGGGGCGTAGAGTAATGGGCGTGTAGAGTAACGGGGGCGTAGAGTAACGGGGGCGTAGAGTAATGGGCGTGTAGAGTAACGGGGGCGTAGAGTAACGGGGGTGTAGAGTAACGGGCAAGCAGAGTAACGGGGGCGTGGAGGTAACGGGGGAGTAGAGTAACGTGGGCGTAGAGTAACGGGCGCGTAGAGTAACGGGGGCGTAGAGTAACGGGGGCGTAGAGTAACGGGGGCGTAGAGTAACGGGCGCGTAGTGTAATGTGGGCGTAGAGTATCGGGCGCATAGAGTAACGGGCGTAGAGTAACGGGGGCGTAGAGTAACGGGGGTGTAGAGTAACGTGGGCGTAGTGTAACGGGCGCGTAGAGTAACGGGGGCGTAGAGTAACGGGGGCGTAGAGTAACGGGGGCGTAGAGTAACGGGCGCGTAGTGTAATGTGGGCGTAGAGTATCGGGCGCATAGAGTAACGGGCGTAGAGTAACGGGGGCGTAGAGTAACGGGGGTGTAGAGTAACGGGGGCATAAAGTAACGGGGGCGTAGAGTAACGGACGCATAGAGTAACGGGCGTAGTGTAACGGGGGCGTAGAGTAACCGGGCCTAGAGTAACAAGCTCGTAGAGTAACGGGGGCTTAGAGTAACGGGGGCGTAGAGTAACGGGGGCCTAGAGTAACGGGGGCGTAGAGTAACGTGGGCGTAGAGTAACGTGGGCGTAGAGTAACGGGCGCGTAGAGTGACGGGCGCGTAGAGTGACGGGGGCGTTGAGTGACGGGGGCGTAGAGTGACGGGCGCGTAGAGTGACGGGGGCGTAGAGTGACGGGGGCGTACAGCAGTAGGAAGCGGTGACCTTTTACTGTGGTCATGCTGAAGTGCCAATACCATGCGCGCCCGTAAAGGGGGTATTTATTTATTAATAAAAAATATAATATGGTTTATAACTATTATATCAGCTCACACTCGCCCCATGTTACCAACAACAGTGTGTTGGAGTTTACAGTGTATGTAGGCTAAATGAAAGCAGAAATATTCAGCTCTGACATGACGCTTGACAGCCGGTAACTTGACAGCAGCGGCTCCGTGGTAACCATGGTAACCATACAAACAAAGAAAAATAAATTACACTCCCGGGAAATTTCGAGGCGTGTCATTGGACAATAACTGCAATGACGTCATACATGTCGGACCCCGAGCATAGCTGCCCGCTCGGTTTGCCGGGTACCGGTAACTCAGACAAAGTTACAGATAAACATAAAATGTGTAAGAGGTGAGAGTGCCAACAATTACTGTTTAATTTGTTGAAAAATTAAGATGTTGTACACAGAAAATGAGGTCCTCCCTCGGTGGGGATCGTCTAAATACACATAATCTCCCCTTGACGTTAAGATAAACTGCTTCATCTACAGTAAACAGCCTCTAGCAGTAACT
Organism: Scomber colias; assembly: GCA_021039105.1. Taxonomy (NCBI): domain Eukaryota; kingdom Metazoa; phylum Chordata; class Actinopteri; order Scombriformes; family Scombridae; genus Scomber; species Scomber colias. Next base: position 20,244 of record JAJDFG010001564.1, read on the forward strand.
GTACTACTCGGTGTCACAGATTAGGCACAGAGACCAAACAGTAGAACTAAGGTATTGTATAATTGAACACACTGCTAGATTAATATTTTCAATTATTTTTATTGAAGGGCGTGCACTGCATTTATAGCTTATTATGACCGCTCGCCCATGGCGGACAGTAATGGGCGCGTAGAGTAACGGGGGCGTAGAGTAACGGGCGCATAGTGTAACGGGGGCGTAGAGTAACGGGCTCGTAGAGTAACGGGGGCGTAGAGTAACAGACGTGTAGTGTAACGGGCGCGTACAGTAACGGTTGCGTAGAGTAACGGGGGCGTAGAGTAACGGTTGTGTAGAGTAACGGGCGCGTAGAGTAACGGGCGCGTAGTGTAACGGGGGCGTAGAGTAAGAGGCGGCGTAGTGTAACGGGGGCGTAGAGTAACGGTTGCGTAGAGTAAAGGGGGCGTAGAGTAAGAAGCACGTAGAGTAACGGGGGCGTAGTGTAACGGGAGCGTAGAGTAAGAAGCACGTAGAGTAACGGGGGCGTAGTGTAACGGGAGCGTAGAGTAACGGGGGAGTAGAGTAACGGGCGCGTAGAGTAACGGGGGGCGTAGAATAAAGGGGCGTAGAGTAACGGGGGCGTAGAATAAAGGGGCGTAGAGTAACGAGGGCGTAGTGTAACGGGCGCAAGTCCATACAAAAAGTCATATTTTCAGGATCGACTGCAGGAATCATTTGATAGGAAACGTTGCACCTAGCAGAAATATGATTGTGGAGTTTTTAACCCTGAACAGAATGAGAGAGTTAATGATTCATCTATAAGAGGAAGAGAGAGAGCCGTCACTTTCTCTAAAAGATAATTAACCAATAATGTGTCAAAGTCCCAGAAGCTCGTTTAAAATCACTTCCTGCTGTTCTGACGGTATTTACAGGAAACATTCAGTCTGCTGCACAACGAGGAACTGTGACTGGTCTATCTGATGAGCTGCCATCTTTGTTCAGGAGAGAAAGAGAAGCAGAGTCAGAAACAGGTTAAAAATCTTTCTCATGATTCAGCAGGTGTTTTTTTCCTCCAGATGTTTGGAGAGTTTTTAATGATCCTGTAAATCCTGTCAGAGCAGGAAGTGATTCAGACATTACCAGATAATTATGTTTCAGGGAGACTGACATTACGTTAGCTGCTCTGCTAACAACCAGCAGCTGTTTACACTCAATACTCACAATAAAATGCTGAAATCACACTAGTGCAATGCATGATGGGTAATTATTCTGAATTCTACAGTCGGCTGCAGTGAATTCAAATTGAACTGTAATTAATAAAGTAATAAGAGTCAGCAACGTACATTATTGTAGTTTTACTGTAAATTAGCAGTAAAATATTATAGTTTTACAGTAATTTTGAGGTTAAACTGTGATATTACTGTGAATTGTTCTGAATTTACAGTAATTTCAGATCATAATTACAGTATAATATTGTGTCTGGTTTGCTGTAGAAACACATTCATACATTACTTTTACTACTTTACAGTAATTATTATATAACACTGTGAATTTACTGGATTTATTAGCCAGTAACTTATTGTGAAATTACAATAATAACGTTTATACAGTGTGCTACTAACATAACACACCACAAACTCCAGGTGCATGATGGGTAATGTAGGCTCATCTTGCAGAATTAAAGTGATTCATTGCAATAAATCTTCTGTACATTTCATATTTATACTCATATCAGCCAGAACACAAACATCTGCTCAACGTTTACATCATTATCTCACGGTCGCCATGACGATATGCCGAATAAACAGACAGGATAGAGTGAGGAGTGATAAATGTGTGCAGGACTGTGAGTTTTTATTAGTTTCTACAGTTTAAACACCTGATGATGAATTCATTTCATGCAGCCAGTTTGCAATAATTCACTTTCCTTTGTTCTGAATGTGAGCAGCGAATCGATTCAGAGGAATAAAAAACAGAGAATATGTGAATGTTGTGAGAAGCAGACGGGGGAGAGACGGAGGAGAGACCGGGGAGAGAGGGGGGGAGATAGGGGGGAGAGACGGAGGGAGAGAAGGGGGAGAGAGGGGGGGAGAAACAGAGGAGAGACGGGTGAGAGACGGAGAAGAGAGGGAGGAGAGAAGGAGGGAGAGACGGAGGAGAGACGGGGGACAGACGGGGGAGAGACGGAGGAGAGACGGGGGAGAGAGGGGGGAGAGACGGAGGAGAGAAGGAGGAGAGACGGGGGAGAGACGGAGGAGAGACGGAGGAGAGAGGGGGGGGAGTGACAGGGGAGAGAGGGGGGAAGAGAGGGGGAAGAGAGGGAGGAGAGACGGGGGAGAGACGGAGGGGAGACGGAGGAGAGAGGGAGGAGAGATGGAGGAGAGACGGAGGAGAGATGGGGGAGAGACGGAGGAGAGATGGGGGAGAGACGGAGGAGAGACGGGGGAAAGACGGAGGAGAGACGGGGGAGAAAGGAGGGAGAGATGGAGGAGAGACGGGGGAGAGACGGGGGAGAGACTGGGGGAGAGACGGAGGAGAGAGGGGGGGAGAGAGGGAGGAGAGACGAAGCAGAGACGGAGGAGAGACGGGGGAGAGACGGGGGAGAGACGGAGGAGAGACGGGGGAGAGACGGAGGAGAGAGGGAGGAGAGACGGGGAGAGACGGGGGAGAGAGGGGGGGAGACGGGGGGAGAGACGGGGGGAGAGAGGGGGAGAGAGGGAGGAGAGACAGGGGAGAGGCGGGGGAGAGATGGAAGAAAGACGGAGGAGAGAGGGGGGGAGAGAGGGGGGGAGAGACGGAGGAGAGACGGGGGGAGAGACAGGGGAGAGACGGAGGAGAGACTGGGGAGAGACGGGGGAGAGAGGGGGGGAGAGACAGGGGAGAGACGGAGGAGAGACAGAGGAGAGACGGGGGAGAGACGGAGGAGAGACTGGGGAGAGATGGGGAGAGACGGAGGAGAGACTGGGGAGAGACGGAGGAGAGACGGGGGGAGAGATGGAGGAGAGACAGAGGAGAGAGGGGGGGAGAGATGGAGGAGAGACAGGGGAGAGACGGAAGAGAGACGGAGGAGAGAGGGAGGAGAGACGGAGGAGAGAGGGGGGAGAGACGGAGGAGAGAGGGAGGAGAGACGGGGGAGAGACGGGGGGAGAGATGGAGGAGAGAGGGGGGAGAGACGAAGCAGAGACGGAGGAGAGACGGGGCAGAGACGGAGGAGAGATGGAGGAGAGATGGGGGGAGAGACAGAGGAGAGACGAAGCAGAGATGGGGGAGAGACGGGGGAAAGACGGAGGAGAGACGGAGGAGAGACGGGGGAGAGACGACGGGAGAGGAGAGACGGCGGAGAGAGGGAGGAGAGACGGAGGAGAGACGAAGGAGAGACTGGGGAGAGACGGAGGAGAGAAGGGGGAGAGACGGGAGAGACGGAGGAGAGACAGGAGAGAGAAGGAGGAGAGAAGGAGGAGAGACGAGGGAGAGAAGGAGGAGAGACGGGGGAGAAAGGGAGGAGAGATGGGGGAGAGAGGGAGGAGAGACGGAGGAGAGACGGGGAGAGACGGGGGAGAGACGGAGGAGAGAGGGGGGAGAGACGGAGGAGATATGGAGGAGAGAGGGAGGAGAGGCGGGGGAGAGATGGAGGAGAGACGAAGGAGAGATGGAAGAGACGGGGGAGAGACGGAGAGAGAGACGAGGGAGAGACGGGGGAGAGGGAGGAGAGAGGGAGGAGAGGCGGGGGAGAGATGGAGGAGAGACGGAGGAGAGATGGAAGAGATGGAGGAGAGACGGAGGAGAGATGGAAGAGACGGGGGAGAGACGGAGGAGAGACGAGGGAGAGACGGGGGAGAGAGGGAGGAGAGACGGGGAGAGAGGGAGGAGAGACGGGGGAGAGCGGGAGGATAGACGGGGAGAGAGGGAGGAGAGACGGGGGGAGAGCGGGGAGTGGAGACAGGGGAGAGAGGGAGGGGAGACGGGGGGGAGACGGAGGAGAGACGGAGGAGAGACGGGGGAGAGACGGAGGAGAGACGGGGGAGAGAGGAGGAGAGACGGAGGAGAGACGGAGGAGAGATGGAAGAGACGGGGGAGAGACGGAGGAGAGACGGAGGGAGAGACGGGGGAGAGAGGGAGGAGAGACGGGGGAGAGAGGGAGGAGAGACGGGGAGAGAGGGAGGAGAGGCGGGGGAGAGCGGGAGTGGAGACGGGGGAGAGACGGGGGAGAGAGGAGGGGAGACGGGGGAGAGACGGAGGAGAGGACGGGGGAGAGAGGGAGGAGAGACGGAGGAGAGACGGGGGAGAGACGGAGGAAAGATGGGGGAGAGACGGAGGAGAGACTGGGGAGAGATGGAGGAGAGAGGGGGGAGAGACGGAGGAGAGAGGGAGGAAAGAGGGAGGAGAGACGGAGGAGAGACGGGGGAGAGAAGGAGGAGAGACGGGGGAGAAAGGGAGGAGAGATGGGGAGAGAGGGAGGAGAGACGGAGGAGAGACGGGGGAGAGACGGAGGAGAGACAGGAGAGAGACGGGGGAGAGGACGGAGGAGAGACTGGGGAGAGACGGAGGAGAGAGGGGGGAGAGACGGAGGAGAGACGGAGGAGAGACGGGGGAGAGACGGGGGAGTGAGGGAGGAGAGACGGGGGAGAGACGGAGGGGAGACGGGGAGAGGAGGGGAGGGAGAGACGGAGGAGAGAGGGAGGGAGCGACGGAAGAGAGACGGGGGAGAGACAGGGGAGAGAAGGAGGAGAGATGGGCGAGAGACGGGGGAGAGACGGAGGAGAGACGAGGGAGAGACGGAGGAGAGACGGGGGAGAGACGGAGGAGAGAGGGAGGAGAGACGGGGAGAGAAGGGGGAGAGACGGGGGAGAGAGGGAGGAGAGACAGAGGAGAGACAGGGGAGAGAGGGAGGAGAGGCGGAGGAGAGACGGGGGAGAGACGGAGGAGAGAGGGAAGAGAGACGGGGGAGAGACGGAGGAGAGAGGGGGAGAGACGGAGGAGAGAGGGGGGAGAGACAGAGGAGAGACGGGGGAGAGAGGGAGGAGAGACGGGGGAGAGATGGAGGAGAGAGGGAGGAGAGAGGGTGGAGACGGGGGAGAGACGGGGGAGAGACGAGGGAGAGGGGGGGGAGAGACGGAGGAGAGACGGAGGAGAGACGGGGGAGAGAGGGAGGAGAGATGGGGGAGAGATGGAGGAGAGATGGGGGAGAGACGGGGGAGAGATGGGGGAGAGACGGAGGAGAGACGGGGGAGAGAGGGGAGGAGAGACAGAGGAGAGAGGGAGGAGAGACGGGGGAGAGACGGAGGAAAGACGGAGGAGAGACGGAGGAGAGACGGGGGCAGAGAGGGAGGAGAGAAGGAGGAGAGAGGGGGAGAGAGGAGGAGAGATGGGGGAGAGACGGGGGAGATACGGAGGAGAGACGGGGGAGAGAGGGGGGGAGAGACGGATGAGAGAGGGAGGAGAGAGGGGGAGAGACGGAGGAGAGAGGGGGGAGAGAGGGAGGAGAGAGGGAGGAGAGACGGGGGAGATACGGAGGAGAGACGGGGGAGAGACGGGGGAGGGACGGGGGAGGACGGGGGAGAGACGGGGAGGGGACGGGGGAGAGAGGGGGGGAGAGACGGAGGAGAGACGAAGCAGAGACGGAGGAGAGACGGGGAGAGACGGAGGAGAAACGGGGGGAGAGACGGGGGAGAGAGGGAGGAGAGACGGAGGAGAGAGGGGGGGAGACGGGGGAGGGACGGAGGAGAGAGGGATGAGAGAGGGAGGAGAGACGGAGGAGAGACGTAGGAGAGACGGGGGAGAGACGGAGGTGAGATGGAAGAAAGACGGAGGAGAGAGGGGGGAGAGACGGAGGAGAGAGGGAGGAGAGGCGGAGGAGAGACGGGGGAGAAGACGGAGGAGAGATGGAAGAAAGACGGGTGGGAGAGAGGGGTGAGAGAGGGAGGAGAGACGGGACGAGAGACGAGGGAGAGACGGAGGAGAGACGGGGGAGAGACGGGGGAGAGACAGAGGAGAGACGGGGGGAGAGACAGACGAGAGACGGGGGGAGAGACGGAGGAGAGACGGAGGAGAGATGGAGACGAGGGAGAGACGGAGGAGAGACGGGGGGGGGAGACGGAGGAGAGATGGAGACGGAGGGAGAGACGGGGGAGAGACGGAGGAGGGGACGGGGGAGAGACGGGGGGAGAGACGGGGGAGTCAGACTGTCAGCGCTGCTCAGACACACACAACGGCTTCATTACTCTGCTCTGCTCTGGGATTGGATGCTGCTATCAGACAGTAACCCCCCCCCCCTCACTCCCCCCCTGTCACCCCCCCCCCCCCCCAGCAACCTCCATCCTCTTTTCTTTAATCTCTCACACACACACACACACACACACACACACACACACACACACACACACACACACACACACACACACACACACACAGTCCAGTAGCAGCTGAGGAGGTCGATAATGAAATGTTCTCTTTCAGCCTTTTACTGCTGAACCTCTCCCATCAAGATGCTCCTCTTCCTCCTCCTCCTCTTCCTCACCCTCCTCATCCTCACTGTCCTCCTCCTGCCCCCCCCATACACACCATGCTCTTCCTCCTCATCTTCCTCCTCGCCTTCCTCACCCTCCTCATCCTCACTGTCCTCCCTCACCCTCCTGATCCTCACTGTCCTCCTCCTGCCTCCCTCTTCCCCTCCCCCACACACACTTCCTCTTCCTCCTTCTGCCTTCCTCACTGTACTCCTCGCCTTCCTCACCCCTCCTCATCCTCACTGTCCTCCTCCTGCCTCCCTCTTCCCCTCCCCCCCACACACACTTGCTCTTCCTCTTCCTCCTCCTCGTCTTCCTCACCTGTGAACTGTCTGCCTCTCAGTGTGGAAATATTAATCTTTTCATTAAGAGAATTTAATTGCCAGCAGACGGAGACGAGCAACCAGAGCAACTTCAAAGCATCTCAGATGGAAAATAAAGGAACAGATTTTCTGCTGTTTCAATGTTTTTTCTTATTTTTAACTTTATAAACTTTTTAAAGGAGTTCAACTCTGTCGATTCTGCAGAGGAGCAGTTTGTCCTGCGGGGGCGCTACAGGAAGACGGGACGATGCTTCAGTCTGTAACTACTAAAAAAACATCAAATATTACACTCCAGAAATATTTACACAGGTGTCATTGTGTCTCCGTCTCCTCGTCTCCATGGTAACAGCCGGTTAATACCTGTCCTTCAAACCTGTTATTTATAGACAGTCACCGTTAAACACCTTCAGCTTTCATAAATCACTGTGTGTGATAAATTACATTCATTACGGTAAACTGCTAAATGGAGAGTGTTAATTATCAGTGGCACATTTTTGCAGGTGATATAAAGTTTATACGTTTAAACACACACACACACACACACACACACACACACACACACACACACAGAGTCTGTCTTAAAGCTACACACACCTGCACAACTACAGCTACACACACCTACACAACACACAACTACGGCTACACACAACTACAGCTACACACACCTGCACAACACACAACTACAGCTACACACACCTGCACAACTACAGCTACACACACTGCACAACACACAACTACAGCTACACACACCTGCACAACAACAGCTACACACACCTGCACAACTACAGCTACACACACCTGCACAACACACAACTACAGCTACACACACCTGCACAACAGATACACACAACACACAACTACAGCTACACACACCTGCACAACACACAACAGCTACACACACCTGCACAACAGATACACACAGATACACAACTACTAACCCTAACCCTCTTGAAAATTTCAGGTGCATGCTGGGAAAAATAAAAACATGTATTCTACTTATATGGGCATGAGGCGGAGCCATGGGCGGAGCGGGGAGGTTGCTATGGTTACGAGGGCTGGATCTCGAGGACATTGGTCAATCAACCTGTCAATCAGGACGTAGCCACGCCCTAATGCATACCCCTGCTTTATCGTCACATATAAAATCAGGGAGGCCAAAATGTCCCAAATGAACATCATACTGCATTGAAGAAGGCTTTTAAACTAGCGATTGAGACCATAAACACATTTTGAAAACGTTTACTGAGGTTAGAAATCAAGTGAGAAGTTGGTGAATTCTCCATTGACTTGTATAGAGACGGTCGCCCCCTGGTGGCCTTTTGATAGAATGCAGCTCTAAGTTACTTCCTGGTTGGCCTCATTTCAGATTGGTCAGCTCAGAAATTCTTCCCTTCACTCCTGTAACATCTTAAAACAACCAGATAGATCTTTCCTCACAACGCAGCAGCGAGAGTAGCAGCTAGCATAGTGGCTAACGTAGCGGCTAACGTAGTGGCTAACGTAGCAGGCTGAAGCTGTATAAATCTCCACTCTCACTGGCCTCATAAACTCACTGCAGCTGCTGACACTGTGTAATACCTCACATTAATCCTCTTCTTAAACTGTAATTATTATTTAAAGTTATTAATTTAATGTGTTTGAGCTGTTTTGACTTTAAGGGGTCAGTTCACCCAGATTAGCATAAACACATTTCCTCGTCTGCTCTGTGACAGTTTTGGGTTTTATGAGTCGTGTTTGGATCTGAGCAGAGGTTAGCGTCGTCTCTCTGCTGACTCTGTAATGAAACCATAAAGAGAGAGGAGAGCCACATGCTGCTCCCACTGTTCACATCCTTTATTCAAACCCTCTATAATATAATATATATATTTTATCCCTGCAGAGTCTGTCAGTGTTTAAAGTGTTTGATGAACCTACAGAGAGTTATCAGAGAGACTGCAGCTTCCTCCCAGCTTCCTCCCAGCTTCCTCTCAGCTTCCTCCCAGCTTCCTCTCAGCTTCCTCTCAGCTTCCTCTGCAGCTTCCTCCCAGCTTCCTCTCAGCTTCCTCTGCAGCTTCCTCCCAGCTTCCTCTCAGCTTCCTCCCAGCTTCCTCTCAGCTTCCTCTCAGCTTCCTCTGCAGCTTCCTCTCAGAGTTTCAGCTCATTGTTTAACTGTAACTTTACTGTTCTGGTTCTCTCATACCCCTTCCCTCCCTCCTTCCTTACTTCATCCCTCCTTTCCTTCCTCCCTCCCTCCTTAATCCTTTCCTTTATTCTTTCCTTCCTTCCTTCTTTCTTTCCTCCTTACTCCTTTCCTTCCTTGACCTGAGGACAACAGGAGGGTTAAGTAAACTAAATATTAGGTTTGAATCTTCTGCAGTTTAGTCATCAGCGAGCCTCCCTCCCTCCTTACTCCTTTCTGTCCTTTTTTCCTCATACCCCTTTTCCACCGAGCTGGAGCCAGTGCTCAGTTTGGTGCTAATCCAAGCACCTCTTACGAACCTGTTGCTTTTCCACCAGCAAGGAGCCACGTGATTACGTCACTGTATAACGTAGCCCGCGCACTCCTTTGAAGCACTTCCATGATTCACCAGTGAGAGGCAGCAACATGGCACAAGGCATCTAGCCTGCCGGAAACAAAGAAGGAGAAGAAGACGACAGCTCTGGCAAAAAAAATATAAAAAGAGTACTTTTAATCAACAAATGTTTAACCCTCTGTAAATGCCAGTGCTAGTCTGCTAATAAACTTTAGACCAGTAAAGAGTTGGTGCTCGCTCTGGCTCCCGTTCTGGGGCTCCAGGCTGGAGCTTTGGTGGTGGAAAAGCAAAGAACCGGTGCTTAGTCAGGCTCTGGCTCCGAACCAGCTCCAGCTGGGTGGAAAAGGGGTGTCAGTGTTCTACTGTTCTGGTTCTCTCGGCTCTCAGAGAACATTTCTGATGTTAAACTGTTTCCTTCGCTGCTGATTCCTGCAGCTTTTAGTTTGTTGCAGTTTCTCTAACATATATATATATATATATATATATATATATACTCTATAACATGTCATCTCTGTCAGTTTGCTGAGACTCTATAAAGCTCCTTAAAAAGCTCTCAGCATCATTTATAAAGCTCTCTGTACTCTACCTGCTCAGCACTAAATCTGACCTGCTGCTGCTTTAAGTTTCACTATTATCAGAATGATTCCTGAAAGTTTCCAATTCCAACGTCTGAAAGGTGTTCCTGTTTTTAACCTGAAGAACATTTCTGATGTTAAACTGATTCCTTCGCTGCTGAATCTGCAGCTTTTACTGAGTTTGTGTTAAAGGTATCTAGAACATTTATTTCTATAACATGACTTCTCTGTTTCATTGTTTAACTGTAACTGTTCTGGTTCTCTCAGCGTTCTCATAGCGTCCTTTCAGAATAAAAGCTGTAATAATGTTCTCTGTTCTCTGCTCCACACGGTTCTCTGTAGACGAGCTGCAGAACACGGAGGAGCATTTAGACGTTTCCCTTTAATAACTTCCTCAGATCAGCTGTGACGTTCCTGAGGTGTGCCTGTGTTCTCCTGTCAGCTGATCGATGGTTCTCCGTGTGACTGATGGCGTTCTGCGGCTCGTTTGTTAAGCTGCGGCGCCATCAGCTGATTAACGACGCAGCGATGACTGAGAACGTTCTCATGAATCATGAGTCCAGACGGCCTCATCCTTCAGAACGCTGACAGAACGTTCAGCGGGACTGTTGTTGGGTTAATGGGGTCAGAGAGACTTCAGAACCCTCATAGAACATGATGGATGTTCTGGTTCCATCAGTCAGCAGGTGGAGAGCACATGTTCTATCACGTTCTATCACTCAGAGGGAGGAAGGAAGAAGGAAGGAAGGAAGGGAGTAAGAAGGAAGGAAAGGAGGGAGGAAGGGAGGAAGGGAGGAAGAAGGAAGGAAAGGAAAGGAAGGAAGGAAGGGAGGAAGAAGGAAGGAAAGGAGGGAGGAAGGGAGGAAGAAGGAAGGTAAGGAGGGAATGAAGGATGGAGGAAGGAAGGAAGGAAGGGAGGAAGAAGGAAGGAAAGGAGGGAGGAAGGGGAGGAAGAAGGGAGGAAGAAGGGGAGGAAGCAAGGAAGGAAAGGAGGGAGGAAGGAACGGAGGAAAGGAAAGGAAGGAAGGGAGGAGAGAAGGAACAATTGACCCTGGAGGACAGGAAGTTTAATAAACCTGATCTTTACTCATCGTTGTTTTATTTATTAGTTTTTAGGTTTTCAGGTTTTTTAGGAGCTGCATCATGTCAGACACGTCAGAGACGAGCCGCCGACGCTCAGCAGAGAACCGACAGCAGAGCGACGGCGGGATAATCCTCCCAAGATCAAAGACTTCCCCGAGAGTCACGAGAGGTTCCTGTTTGTTTTCAGTAAACACAGAGATACACAACTACAGCTACACACAGATACACACACCTGCACAACAGCTACACACACCTGCACAACAGCTTACACACAACTACAGCTACACACAGATACACAACACACAACTACAGCTACACACAGAGATACACAACTACAGCTACACACAGATACACAACTACAGCTACACACAGATACACAACTACAGCTACACATACCTGCACAACACATACACACACCTGCACAACACACAACTACAGCTACACACACCTGCACCACACATACACAACTACAGCTACACACACCTGCACCACACATACACAACTCCAGCTACACACAGATACACAACTACAGCTACACACACATACACAACTACAGCTACACACACCTGCACAACAGATACACACCTCCAGCTACACGCACCTGCACAACAGCTACACAGCTACACACACCTGCACAACACACAACTACAGCTACACACAGATACACAACACACAACTACAGCTACACACAGATACACAACAGATACACAACACTTACACACACCTGCACAACACATACACAACTACACACACCTGCACAACAGATACACAACTACACACACTTGCACAACAGATACACACCTCCAGCTACACACCTCCAGCTACACACACCTGCACAACAGCTACACAACAGATACACACTTCCAGCTACACACAGATACACACCCCTGCATGTCGTGGTTCTGACGTAACGGAGCAGAAATAAATGTCCAAAGGGGGGAGGAAAGAAAGAGAGAAGGAGGGAAGGAGGAAGGGAAGAAAGAAGGAAGGAAGGAAGAAGAAAGGGGGATGGCGGAAGGAAAGAAGGAAGGGAGGAGAGAAGAAGGGAGGGAGGAAGAACAGATGGAAGGAAGGAAAGGAATAAGAAAGGGGGATGGAGGAAGGAAAGAAGGAAGAGAGGAGAGAGGGAGGGAGGGAGGAAGGACAGATGGAAGGAAGGAAAGGAAGGAAGGAAGGAAGGACGGAGGAAGGAAAGAAGGAAGAGAGGGAGAGAAGGAGGGAGGGAGGAAGGACAGATGGAAGTAAGGAAAGGAAGGAAGGACGGAGGAAATAAGGAACGAGGGAGGGAGAAAGGAAAAGAGGAAGGGAAGAAAGAAGGCAGGGAGGAAGGAAAGAAAGAAAGGAAGGAAGGAAGGAAGGAAGGAAGGAAGGATATCATGAGACGTGTTTGTAGTAAAAACATGAAAAACCAGAAGAGACGAAGGAGTAGCATCAGTTCCACATATCACATATAAACCCTAACCAACAACCAGTGTGACAGTCTGGAGGTCAGAGAGCCGTGAGTTCGATCCCCAGCAGCATGAAGCCAAATGTACATTTAGAGTTACAGACGAAACCCAGATTCATTCTCCTGCTGCTTTATAATCTTAAAAAC
>JAJDFG010001565.1:0-32765 GCA_021039105.1 Scomber colias
TTTCCATCTCTGCTGCTAAAAAGGACGGACTGAGGGAAAGAAGACGTATTATTATCTACAATACAATGCATGTATATACTGTTAAGGCCCATTTATGCTCAATGTTAAATATGGATACAGGACCACAGACTGTATAAAAGAAATGGATGTAACATCCGTGACGTCACCCATTGGTTTATGGACTGCTGCTCGGAAGCCAATAGTTTCTAATCTAGGCAGCGCCATCTTGAAAATTTCAGGTGCATGCTGGGAAAAATAAAAACATGGATTCTACTTATATGGGCATGAGGCGGGACCATGGGCGGAGCGGGGAGGTTACTATGGTTGCGAGGGCTGGATCTCGAGGACATTGGTCAATCAACCTGTCAATCAGGACGTAGCCACGCCCTAATGCATACCCTGCTTTATCGTCACATATAAAATCAGGGAGGCCAAAATGTCCCAAATGAACATCATACTGCATTGAAGAAGGCTTTAAACTAGCGATTGAGACCATAAACACATTTTGAAAACGTTTACTGAGGTTAGAAATCAAGTGAGAAGTTGGTGAATTCTCCATTGACTTGTATAGAGACGGTCGCCCCCTGGTGGCCCGCCTGGTACAGACGGAGCCTTCTGTCCGTGCTCTGCGTTCATTTCGTCCGTATTTCTGCACGTTTCCATAAAGCTTACTGATACGGACCAAACGGAGCAGTACCACCGGAAACCATGGGGGGGCAGTGTTGCTGTCACTACTCCATACGTAGCTCTAGTGCAAGGGAGTCAAACATGCGGCCTGTGGGCCAGAACCGGCCTGCCAAGGGGTCCAATGCGGCCCAATCTCCTTCCTGTCTTCTTTTCTTTCCTTCCGTCCTTCCTTCCTTCCTTCCTTCCTTCCTTTGTTCCTCTCTTCCTTCCATCTGTCCTTGTTCCCTTTCTTCCTTCCATCTTTCTTTCCTGTCTTCCTTTCCTTCCTTCCTTCCTTCCTGCTTTCCTTCCTTCCTTCCTTCTTGTCTTCTCTTCCTTTCTCCCTTTTTCCCTTCCTTCCATCTGTCCGTCCTTCCTTTCTCCCTCCCTTCCGTCCTTCCTTCCTGCTTTCCTTCCTTCCTTCCTTCCTTCCTTCCTTCTTGTCTTCTCTTCCTTTCTACCTTTTTCCCTTCCTTCCATCTGTCCTTCCTTCCTTCCTTCCTTCCATCTTTTTACTGATCTGGCCCACATGAGATCTGCTCTAGTGAGACACGAAGAAGAAATAACAATGGAGGAACTTTTTGAGGAAAGGTTGTGTGACTTGGTTAGAAACTTTAAACATATCGTTTTTGTCTTTTATGCAAGAGGAACATTATCAATATCTCCTCCACAGTCGCCATGTTTGTTTTTGACTCTGTGCTGCCCCCTGGTGGATGTATAGACTCTGTGCTGCCCCCTGGTGGATGTATAGACTCTGTGCTGCCCCCTGGTGGATGTATAGACTCTGTGCTGCCCCCTGGTGGATGTATTGACTCTGTGCTGCCCCCTGGTGGATGTATTGGTTAACATCCATGCCAACGTAAAGGAGGCATGGAAGTATGAGAGCAGTGACGGATACATAGTTTGAAACGTCCATTGAGCATAAATGGGCCTTTAGTCTCTCTCTCTCCATGTAGACATTAGAGACATTAACCCCCCCCCCCCTCCCCTCCCCCCACTTTGGTGCTTTCCTGCAGTGAAAGCTCTGTAAACACTCTGATCTGGCTTGTATATTCGCTGAAGTGTCATGATTCATTTAAAACACACTTCCTGCCAAGTAGCTCCGTAGCCTCGATATTTCAGTAGCTGCTGACATATTGGCTCTTTCAACTGGAAACACAAGAAGAACTGAACTGTCACCGCATGGTTTGGTTTTTGGTTTTCAAGTGAAATGTTCTCAACAGCTTCTGGATGGATTGCCAATGAAGCTCAGAGCAGATATTCATCATACCCAGAAGACGAATAGAGGAGGTGAAAGTGTTTAGTTATTATGTGAGATATCTCAACATCTACTTCGTGGAGTGGCACCAAATCTTATACCAGGGCTGTCAAACGTGCGGCCCATGGGCCAGAACCGGCCCGCCGAGGGGTGCAATCCGGCCCACTTTCCTTCCTGTGTTCTTTTCCTTCTTTCCTTCTGTCCTTCCTACCTTCCTTTTTTTCCTTACTTTGTTCCTTCCTTCCACTTGTCCTTCCTCCCTTTGTTCCTTCTGTCCGTACTTCTTTCCTTCCCTCCTTCCTTTTGTCTGTCTTTCCTTCCTTGCTTCCTTCCTTCCTTCCTTCCTTCCATATTTTTAATGATCCAGCCCACATGAGATCAAATAGGTCTGTATGTGGCCCTTGAATGAAAACAAGTTTGACACCTCTGTCTTATACAGATACTCATGGTTCCCAGATGATGTGTCCTAATGATTTTGGAGATCCTGTGCCTTTTTAAGCTAGATGTTTTTAATCTTCTGTCTAAAGAATTGTTGACTGGATTGTCATGAAAAGTTTCCCTCAGCGTGACTTGTAATAACCATCACCATCAGGTCAGAATTGGATTTGTCCAATACTTTGGTTGACCTTCCCTTTAGTCTCAGCTGGACTTCCTGTTTGGTGCTGGTTTATAAATGTTAGTATGCTAAACTAAGATGGTGAACAAGGTGAACATTATACCTGCTTTACTTCATGTTCAATTTTGTTTAAGGCTTGTTCATTTAACCCTCCTGGTGTCCTCGAGGGGAGGAGGGGGAGGAGGGAAGGGAGGGGAGGAAAGGGAAGGGGGGAAGGAAGGAGGGGAGGAAGGAAGGGAAGGGGGGGAGGGAAGGAGGGGAGGAAAGAAGGACGGAGGAGATAAGGAAGGAGGGAGGGAGAAAGGAAAAGAGGAAGGGAGGAAGGAAGGAAAGCAGGACGGAGGAGATAAGGAAGGACGGAGGGAGGAAGGAAGGAAAGCAGGACGGAGGAGATAAGGAAGGAGGGAGGGAGGAAGAAAGGAAAGAAGGAAGGAGGGAGAGAGGAAGGAAGGAGGGAGGGAAGGAAGGTAGGAAGGAGGGAGGAAGGAAGGACAGAAGGAAAGAAGGAAGAAAGAAAGGGGGATGGAGGAAGGAAAGAAGGGAGGGAGGAAAGAGAGAAGGAGGGAGGGAGGAATGACAGAAGGAACAGTCAAAACAGACGGGGTCAATTTGACCCGGGAGGACGACACAAAGGTTAATCTTGAGCCCTAAACTTAATTATCTATTTAGTGACGTCTGTGATTGTTTCTGGTTCATTTTGAGCTTGTGTAATATGTCTTTGTCTTTTTTTGTTATACCTGGCTATGTTTGGTTTCTTTCTGTCTCTCAAAGTCTCTCCACTTAAAGAAATCTTGATGTCAGTGAGATTACATCATTAACCCTTAACCCTCCTGTTGTGCTCAGTTCAAGGAAGGCAGGAAGGAAGGAAGGAAGGAACGAACAAAATGAGGAAAGAAGGAAGGAAGGGAGGAAAGAGGAAGGAAGTGAGGAAAGAAGGAAATGAGGAATGAACGAAGGAAGGGAGGAAAGGAGGAAAGAAGGAAAGAAGGAAGGGAGGAAAGGAGGAAAGAAGGAAGGGAGGAAAAGAGGGAGGAAGGAAGGAAGGACGGCAGGCAATGAGGAAGGAAGTGAGAAAAAAGGAAATAAGGAAGAAAGGAAGTAACGAAGGAAGGAAGGAAGGAGGAAAAGAGGAAGGAAGGAAGGAAGGAAGGAAGGAAGGAAGGAAGGAAGGAAGGAAGGAAGGAAGGAAGGAACAGTCAAAAGAGATAGGGTCAATTTGACCCGGGAGCACAACAGGAGGGTTAAACAGCCCTTACTAGTTATGTCATTTGCACCTAAAGGAAGGAAGGAAGGAAGGAAAGGAGGGAAGAAGGAAGGAAAGGAGGGAGGAAGGGAAGGAAGGGAGGAAGAAGAAAGGAAAGGAAGGAAAGGAGGGAAGAAGGAGGGAGGAAGGGAAGCAAGGGAGGAAGAAGGAAGGAAAGGAAGGAGGGAGGAAGGAAGGATGGTAGGAAGGAAAGGAGGGAGGAAGGGAAGGAAGAAGGAAAGGAAGGACAGATGAAGGAAGGAAGAAAGGAAGGACAGATGAAGGAAGGAAGGAAGGACAGAAGGAGGGAACATTTACCCTAACAGCTGAACTTAGATCTGAAGAAGGAAGGAAGGAAGGAAGGACAGATGAAGGAAGGAAGGAAGGAAGGAAGGACAGATGAAGGAAGGAAGGAAGGACAGATGAAGGAAAGAAGGAAGGACCCGGGAGGACAACAGGAAGGTTAAAGAGTCTGTATCTCCTGGTGCACGTTGTCTGTTTAAGGGCTAACCCTAAACTGACAACTTCACCACAGCTGAGCAAATATACACTGTGTATCTATTAATTGATGAAGAAAATGACATCTGGTTGAAAGCCCTTTATAAATTCTAGAACCTTTTCATTTAGAAGTTTTCATTTCTGAGGTGAAAATAAACTTTCATACTCAATAATTATAATCCTGCAGTCTTCACATTCATTTCTTTAAAGAGTTTTTCCCCCACTAGCTGAATAATTACCTTTTTACCTCTCAGGATCTCAGGATATTAAAATGATATCTCAGGCTTGGATCTTAATTATCTCTTTATTTCAATATAACAAATGCAGGTTTAGGATTTACTTCATCTCCTCTGGATGTTTCCTGGGTTTCTAAAAGGCCATGAGGTCTGACATGGGCAGACTAGGGCTGTGTCTCAATTGCGAGGCTGCATCCTTCGAAGTACGCATTTAGAGGCCGATTACGTCACAACGCCGCGCGAAGGCTGTCCCAATTCGAAGACTCCTTCAAATGCAGCCTTGAAATGCGGCCTTCTTTTCCCTCTTTTCGAGGATGCACCGCTACTATCCTTCGCGGCCTCCCAGATGCTCCCAGATCCCAAGATCCTTTGCGCGAGACGTCTTTCTCGTCTTATGGGCGGGAACATCTGGTGACGCAACCAGGAAATGCCTCGAAGGCTAGACCGTCTCATTTAACAACGGTTGATGCAGCCTTCGGAGGTTCCTCAGAAGGCTGCATCCTTCGAAGGCCGCAAAGGCCGCATACTTCGAAGGATGCAGCCTCGCAATTGAGACACAGCCTATGAAAGTGTAGAAGCCCGTTAGAGATACTACTGTCAGCTGTAATTTAAATATTTTGACTATTTGGTATCTATTTGGTTCCAACCGATCAAGAGCGTCTGAAGACTGAGATCAATTGATTAAATGATTGAAGCCTGGTGTTTTCCTGATTGACTCTAGAAGAAGATAACAGTGTTTGACTATTTCAGATCAGAACATAATGATATAACTTTTTGCTTAGGGTTAGGTTGCTGCTAAAGACAATGAGATGCTGTTGAAAGCTCTGGAAAAAGCTACGCTAAAATAAAAGAAATGACTTTTTCATAAGATTATTTTGTCATACATAAGTTTTAATGTTGAGAAAAAAGTAGTTCTGTTCTGATAAAAAGAAAACTGTCAGCTTAACTCAATTAATGGGCCTTTACAGTCATTCTGGTTAAATGTAAGCTGTTTTGTCATTATTACTTATTAAGTAAGAATATCATGATTTACACCTCTCATATGTCAACATGCCTGTTAATAAAGATGCAAGTTGTTCTTAACAAGACACACTAGAGCAGAGGTGTCAAATCATTTTCATTAAAGGGCCACATACAGCCCAATTTGATCTGATGTGGGCCAGATCATTAACAAGAAGGAAGGAAAGAAGGAAGGAAGGAAGAGAAGACAAGAAGGAAGGAAGGAAGGAAGGAAGGAAGGAAGGTGGGCCGGATTTGACCCCTTGGCGGGCCGGTTCTGGCCCAGGGGCCGCATGTTTGTCACCCCTGCACTAGAGGGTCATTGAGCTGTCAATCAAATGCAGTCTGTACACGCCCACACAGACCTGACGAGACATTTCAATCAGAATCACTGTTTGTGTGTCCTACTGTAGATCAGTATGTGATTTTTAAGATTAAAAAATCAAATAATGCTCATGGCAACGTCAGCTGTCTCCTCTGGACTGCACTGAAAACTTTATTCTTCATTATCTAAAGCTTGTGTTTAAATGGACTTACTGTACTCCTCAGTCTTTGTGCAAATAGAGCAAGAGACTACAGAGCCGCAGCAGATCCAACAAACTAAAGTCTCATTCTGTAAAACACATTTTACTCAGACAGGTTGTTTGGGTTATAGGAGCAAAAATCTGGAACTTATTACTTGAACACTTGAAACTTGCTGCAGACGAGACTCATCAAATCCTGTTTAACCCTTAAACAGCCCTTACTAGTTATGTCATTTGCACCTAAAGTAAGGAAGGAAGGAAGGAAAGAAGGAAGGAAGGAAGGAAGGAAGGAAGGAAGGAAGGAAAGGAGGGAAGAAGGAAGGAAAGGAGGGAGGAAGGGAAGGAAGGGAGGAAGAAGAAAGGAAAGGAAGGAGGGAGGAAGGAAGGAAGGTAGGAAGGAAAGGAGGGAAAAAGGAAGGAAAGGAGGGAGGAAGGGAAGCAAGGGAGGAAGAAGAAAGGAAAGGAAGGAGGGAGGAAGGAAGGAAGGTAGGAAGGAAAGGAGGGAAAAAGGAAGGAAAGGAGGGAGGAAGGGAAGCAAGGGAGGAAGAAGGAAGGAAAGGAAGGAGGGAGGAAGGAAGGAAGGTAGGAAGGAAAGGAGGGAAGATGGAAGGAAAGGAGGGAGGAAGGGAAGGAAGAAGGAAAGGAAGGACAGATGAAGGAAGGAAGAAAGGAAGGACAGATGAAGGAAGGAAGGAAGGACAGAAGGAGGGAACATTTACCCTAACAGCTGAACTTAGATCTGAAGAAGGAAGGAAGGAAGGACAGATGAAGGAAGGAAGGAAGGAAGGAAGGAAGGAAGGAAGGACAGAGGAAGGACCCGGGAGGACAACAGGAAGGGTTTTCCTTTTTTACTTTTTTAATCTCTTACTTCCACAAAAGCCCTTCTATGGACAGGTGCTATTAACCCTCCTGTCGTCGTCCTCCCGGGTCAAATTGACCCCATCTCTCTTTTGACTGTTCCTTCTTTCCTTCTTTCCTTCCTTCCTCCCTCTTTCTTGAATTTTTCCTTCGTTCTTCCCCTCCTTCCCTCTTTCTTTGCTCCCTCCTCCTTCCATATTTCTTGCCTCACTTCCTTCCTTCCATCTATCCATCCTTCCTTGCTTCCTTCCTTTCCTTCCTTTCCTTCTTCCTCCTTCCTTACTCCTTTCCTTCCTTCCTTCTCTCCTTACTTCCTTCCTCTTTTAGTCCCTCCCTCCTTACCACCTTCCTTCTTTCCTTCTCTCCTTACTTCCTTCTTCTTTTCCTCACTCCCTTCTTTTCTCCCTCCTGTCCTTCCTCCCTCCCTCCTTTCTCCTTTCCTTCCTTCCATCCTTCCTTCCTTCCTCCCTCCCTCCTTACTCCTTTCCTTCCTTCTCTCCTTACTTCCTTCCTCTTTTAGTCCCTCCCTCCTTACCACCTTCCTTCTTTCCTTCTCTCCTTACTTCCTTCTTCTTTTCCTCACTCCCTTCTTTTCTCCCTCCTGTCCTTCCTCCCTCCCTCCCTCCTTTCTCCTTTCCTTCCATCCATCCTTCCTTCCTTCCTCCCTCCCTCCTTACTCCTTTCCTTCCTTCTCTCCTTACTTCCTTCCTCTTTTAGTCCCTCCCTCCTTACTACCTTCCTTCTTTCCTTCTCTCCTTACTTCCTTCTTCTTTTCCTCACTCCCTTCTTTTCTCCCTCCTGTCCTTCCTCCCTCCCTCCTTTCTCCTTTCCTTCCATCCATCCTTCCTTCCTTCCTCCCTCCCTCCTTACTCCTTTCCTTCCTTCCTTCTCTCCTTACTTCCTTCCTCTTTTAGTCCCTCCCTCCTTACTACCTTCCTTCTTTCCTTCTCTCCTTACTTCCTTCTTCTTTTTCTCACTCCCTTCTTTTCTCCCTCCTGTCCTTCCTCCCTCCCTCCTTTCTCCTTTCCTTCCATCCATCCTTCCTTCCTTCCTCCCTCCCTCCTTACTCCTTTCCTTCCTTCTCTCCTTACTTCCTTCCTCTTTTAGTCCCTCCCTCTTTACTACCTTCCTTCTTTCCTTCTCTCCTTACTTCCTTCTTCTTTTCCTCACTCCCTTCTTTTCTCCCTCCTGTCCTTCCTCCCTCCCTCCCTCCTTTCTCCTTTCCTTCCATCCATCCTTCCTTCCTTCCTCCCTCCCTCCTTACTCCTTTCCTTCCTTCTCTCCTTACTTCCTTCCTCTTTTAGTCCCTCCCTCCTTACCACCTTCCTTCTTTCCTTCTCTCCTTACTTCCTTCTTCTTTTCCTCACTCCCTTCTTTTCTCCCTCCTGTCCTTCCTCCCTCCCTCCTTTCTCCTTTCCTTCCATCCATCCTTCCTTCCTTCCTCCCTCCCTCCTTACTCCTTTCCTTCCTTCTCTCCTTACTTCCTTCCTCTTTTAGTCCCTCCCTCCTTACTACCTTCCTTCTTTCCTTCTCTCCTTACTTCCTTCCTCTTTTAGTCCCTCCCTCCTTACTACCTTCCTTCTTTCCTTCTCTCCTTACTTCCTTCTTCTTTTCCTCACTCCCTTCTTTTCTCCCTCCTGTCCTTCCTCCCTCCCTCCTTTCTCCTTTCCTTCCATCCATCCTTCCTTCCTTCCTCCCTCCCTCCTTACTCCTTTCCTTCCTTCCTTCTCTCCTTACTTCCTTCCTCTTTTAGTCCCTCCCTCCTTACTACCTTCCTTCTTTCCTTCTCTCCTTACTTCCTTCTTCTTTTCCTCACTCCCTTCTTTTCTCCCTCCTGTCCTTCCTCCCTCCCTCCCTCCTTTCTCCTTTCCTTCCTTCCATCCATCCTTCCTTCCTTCCTCCCTCCCTCCTTACTCCTTTCCTTCCTTCTCTCCTTACTTCCTTCCTCTTTTAGTCCCTCCCTCCTTACTACCTTCCTTCTTTCCTTCTCTCCTTACTTCCTTCTTCTTTTCCTCACTCCCTTCTTTTCTCCCTCCTGTCCTTCCTCCCTCCCTCTCTCCTTTCTCATTTCCTTCCATCCATCCTTCCTTCCTTCCTCCCTCCTTCCTTACTCCCTTCCTTCTTTCCTTCCTTCCTTCCAACCTCCTTTACTCCCTCCCTCCTTACTACCTTCCTTCTTTCCTTCTCTCCTTACTTCCTTCTTCTTTTCCTCACTCCCTTCTTTTCTCCCTCCTGTCCTTCCTCCCTCCCTCCCTCCTTTCTCCTTTCCTTCCATCCATCCTTCCTTCCTTCCTCCCTCCCTCCTTACTCCTTTCCTTCCTTCTCTCCTTACTTCCTTCCTCTTTTAGTCCCTCCCTCCTTACTACCTTCCTTCTTTCCTTCTCTCCTTACTTCCTTCTTCTTTTCCTCACTCCCTTCTTTTCTCCCTCCTGTCCTTCCTCCCTCCCTCCTTTCTCCTTTCCTTCCATCCATCCTTCCTTCCTTCCTCCCTCCTTCCTTACTCCCTTCCTTCTTTCCTTCCTTCCTTCCAACCTCCTTTACTCCCTCCCTCCTTACTCCCTACCTTCCTTCCTTCCTTCCTTCCTTCTTTCCTCCCTCCCTTTCTCCCTTCCTTCCTTCCTTCCTTCCTCCTGTCCTAAACAAGCTATACAAATAATAATACTAATCAACACACACAAAAGAAATCCCAACCATAAAACCCAACGAGATAACAAGCAACAGGAGGCCCAGTGTTGATGCTAGCTGATCCTATGCAGCACTGTAGATGTCACAGCTGTGTCAAAGCTGCATTTACAAATAGCCGCTACATGATAGCAGCATATTTTTAGATACTTCCAATCATAAAATTCCCCCCCCCCCCACACACACACACACACCAGACACAAGCACATCAGAGAGTATGTGTGCAAAACAAACCATGACATGACATGATGAGTACCTGGCTGCTACTACAACCGCACAACATGGCGAACAATGAATTAGTCAAACTTATTAAAATAAAAAGATAGTTTACCTTCTACTGTTTCAGTCATTGTTTCAAATAATATAAATCCCAGCAGTTAATCCTTTTTCAGTGCAGGTTAAGTTTCCATGAAAATGTATATTTAAAGGTAGATCCTCAACTCCTCGGCGCGCGATTCAATCCAAATGTTTAATTCCAATCTCAAATCCGGCAACGTCATGTGAATCACTGGTGCTGCAGATATGTTGAAAACTCAGCTGGTAACACTACACCTCTTTATGCATTCTTAAAAAACTTAAATCTGCACTTTCTTTTCTTTTCTTTTCTTTTTTTTTGTTCCAGAAGTCAAAAACTCTTTAAAAGATTTGCAAGGTGTAAAGTCCGGAAAACTGACTTCTGACCCAGTGGATGAGGCTGGGGAGGTGGACAGAGACCAAGTTAAGGTGGTCGGTGTCTTTACCCTTTGCCTGGTTGGGGCTGAAGTTGCAGATAGAGCCCCCCCCCTTCCCCCCCCCCCTTCCTCAAACTGGCTCTGACAGAATTAGATCTACCACTGGGGGACTGACGGACGATGGAAAGGAATCAAGAGAAGAGAGAGATTGAGAGGAAGGTAACTTTACCCCACCAGCCACTGTTAAGCTTCTACAGTCACCTGAGTACAGTGTGAACCACTTAAAAATCAATTAAATCTAAAGTAAAAATCAATCTTATTAGTTTTTTATTCTTGTAAAATTATAAAAGTGTGAATCTAATTAGATACAGTTACATTCACGTCATGTTTCTGAGCCCCAGGCCTTGAGTTATTCTTAGAGCGGCTCGCTGCTGCTGGTATTCTGCTTCGCCTTTTTAGGCCAGAGGCGTGACCTTAACACCCCATACCCCCCCCCCCCAGTCCCCCCCTCCCATGTTAACTAATCCCCCTTCCTCCAGACCTCCACTGCTCAGTGCAGAGCTGTCATCAAGTGGAGAGAAAGAGAGAGGGGAAGATCAGAGTGGCTGAAGTGTTGGTGGTATTCTCCAAGTTTACTCAAAGTTGTGGCTGATCTTGTTGTCAAGGCATTACAAGCTTACAACACAAGTCCAGGTTTGTTCATTTATAGAAGAAGTAAATACATAGTTTAAGTCCATGTAAAGTAACAATAAATATGTGTTCTGAGTTTTGACATACCACCAAGTGTGTTGTTAACCACCCTGCCAAATTTGAATGATTAAAAAAATCGCCAAATATATGAAATTAGGCTTCAAAGTTGTGTAAAAATCAGCCTCTTTCTCTGCTACCAAATGCTGAAGCCCCGCCCCCTACCAAGTGTCACCTGTCAATCAAAGTCACCACCTCTACCGGAAACATGGACGCTATCTGAGAGCTTTCTGCTGCTAACTCGGCTGCTAGCTCGGCGGTTAACTCGGTGGCTAACTCAGCTCCTAGCTCGGCGGCTAACTCGGTGGCTAACTCAGCTGCTAGCTCGGCGGTTAACTCGGTGGCTAACTCAGCTCCTAGCTCGGCGGCTAACTCGGTGGTTAACTCAGCTCCTAGCTCGGCGGCTAACTCGGTAGCTAACTCAGCTGCTAGCTCGGCAGCTAACTCGGCTGCTAGCTCGTCGGGTAACTCAGCTGCTAGCTCGGCGGCTAACTCGGCGGCTAACTCAGCTAACTGTAGACTGTAGTCGTAGTAGTAGTAGTGTGGGCTGAATGTATTTATACCTCGACAGCAGCAGGCCGGCTTTATGCTAATCACCGCCATGTTACTTACTCTCAGACCCGCCCACTAAATCCTGAACATAGAAATCTTGAAATCCAAATGGTTGAAATGCTTTTTACACCTTTTTTAGAAATACATTTATGACCTATTTAATGTGTTTAGAAGAAAATATGTGTAGTGAAGTTTACATCTTATTTTTTATAAGACCATGACTTTATTTTCTAATGGCAATTCTCATTTGTATTAAACAGGCAGCCCACACAGACAAAAACTCAGATGTATTCATTTTTATTTATTCTTTGTGAAGGACAAGGTTTACTCAGCATTTTTAATCAGCACAAAAAAGCAGCATTCATTATTTTACAGATGTGTTTGGGCTTCATTTACAACATATATCCCAAAGCTTGGTGGTAATGTTACACACAGGCTCATAACATAAACATGCACACTTAAAAAAAAACACATTTTCTGCAGTGACAGTTAAACTTGACTCTGCAGTCTCATTCACTTTTGTGTCGTCCTCCCGTCTGTTTTGACTCTTCCTTCCTTCCTTCCTTCCTCCCTCCCTACTTCTCTCTTTCCTCCCTTCCTCTTTTTCCTTCCTCCATCTCCCTTTCTTCCTTGATTCTGTCCTTCCTCCCTCCCTCCGTTCCTTCCTTCCTTCTTCCTTCCTCCATCTCCCTTTCTTCCTTGATTCTGTCCTTCCTCCCTCCCTCCGTTCCTTCCTTCCTTCCTTCCTTCCTTCTTTCCTTCCTCCATCTCCCTTTCTTCCTTGATTCTGTCCTTCCTCCCTCCCTCCGTTCCTTCCTTTCTTCTTCCTCCCTTCCTCCCTCCTTTCCTTCCTCCCCCTCCCTTCCTTCCTTCCTCCCTTCCATCCTTCCTTCTTCCAGTCTTCCCTCCCTCCCTTCCATCCTTCCTTCCTCCCTCCCTTCCTTCCTTGACTCGAGAACAACAGGAGGGTTAAGCCAGCTCACTTTTTTAACTTTTATCATCAAAATCTGTAATTCATCATTTCCTTGAGCTGCAGTTACATTACAGTCATCAAAAGCCAAAAAACAAATGCATCAACCTTCACAACTTATTACAATGATAACATTAATAGCATCCTTCTATCATTCATCTCGTTGAATGATACGATGACTGAATACACTGAATAGTCAATATTTTCTTTTTATCGAACAATAATTACTTTGAACTTTATTCCTTCTGTTTTAGCCAAACTATTGACAGGCCTCACAGATGTTCTTAAGTCTTCTTACCATAAATGACTGCCACAGTGACCGCCGTTACTATCACTGCTAATACTACTAGTGAAGTAATAATAAGGCATGTCCGATCGTTGCACCCTAAAATGAAGAAATGAAGAGCAATGAGTCATCTGGTATCATTAATAATTATTTTATTTACATTAGAATAATAGCAATGTGATGATTATATTTATAAAGAAAGGAGATTCTATTATAATTCCTTTTATTAACCAAGTTTCAGATCATATTGAACTGCATACATGTCTGAAAGCATGTGACCCAGTAATAGTAAAATAGTATTGTTGTGTGCCAGGACTACAGCCTCTCCTCTTCCTCTCTCTCTCTCCTCTCCTTCCTCTCTCTCCTTCCTCTATCCTTCCTTTCTCTCCTCTCAACCCAACCGGTCGAGGCAGATGTCCGCCCACTTCTGAGTCTAGTTCTGAGGTTACTTCCTGTTAAAAGGGAGTTTTTTCTCGCCACTGTTGCTCATGTGGGAATGTTGGGTCTCTTTAAAGTTAAAACCTGAAGAGTTTGGTTTAGAACCTGCTCTATGTGTAAAGAGCCTTGAGATGACTTTGTTGTGATTTGGCGCTAAACAAATAAAGATTGATTGATTGATTGATTGATTGATTGATTGATTGATTGATTATGGGTTCTCACAAATAAAAAAAATCAAACTTATTTAAATCTTAATTTTCAATGATGCCAAAGTAGCTGTAAATGGTAAATGGACTGTACTTTATATAGCGCCTTTCTAGTCTTTACGACCACTCAAAGCGCTTTACATCTCATTCACTGATGGCTACCACGCAGGGTAGGAAGTTAACCATTCATTCTCATTCACAGGAGCAATTTGGGGTTAAGTGTCTTGCCCAAGGACACATCGACATGTGGACAAGAGGAGCTGGGAATCAAACCACCAAACTTCCAATTGGAGGATGACCACTCTACCTCCTGAGCCACAGCCACCTGTAGATCCTATGTAAGTAGCTGTAGATCCTATGTAAGTAGCTGTAGACCCTATGTAAGTAGGATCTTACGTAGAGCCTATGTAAGTAGCTGTAGATCATATTAAAGTAGCTGGAGATCTTATTTTTAAATTGGTTCTTGATGAGTATGAGTGTCAGTGTCACTGTTCCAAGGCACAGCAGAGAAACTGAAAGCAAGTTTACCAAATTCAGTGTTAGTCCGGGGGAACGTTGAGCACTAAACAATCACTTGAACGTGTTGAATCGTTACTATGAGACCAATTTAATAAAGTGCTGATGTACGATGGTATGTTGCCTTTCAACTAACAAAACTATTGATTTGAACTTACCACCGCTGCTTCTGGCTCTGTTAATCAAGCTCATCCCGGGGAGCTGAGAATAAAAAAAGACACAAATAAAGAAAAAATCTGTAAATAATAATAGCAGAAAAATCCAACTCTTCCACAATTCTCCCATATTTATTCTTATAACACTGTATTCACATTATGGAAAAAACAAGCTATTTATAAATTCCATAGTGATCAACAAGTGAAAGTATTTCTGTAAAACCTCCAGCCATCAGATCACTAAACAGTTTTCTTTTTTCTGAAGGCTGATATTTCACCCAGCAAACATTTTCAATTTGGTCTCAATATGATTTATATTTGTTACTGTACAGTTATTAGGGCTGGGTATTGTTACCTGATACCTTTTATGGTATCGACTGAAATACATCGATACCAAGTAGTATCGAAACGTCTTCCTCCAAACGATACCTAGAGCACCTACAGCTAGAACATATGACTACTTGTACGGACTTTCTCACAGACAATCAAGCATTATGCGACTTAATGCGACATGTGATTGGCCCACTGCCACAGCAGCTACGACCCGTCTGTGGTGGTGAAGTCGTGGTGAATTTGATGCCACCTAAACGCTCTAAAGTGAGTCTACACTACACGCCTGTTACACCAGATAAAAGACAGAGCACTAAATGTGTAATGGGTATCTAATGAAGTACTCATTTGGTATCGGTATCACTTTAAGGGTACTTGGATCGACACTAGTATCGTAATTATTTAAACGATACCCAGCCCTAACAGTTATATACATAAACACTTCTTATGAATTTGTTTACCATCTTTAATCGCAGAGCGACTAAGGGCCAGTACAATAAATCTAAACTTTCATCATACACACATTGGCTCAGGACCAAAAACACACAAAGCATGACAGACTCTTTCTCTATTAGCATGACTGTGTAGTACTCAAACTGCATCGACCATGAGGTGGAACACAATCCATTTTTTAGTAAAATGACAATATCAGTGCACACCTGGATGATTGTGTTTAAATACGGTGAGTAAATATAATCAGTACCTGGGCTCGAGAACCGACCAGAAACTTCTCGATCTCACCCCACGCGATGAGATTGCGTTTACAGTCCAGGAACTTTTTCTCATAGAAGAGAACGTCTACAGTGAGACGGACGTTCTGGTTGGTCACCTGTCTCCTGCTTTCAGCCACAATGGCATCTTTATTGAAAGTGTGATGCATCACCACCAGAATCGCTGGTTTAGGAGCTGTAAACACAAGATGACAACAGAAACAGGATTATTTTCATCATCTCTGACGCTTGGATCTAAACCAACAAAGAACTGATCTACTAACGAGTATTGTGTATGCATCTAAAGCCTGATATCTTATTCCTCTGTTGTTGTTGTTGTCCATGACATGTTGCTTCATTAGTAGAGAGTAGTTCTGTTTAAGACACCACTAGCTTGTGTTATCATAACCACCAAAAGGGAGGAGGCAAGCTGGAGGTCAGGAGCAGATAGGCAGTGATCTGGCTAATCACTGCCGGCCCGCCAACTGGAGAGTGTAGTGGTTGAGGGCAGAAACACTCAATGAAGGTCGGACACCACCTGACGATATCTGTTCCTGACCGAAGGCTGCAGTTACCAAAACATTGATAACAAAAAAGTGCACTTAGTCTATATCTCAACTCAAGTTGTTGTTGCTGTGGTCCATGACATGTTGCTTCATTATGAAGAGTTTGGTCACGTTAGATTGTTTAGAAACGGCTCCAAAGACTAATTACAGTGATCATGTTTTCAGTCTTCAGAGAGTAGTTCTGTGTAAGACGCCACTAGCTTGACTTTGTACTATGCTGTACATTTTACATTTCTCAAAAACATTAGTAGAAAGCATTAGAGGGTTAGGGTTAGTCTCTTTGGAGCTGTTTCTAAACAAACTACTGTGTCCATAAGTATTTGTGGAAAAGGAATATGCCAATATAGTAGTTTTGTAGTTTTTGGACACCAGTAGAAGTTAACAGCACAGTGGAGGCTTTAGATACACACACACAATACTTGTAAGTAGATTCATTAATTGTTGGTCATTGACTGTACAAAAACAAACAGTATACACTGAATTTTTCAAAACTTTATACTTTTAAGTAAGAAAGTAGCCTGATTAAGGTATTCTTACCAGGCATGCTTTCCAAGGCCTCGCTGATGTTCGTTCCAACTCGTGAAACAGCCGGACAGATTATCAGGAGATAGTCACAATCCTCAGGACGATGCACCTGAGTTTGTCCAATGCCTTTAAACTTTTTAACCAAGTCTAAATGAGCCCCGTTTGTTTTTCCTGCCTCAACAACAAAGAACCGTCTCCATGAGGCTAAAGAGACAGAAGAATGAGAGGTTATTCAACTGCAACATAAAGAGAAACCAGCTGAAATTACATTCAACTCCTTCACATTCAAAACCTTTACGTATAATATTTTCATAGTATAGGTAAAGGTGGTCAATACATGAATGAACAATTCTGTCATTCAAAACCTGAATCAGTGGCTTTTTGTATCAGAGGTCTCTTTCCTGATTAATCAGTCAACTTGGCAAACAGTAATACTTTTCTAAACACACAAAGAGCTTCACACATGCAAGATTAAAACAAATATAACAAAGAGAAACACACTAAACTGAAATGAAGCAACACACGAGAACAAGAAGAGAGGTCTATAAAAAGGTTTTTAAGCTTAGTTTAAAAGCAGATCTAATAGAGTCAGAGTAAAGGCTACAAATGTGAGTCACCTTTTGTTTTATGGTTAGTGTGGGGCAGTGGTGTGCACAATTGGCCCAATTGTTGAAAAACGCGCGCTAAAGTGCCCTCTTTGGAGCCAAAACACGTGCTAAAGTGCCCTCTTGGGAGCCAGAACGCGTGCTAAAGTGCCCTCTTTGGAGCCAGAACGCGTGCTAAAGTGCCCTCTTTGGAGCCAGAACGCGTGCTAAGCTGCCCTCTTCAGAGCCAAAACACGTGCTAAAGTGCCCTCTTGAGAGCCAAAACGCGTGCTAAGGTGCCCTCTTGGGAGCCAAAACGCGTGCTAAGGTGCCCTCTTGGGAGCCAAAACGCATGCTAAGGTGCCCTCTTGAGAGCCAAAACGCGTGCTAAGGTGCCCTCTTTGGAGCCAAAACGCGTGCTAAGGTGCCCTCTTCGGAGCCAAAACACATGCTAAAGTGCCCTCTTGGGAGCCAAAACGAGTGCTAAAGTGCCCTCTTGGGAGCCAAAACGCGTGCTTAGGTGCCCTCTTTGGAGCCAAAACACGTGCTAAGGTGCCCTCTTGGGAGCCAAAATGCATGCTAAGGTGCCCTCTTGGGAGCCAAAACGCGTGCTAAAGTGCCCTCTTGGGAGCCAAAATGCGTGCTAAGCTGCCCTCTTTGGAGCCAAAACGCATGCTAAGGTGCCCTCTTTGGAGCCAAAACGCATGCTAAGGTGCCCTCTTGGGAGCCAAAACGCGTGCTAAAGTGCCCTCTTCGGAGCCAAAACACGTGCTAAGCTGCCCTCTTGGGAGCCAAAACGCGTGCTAAGCTGCCCTCTTTGGAGCCAAAACGCGTGCTAAGGTGCCCTCTTGGGAGCCAGAACGCATGCTAAGGTGGCTTTGTGGGAGCCAAAACGCGTGCTAAAGTGCCCTCTTTGGAGCCAAAACGCGTGCTAAGGTGCCCTCTTTGGAGCCAAAACGTGTGCTAAGGTGCCCTCTTGGAGCCAAAACGCGTGCTAAGGTGCCCTCTTTGGAGCCAAAACGTGTGCTAAGGTGCCCTCTTGGAGCCAAAACGCGTGCTAAGGTGCCCTCTTCGAAAAGGGGTAATACAACTGGTTCTGTTTAGAAGTCTGGCTGCTGCCTTTTGGACTAACTACAAACATTTTGGAGCAGCCTGACTGAGGCACGTGTAGAAGGAGCTACAGTAGTCCAGCTGAGAGAAAATTAATGCGTGGATTCATTTTTCTAGATCAGCACTACAGGTCAACAGGTCAATATAGTTCAATATTTCTTCCTGCTTTCCTTCCTTCTTCCTCCCTTCCTTCAGCCCTTCTTTCCTCCCTCCTTTCCGTCCTTCTTCCTCCCTTCCTTCCTTCCTCACCCCGTCCTATCCTTCCTTCTTCCTGCTTTCCTTCCTTCTTCCTCCCTTCCTTCAGCCCTCCTTTCCTTCCTTCCTTCCTTCCTTCCTTCCTTCCTTCCTTCCTTCATCCCTCCTTTCCTCCCTCCTTTCCTTCCTTCTTCCTCCCTTCCTTCCTTTCCTCGAAGACAACAGGAGGGTTTAAACAGAGCTAATACAGATCTAGTTTTGAACTTCTTCTGAAATAAATAGTTTAATTCTGTAAAAGGACTAAATATAAAATGACACGTGTTGACCAACAGTAATAAGTAAGTTTATCCATCAGTTAAAACTGCTTTAGCTGGTTTTGGCCACATGATGGCAGCAGAAACAAGCTGGAAACACAACAGTGACACAGGATACATCAGAGGGGTCAAACTCATTTACGTTCAAGGGCCACATACAGACCAATTTGATCTCATGTGGGCCAGACCAATAAAAAGATGGAAGGAAGGAAGGAAAGAAAAGGGATTAGGAAGGAAGGAAGGAAGGAAAGAAAAGGGATTAGGAAGGTAAGGGAGGAGGGAAGGAAAGACAAAACGAAGGAAGGAAGGAAGGAAAGAAAAGGGATTAGGAAAGGAAGGAAGGAAGGAAGGAAGGAAAGAAAACGGAGTAGGAAAGGAAGGAAGGAAGGAAAGAAAAGGGATTAGGAAAGGAAGGAAGGAAGGAGGGAAGGGAAGACAAAAGGAAGGAAGGAAGGAAGGAAGGAAAGGAAGAAAGGAAAAGAAGATGAAGGAAAGATGGAAGGAAGGAAGGAAGGAAAGTAACACACATGGGTTGTTGAGCTTTTTGTGGGTGTGTGTGTTTTTTTTAACTGCCTTCTGCTGCAGAAAATAAAACAGCTCAGATCAGAAAAGGGAAGTTTTGGCCCTAAAAACCAACGTAGTGTGTTTCAAGATGATCTCTGTAAAGCTGACAGGAACTGCAGAGTCAGTTCATAACTCTTTGCAGAACAAAGCAACAACCCCTTTAACATACAAGTAGTCCATTTTTTATATAGTTAATTATACAACAATATTCATTAGAGAAGCGTTAAGTTGAACCTTTTGTAATTATAACTAAATGTAACCTATTGTCTACAGTTGTGAAAGAGTCATTTACAGTACCAGTCAAAAGTTTGGACACACTTCCCCAGAATGAGAACGTGTATCTAAGCTCATAAACTTTATAAATATAATAAACTCTTATTCTCACCGGCTGCTCCCTGGTCTGCCATGCCTCTGAAAAAGGAAACAGAGATGAGCATTCGGTTAAAGTCATTTAAAACTGACTTAAACTAAACAAGTAAAGCAGGTGTATGTGCGTCACAAACACTTTAGTCACAGCTTATCTGTTCAAGCTAGCGCTGACCCATAAAACTCACAGTTAGAAATACCTTAGAGGGCTATAACCTCTACGACTCGGCATGGTAGACATCCAGTAGTTCACAGATTCACAGGAGTAGTTCACATGAATTATTTAAAATGTTTACTTACATAGATCGATAATTGCTTTGTGGAGTCTCTGGCATATCTCTCTCTCACGCTTCAGCTGCTCTCGCTCCTCCCTGCTGCTAGTTTCACTTTTAATTTTTTTGGGTCAGGCTACGTGTTGTCTTACCACGGCGACAGAGGAAGTGGAGGAACCAGATACGTGACTTTGTCAGTGTTTTTGCAACAGACCAGAACTAAACACGTTATCAGCGGTTTGTATTCACTGCAGATAAAAGTGGTTTATTGCAGCAGGTGCAATAAACATGCATGGGCAGTCATTAAGTTCAAGGTTTGTATCTGATTCCTCTGATTACCACTAACTTCAATATCCTGATAATAGGATGGCATTAAAGTTTACCTTAACCCTTTATAGGACACTCATTGAAAGGAAGGAAGGAAGGAAGGAAGGAGGGAGGGAAGGAAGGAGGGAGGGAGGGAAGGAAGGAGGGAGGAAGGAAAGGAAGGAAGGACAGAGGAAAGAAGAAAGGAAGGTAGGGGGGAGGAAAGAAAGAGAGAAGGAGGGAGGGAGGAAGGGAAGAAAGAAGGAAGGAAGGAAGGAAAGAAGAAGAAAGGGGGATGGAGGAAGGAAAGAAGGAAGGGATGAGAGAAGGAGGGAGGGAGGAGGAATAGATGGAAGGAAGGAAGGAAGGAAGGAAAGAAAGGAAGGAAGGACAGAGGAAGGAAAGAAGGAAGGGAGGAGAGAAAGAGGGAGGGAGGAAGGACAGATGGAAGGACGGAAAGGAAGGAAGGGCGGAGGAAATAAGGAACAAGGGAGGGAGAAAGGAAAATAGGAAGGGAAGAAAGAAGGCAGGGAGGAAGGAAAGGAAGGAAGGAAGGAAATAAGGAAGGAAAGAAGGAAGGAAGGATATTTTGGGATATTTACAGAAGTTACCAAATATAATTATTTGCCCAATAAAGGGTTAAGGTCAAATATATTGGGCATTTTCAGGTATTTTTGTGGGTGAATTTTGTATTTCTGACATTTATAGACAAGAAACTTGCTTTATATGCATTGTGTCTGTGCTGCCTGTTTAATTATTACCTCACAATGTTGTAAAATGGACTATTGCTCTGTATGCTTATCACTCTGGTCTGGTTTTCACTTATAGGAGCAGAGTGTAGGATTTAGTGACATCTAGTGGTGAGGATAACTTCCTAATTTCAAATCTTATCTTTTTTTAAAAGATAAGATGAAAAATAGCTTCTTTGCCAAGTCTGGCACATTCACAGCAAGCAGTGTTTATTAATATGCACAGACCCTGTTAAAAGGAACATATCATGCACATTGACAGGTCTATACTTTGGACTACTGGAATATATTTGCAGGATTTACTTTGCAATTAGCTTATGTGCCATCCTTCCTGAGACTGTGCCCCTGCCTACCCTACCCCCCCCCCCCCCCCCCCCGCGCCCCCCCCCCAAATCACAAATGCTCTAGATCCGCCCCCCTTTACTTAACACTCTTCATATATGAGTGTAGGTGGTGAAGATGTGCTGGTGAGGTGAATAGAGAAGGCAGACTTTAGCCACTGCAGTGTTTCCAGTGACAGTCATGTGTGGAGGAAAATATGTAATAAGAAGAGAGAGAGAGAGAGAGAGAGAGAGAGAGAGAGAGAGAGAGAGAGAGAGAGAGAGAGAGAGAGAGAGAGAGAGAGAGAGAGAGAGAGAGAGAGAGAGGGGGAGAGGATCATGTGAAGCGAATGACACATGTTGACTCTGCAGTTAAAGGCGGTGGTGGTTTTAAAAGAGGAAGTAAATGCAAGAACCGGAAGTTGGACAGGATGTGCATGTCTTCCACTGCTTGAACTCTGCAGACATAAAAAAAACAAAAAACATCCCAGTCAGTATAAAGTCTAACATGCAGTACATATATTACACACAACAGCTGCAGCATTATCACAGAAGAATAGAAATGACTGAATGTTGTTGGCAGCAAGTTAGATTTAAGACTCTGTTTTGTTGTTGGTTTTACTTTGTTACACTTATATGTTAACTAGTCTTTTAGCTCATTTGGTTTTGCTTGTTTACACTAGTAAAGTAAAGTCCGTGTAAATTAAGAATAAATATGTGTTCTGAGTTTGACATACCACAGAAAAGTGTGTTGTTAACCACCCTGCCAAATTTGAATGATTAAAAAAATATATGAAATTAGGCTTCAAAGTTGTGTAAAAATCAGCCTCTTTCTCTGCTATCCAAAAAGTTGTGGGCGTGGCCTCCGAGTCCGCTGAAACCCCGCCCCCTACCAAGTGTCACCTGTCAATCAAAGTCACCACCTCTACCAGAAACATGGACGCTACGATTGAGAGCTTTCTGCTGCTAACTCGGCTGCTAGCTCGGCTGCTAACTCAGCTGCTAGCTCGGCGGCTAGCTCAGCTAACTAGCTAACTGTAGACTGTAGTAGTAGTAGTGTGTGCTGAATGTATTTATACCTCTACAGCAGCAGGGGCGGGTTTATGCTAATCACTAAATCCTGAACACAGAAATGTTGAAACACAGTTTGTGAAGCCTAGCTCCACAATTCAAATCTAAATGGTTGAAATGCTTTTTACACCTTTTTTAGAAATACATTTATGACCTATTTAATGTGTTTAGAAGAAAATGTCTGAATTCACTTTTACACGGTCTTTAAGGACTTTCTTACATTCATACTTAGCTTGTTGTGTTGCATATTTGAGACCTTTTTTCTTTATCCCTGCTTTTGCTTTTCGTCTCTGCATTTGGTTCCACCTGCTCCGCCACTGTGACACCAACATCCCTCGAGTTTTTGGATGCAATACTTGACAACCAACGCGAGACATAACTCAGTGATGCTTTACATGCTGTAGCCATCAAAGTGAAAATTCGCTGCTCGAGCCTCTGTGAAAAACATCAAGCAGTAAATGGGTCATTGCAGCCGTAGTTAATATGAGCAGAGAGGTGTATGAGAAGGAAGCGTAACATACCCAGAGGTGTACGATCTCAGTCTTAGAACAGATTAAAAGCTCCTCAACAAGAAAGAGTCCCTTCAACAACATGAAAACATCCAATCAACACCACTAATGAGGCTCCCACTGGACACAATCGTGCAGTTTCCAATTGATTACATGCAACAAGCCTGCTTTAACCCTCCTGTTGTCCTTGAGTCAAGGGAGGAAGGAAGGAAGGAAGGAAGGAAGGGAGGAAGGGAGGAAGAAGGAAGGGATGGAGGAAGGTAGGAAAGGAAGAAGGAAGGGATGGAGGAAGGTAGGATGGAATGGAGGAAGGAAGGAAGGGAGAAAGGGAGGGAAAAGGAAAGAAAGGAGGAAGGAATGGAGGAAGGAAAGAAGGAAGGAAGGGAGGAAGACGGAAGGAAGGGAGGAAGAAGGAAGGAAAGGAGGAAGTAAGGGAGGAAAGACAGAGAATGAGTTAGGAAGGAAGGAAGGAAGGGTGGAAGAAGGAAGGGAGGAAGAAGGAAGGAAGGAAGGATGCAGGAAAGAAGGAAGGAAGGAAAGAAGCAGGGAGGGAGGAAGGACAGACAAAAGGAAGGAAAGAAGGAACAGTCAAACCAGACAGGGTCAATTTGACATGTATAAAGGAAGTGCAAAGGGAGGTCAGCTGGTCAAAGTAGTAATCTAAGGACATTAACAGCAGTCATTTATTGGTATACAACATACACTCACTCATGCTTATGGAGTCCGAGGCCTGGAAATGTAGGAGTCTAGATGCACGCAGCACATTTCTCTTATGAATTTTACATGCTGAGACTAAAACACCCTGTGAGATCAAACAAACAGACACTCATGAAGGCTGCAAAGAGGCTCAAGGAGATGAAACACCACCAAAAACCCAGTGAGGTGCCAGACAGAAAAAAAAAAAACCCCAACACAACAGTTTCCAATTCGATGATGCATGCTGTGAAACGACTGAGGAGACAAATAACAAACCTGATTCTGGTTGTCCACTGCTGCTGTGCTGGGGATTTAAACATAGACTGTATAGAAGAAATGGACGTAACATCCGTGACGTCACCCATTGGTTTGTGGACTGCTGCTCGGAAGCCAATAGTTTCTAATCTAGGCAGCGCCATCTTGAAAATTTCAGGTGCATGCTGGGAAAAATAAAAACACGGATTCTACTTATATGGGCATGAGGCGGAGTCATGGACGGAAGTATGGGCGGGACTAACGGCGGAGCGGGGAGGCTGCGATTGGTTGCGAGGGCTGGATCTCAAGGACATTGGTCAATCACCCTGTCAATCACGTAGCCACGTAGCCTGCTTTATCGTCACATATAAAATCAGGGAGGCCAAAATTTCACAAATGAACACCAGACTGCATTGAAGAAGGCTTTAAACTAGCGATTGAGACCATAAACACATTTTGAAAACGTTTACTGAGGTTAGAAATCAAGTGAGAAGTTGGTGAATTCTCCATGTACTTGTATAGAGACGGTCGCCCCCTGGTGGCCTTTTGATAGAATGCAGCTCTAAGTTACTTCCGCATTGGCTTCTTTTCAGAGGATAGGTATTCCCCGCCTGGATTTAAATCACTTCAACCCATCAACACAAACTCTTACAACTCCTGCATGACTGGACGGAGCTCATATGTCTGGTTTCATAGCACACTGACTTCATAGTTTGGTCTCGGAGCTCTCAGCATCTCTGTTTCCAGAAGCATCATTTCCAGACAGCTGTTTTTTAGTAAAGCTCTGATAAACCTACTTTATACTACGTAACCAGCAACGAACCGCAAGCAAAGTCAGCAAATAACTGGTGGACATAGTGGAGCGTTTAGCTGCTAAAGAGCCAGATGTTTTCCTCAGGAGATGATGGAGACCAAAGCGGAGATAAAAGGAGTGAATAATGGACTTGCTTTCATCAGCTGACCAGAAACAGTTGCTTTCATTATTGGCCAAAACATTAGCATAAAAACATTTGAATGCATTTGAATGAGGAGTGTTTTTTTTTCAGGTTGTTGTGAGGCTCTCTACTCCATCCTACTCCATCCTACTCCATCCTGCTCTGTCCTACTCCATCCTACTCCTTCCTACTCTGTCCTACTCCATCCTACTCTGTCCTACTCCATCCTACTCCATCCTACTCCATCCTACTCCATCCTACTCAGTCCTACTCCATCCTACTCCACCCTACTCTGTCCTACTCTGTCCTACTCCGTCCTACTCCATCCTACTCCATCCTACTCTGTCCTACTCCATCCTACTCCATCCTACTCCATCCTACTCTGTCCTACTCCATCCTACTCTGTCCTACTCCGTCCTACTCCATCCTACTCTGTCCTACTCCATCCTACTCTGTCCTACTCCATTCAAGTGGGCAAATAAATGAATTAAACTTTTAGCATTTGTAATGGAAGGAAGGAAGGAAGGGAGGACAGGTGGAGGGGAGGAAGGGAGGGAGGAAGGAAGGGAGGACAGATGGAGAGGAGGAAGGGAGGGAGGAAGGAAGGGAAGACAGATGGAGGGGAGGAAGGAAGGAAGGGAGGACAGATGGAGGGGAGGAATGGAGGAAGGAATGAAGGGAGGGCAGATAGAGGGGAGAAAGGGAGGAAGGAAGGTAGGAATGAGGAGTGTTTTTTCAGGTTATTGTGAGCCTCTCCTACTCCATCCTACTCCATCCTACTCCATCCTACTCCACCCTACTCCATCCAAGTGGCCAAATAAATGAATTCAACTTTTAACATTTGTAAAGGAAGGAAGGAAGGAAGGAAGGAAGGAAGGGAGAACAGATGGAAGGAAGGAAAGAAGGAAGGATAGAAGGAACAAATGAGGTAGATAGGAACTAAGGAACAAAGAAAGGAAAGAAGGAACAAAGGCAGGAAGGAAGGTAGGTAGGACACATGGAAGGAAGGAAGGTAGGGCAGATGGAAGGAAGGAAGGAAGGAAGGAAGGAAGGAACAAAAAAGGAAAGAAGGAACAAAGAAAGCAAGGAAGGATGGAAGCAAGGAATGAAGGAAGGAAAGAAGGAAGGTAGGACAGATGGAAGGGAGGAAGGAAGGAACAAAGAAAGGAAAGAAGGAACAAAGAAAGGAAAGAAGGTAGGAATGAGGAGTGTTTCTTCAGGTTATTGTGAACCTCTCCTACTCCATCCTACTCCATCCTACTCCATCCTACTCCGTCCTACTCCATCCTACTCCATCCTACTCCGTCCTACTCCGTCCTACTCCATTCAAGTGGCCAAATAAATGAATTCATCTTTTAACATTTGTAATGGTCCACTAGAGACACAAATGATCAACTGTAAACTTGCATAAAATGATAATAACATTAACGTCATCTCTCTCTCTCTCTCCTCAGATGCAGCTGCAGGAAATGTGTGTGCTTGCTAAATCTAGCAGCACAGAATAGCATCATGTAATACACTGATGCTAAATCACTGCTTGGGGCGACAAAAATGCATCATGATAAATTCAAGTGTTGTACTTAAATTCTGGTCCCTGAATGCTACATCTTACAAACCTAAGCACATTATCATTATACTGGTTTCCAGAAATGATCAATGTGTGTCGTCTTTTATTCCAAATAAACACTACAGCAGCTAATTTCTCAAACCCCCCCCCCCCCCCCCCCCTCCCCCCTGTGTATTTGAGTGTTTGTATTGCGACCTCCTGCTGTGTTTGGTTGGA
The DNA here is from genome assembly GCA_021039105.1 of Scomber colias. Classification (NCBI taxonomy): domain Eukaryota; kingdom Metazoa; phylum Chordata; class Actinopteri; order Scombriformes; family Scombridae; genus Scomber; species Scomber colias. Next base: position 26,282 of record JAJDFG010001565.1, read on the forward strand.
ATTAAACGCTGAGCGCCGGTGGGTCACGATGACTCACAACCGAGAAACACTGTTGTAGAAAATACATAGTTTCCATGCTGTAATTACCACATTGTTAGGTCTTATTTGTCAGAGCTGGAGCCTTCTCTGTGTGCTACAGCACCCAATAAATAGGGAAGTTAAACCATAAGGGAATGTGTCTAAATAACCAATTCACATCTGACTAATAAGAACCTCATTTAACAGTAATACAACTGGCTGGAGACACTGTTGTAAGTTTAATTTCAATAAATGTTCAAATGATCCAATATAAAGATTAGAGAAAAAGTCCAAAAACTGAAAACACATTTGTGTATCAGAACTTAGTTTTTTCTTCTTTCCTCTCCCATTAATCATCTCACGACCCTTCAGATATATCTGCTGACCCTTTGTAGGGGCCCCACCCCTAGGTTGGGAACCACTGGACTAAACTAGCTAACTGTATATAAAGTAGTGTAAACTAGCTAACTGTATATAAAGTAGTGTAAACTAGCTAACTGTATATAAAGTAGTGTAAACTAGCTAACTGTATATAAAGTAGTATAAACTAGCTAACTGTATATAAAGTAGTATAAACTAGCTAACTGTATATAAAGTAGTATAAACTAGCTAACTGTATATAAAGTAGTGTAAACTAGCTAACTGTATATAAAGTAGTGTAAACTAGCTAACTGTATATAAAGTAGTGTAAACTAGCTAACTGTATATAAAGTAGTATAAACTAGCTAACTGTATATAAAGTAGTATAAACTAGCTAACTGTATATAAAGTAGTATAAACTAGCTCCACCTCCAGCAGCTACAACAGTAACATGCTGCTCTAACACTGATGCTTCACTATTAATAATCTAATGATGTCATATATAATAATATATCACTACTTTTACTGTAATACTGCATACTACATCACTCATAATACTGCAGTAGTTTTACTGTAATACTGCATACTACATCACTCATAATACTGCAGTACTTTTACTGTAATACTGCATACTACATCACTATAATACTGCAGTACTTTTACTGTAATACTTCATACTACATCACTATAATACTGCAGTACTTTTACTGTAATACTGCATACTACATCACTATAATACTGCAGTACTTTTACTGTAATACTGCATACTACATCACTCATAATACTGCAGTACTTTTACTGTAATACTGCATACTACATCACTATAATACTGCAGTACTTTTACTGTAATACTGCATACTACATCACTATAATACTGCAGTACTTTTACTGTAATACTGCATACTACACCACTCATAATACTGCAGTACTTCTACTCAAGTAAAGGATTGGAGTACTTCTCTCAATCATTTGCTCAGTCCTCCTTCACTCAAAAATTTGTTTTATTTCTTTTTCCTACTCTGGGATGTTTGAACTTCACTGTGCAAAATGATATATGTGCAGATTTTGTTTTCATTCATCTTCTGAAACTGGAAAGTGGAACAATTTTTGATTAGAGGCGTAACAAATAGTTTGAAGCCAATCACAGTTAAATATTCACAAACACTGAGAATGGACCTCAGAGTGAAGTCTTGTGTCCAGCAGCTGAAATCAATTTACATATTCATAAACTCTTTGATTTTTAATGAAGAAGAAACGAGTAGATGTCATTTGAAGTATTTGAACAACATAACTGAACTTATTTTGTCGATAAAACATCAAATTATTATTAAATGTATTTTAAAACGTCTTTGAGCAAATCTTTAAACTCTAATCCAGGAGGGGTCAAAGTTCAAGGGCCAAATACAGAACAATCTGATCTCATGTGGGCAAGGAAGGAAGGAAAGAAGGAAGGGAGGAAGGGAGGGAGGACAGATGGAAGGAAGGAACAAAGAAAGAAAAGAGGGAACAAAGAAAGGAAAGAAGGAAGGAAGGAAGGAAGGGAGGACAGATGGAAGGAAGGAAAGGAGGAAGGAATTAAGGAAAGAAGGAACAAAAAGGAAAGAAGGAAGGAAGGGACGGCAGATGGAAGGAAAGAACAAAGAAAGGAAAGAGGGAACAAAGAAAGGAAAGAAGGAAGGAAGGAAGGAAGGGAGGACAGATGGAAGGAAGGAAAGGAGGAAGGAAGGAAAGAAGGAACAAAGAAAGGAAAGAAGGAAGGAAGGAAGGGAGGACAGATGGAAGGAAGGAACAAAGAAAGGAAAGAGGGAACAAAGAAAGGAAAGAAGGAAGGAAGGGAGGACAGATGGAAGGAAGGAAGGAAAGGAGGAAGGAATTAAGGAAAGAAGGAACAAAGAAAGGAAAGAAGGAAGGAAGGGAGGACAGATGGAAGGAAGGAACAAAGAAAGGAAAGAGGGAACAAAGAAAGGAAAGAAGGAAGGAAGGGAGGACAGATGGAAGGAAGGAACAAAGAAAGGAAAGAGGGAACAAAGAAAGGAAAGAAGGAAGGAAGGAAGGAAGGGAGGACAGATGGAAGGAAGGAAAGGAGGAAGGAATTAAGGAAAGAAGGAACAAAAAGGAAAGAAGGAAGGAAGGGACGGCAGATGGAAGGAAAGAACAAAGAAAGGAAAGAGGGAACAAAGAAAGGAAAGAAGGAAGGAAAGAAGGAACAAATAAAGGAAAGAAGGAAGGGAGGACAGATGGAAGGAAGGAACAATGAAAGGAAAGAGGGAACAAAGAAAGGAAAGAAGGAAGGAAGGTAGGACAGATGGAAGGGAGGAAAAAAGGAACAAAGAAAGGAAAGAAGGAACAAAGAAAGGAAAGAAGGAAGGAAGGAAGGAGGGAAGTTAAGAAGAAAGAAAGGAACGAATGAACAAAGAAAGGAAAGAGGGAACAAAGACAGGAAAGAAGGAAGGAAGGCAGGAAGGAAAAGAACACAGGAAGGGAAGAGGGCCGGCCCTGGCCCGCGGGCCTCACGTTTAACACTCCTGCTCTATAAAAACACAAGAGCAGCCATATTTCCTCCTGGCCGTGAACGCAGCAGTAGATGCGGGTGTCTGTGCGTTTGTTCTCCCGCAGGAGGGCGTTCCGCTGAAGATCACGCAAAAACACGCACACAGACAGAGCGCTGCAATAATGCCGGTGTGTGCGGACACTGCCTCATATTCAGACGCTGTCCAAGCTTAGGTTCGCGTCCCCAAAGTTTGATCCAGCAGCCAGGGACCAGAGGAGAAGGGGGGGCGGCCTTCCCTTTGTCTGCCCGTCCTGGAGGTGCTGCTGCCGGGGGAGAGGAGACGGAGGAGGCCGGGGCTCGGAGACATGATGGAGGCTAAGCGAGGCAGCTGCAGGACGGTAATGGTAAGGCTCGCATTTGCTCCTGCGTTAGAGAACAATAAAAAAGGAGGAATAGAGGAGAGGTTAAAGCGTTTCCTTATGTAGAGAAAATTATTTTATTTAGTAGGGTATGACCATTTTCTTTTCTTTTATTCGGATGTGTTTTCCTGCACGTCGTCTCGAAAAGGAGAAATCGGGTTTTATCTGTTTTTTTAACCCATGGAGACAATGGTGGTGGTGATTTTTGGAGTGTACGTGTTTGAGTGGCTGCTGTTAGGGTTGACTTACATGAAAATAAAAAATAAAAAGACATAAACAGCTGATTGTAATGTAAACAGACGGTGTATGTAGCTGCTCATCGCTCAGTGGCCTTCAGGCTGACTCCCTTCACATGTCACAGGCAGGGTGCTGAAAAATCCGACTGACCGTAAACACACCATGCTCGTCTTCTTTACATTAAACTCTAAATATTTAATATGTTAATTATGTTTTCAGGCACTTCCAACACTAAATTTGCAGTAGTGGAGGACATATTCACATCCTTTAAATAAATATTTGGTATAAAAACATAAAAAGACAGTTTGGAACAATAAAGTGCGTCTGATGTGTTTTTATCTACCTAAAAAACTGTGATTAAATGTTCAAATCCCTCATTAAACATCAAAGAGTCTATGAATATTTAAATATATTTCATATCTGCAGTATTATGAGTGATGTAGTATGCAGTATTACAGTAAAAGTACTGCAGTATTATAGTGATGTAGTATGCAGTATTACAGTAAAAGTAGTGATATATTATTATATATGACATCATTAGATTATTAATAGTGAAGCATCAGTGTTAGAGCAGCATGTTACTGTTGTAGCTGCTGGAGGTGGAGCTAGTTTATACTACTTTATATACAGTTAGCTAGTTTACACTACTTTATATACAGTTAGCTAGTTTACTACTTTATATACAGTTAGCTAGTTTACACTACTTTATATACAGTTAGCTAGTTTATACTACTTTATATACAGTTAGCTAGTTTATACTACTTTATATACAGTTAGCTCGTTTATACTACTTTATATACAGTTAGCTAGTTTACACTACATTATATAGAGTTAGCTAGTTTACACTACTTTATATACAGTTAGCTAGTTTATACTACTTTATATACAGTTAGCTAGTTTATACTACTTTATATACAGTTAGCTAGTTTACACTACTTTATATACAGTTAGCTAGTTTATACTACTTTATATACGGTTAGCTAGTTTATACTACTTTATATACGGTTAGTTAGTTTACACTACTTTATATACGGTTAGCTAGTTTATACTACTTTATATACAGTTAGCTAGTTTATACTACTTTATATACAGTTAGCTAGTTTACACTACTTTATATACAGTTAGCTAGTTTATACTACTTTATATACAGTTAGCTAGTTTATACTACTTTATATACAGTTAGCTAGTTTACACTGATTTATATACAGTTAGCTAGTTTATAGTACTTTATATACAGTTAGTTAGTTTGCACTACTTTATATACAGTTAGCTAGTTTACACTACTTTATATACAGTTAGCTAGTTTATACTACTTTATATACAGTTAGCGAGTTTATACTACTTTATATACAGTTAGCTAGTTTATAGTACTTTATATACAGTTAGTTAGTTTACACTACTTTATATACAGTTAGCTAGTTTATACTACTTTATATACAGTTAGCTAGTTTATACTACTTTATATACAGTTAGCTAGTTTACACTGATTTATATACAGTTAGCTAGTTTATAGTACTTTATATACAGTTAGTTAGTTTACACTACTTTATATACAGTTAGCTAGTTTACACTACTTTATATACAGTTAGCTAGTTTATACTACTTTATATACAGTTAGCTAGTTTACACTACTTTATATACAGTTAGCTAGTTTATACTACTTTATATACGGTTAGCTAGTTTATACTACTTTATATACAGTTAGCTAGTTTACACTGATTTATATACAGTTAGCTAGTTTATAGTACTTTATATACAGTTAGTTAGTTTACACTACTTTATATACAGTTAGCTAGTTTACACTACTTTATATACAGTTAGCTAGTTTATACTACTTTATATACAGTTAGCGAGTTTACACTACTTTATATACAGTTAGCTAGTTTATAGTACTTTATATACAGTTAGTTAGTTTACACTACTTTATATACAGTTAGCTAGTTTATACTACTTTATATACAGTTAGCTAGTTTATACTACTTTATATACAGTTAGCTAGTTTACACTACTTTATATACAGTTAGCTAGTTTATAGTACTTTATATACAGTTAGTTAGTTTACACTACTTTATACACAGTTAGCTAGTTTACACTGATTTATATACAGTTAGCTAGTTTACACTACTTTATATACAGTTAGCTAGTTTATACTACTTTATATACAGTTAGCTAGTTTACACTGATTTATATACAGTTAGCTAGTTTACACTACTTTATATACAGTTAGCTAGTTTACACTACATTATATACAGTTAGCTAGTTTACACTACTTTATATACAGTTAGCTAGTTTATACTACTTTATATACAGTTAGCTAGTTTACACTGATTTATATACAGTTAGCTAGTTTACACTACTTTATATACAGTTAGCTAGTTTACACTACTTTATATACAGTTAGCTAGTTTATACTACTTCATATACAGTTAGCTAGTTTATACTACTTTATATACAGTTAGCTAGTTTTATACTACTTTATATAAAGTTAGCTAGTTTACACTGGTTTATATACAGTTAGCTAGTTTACACTACTTTATATACAGTTAGCTAGTTTACACTACTTTATATACAGTTAGCTAGTTTACACTACTTTATATACAGTTAGCTAGTTTATACTACTTTATATACAGTTAGCTAGTTTATACTACTTTATATAAAGTTAGCTAGTTTACACTACTTTATATACAGTTAGCTAGTTTACACTACCTTATATACAGTTAGCTAGTTTATACTACTTTATATAAAGTTAGCTAGTTTACACTACTTTATATACAGTTAGCTCGTTTACACTACCTTATATACAGTTAGCTAGTTTACACTACTTTATATACAGTTAGCTAGTTTACACTGATTTATATACGGTTAGCTAGTTTACACTACTTTATATACAGTTAGCTAGTTTACACTACTTTATATACAGTTAGCTAGTTTACACTAATATACAGTTAGCTAGTTTATA
>JAJDFG010001566.1:0-32756 GCA_021039105.1 Scomber colias
CACTGTCAGTGATCTCCTCCTTTTTTCTCCTCCGCCGCTGTCTCTGGAGGGTTGACGGCAGCCATCTTGTTCTCAGAGTTGGCGGCGCACCCCCCCGCGGGGCTGCGGTCGGGTCCGCTCGACTCGGCCGTACCGTTGGTGGTGGCGACCGCCGCCGGAGCGGGAACGTCCCGCCGCCGGAGCCGCCTCGGTCTCAGGCTGAGCCACGACCTCGCCTGCAGACCAGTCCCTGTGTTAGCCCCCGCCTCCGGCCCAGCCTTACCCCCCGCCCCTCCTGCCCCCCCCGCCCCGACCCCGGGACTGTTATCTGCTGTCAGGACGGCGCCGTCTCCTGGGACGGGCTGCCTGGCGCGTCTCCCGCCGCCTGGGTCGTCTGCTTCCCCGCAGCTTCCTCCGGGTTTCTCGGCTGCGTCGCCGGCCGAGGAGCTTCCCGCCTTCGCCTTCTCTACGGAGGCTTCGGGTGCAGCTTCAGCACGTCCTGGACTCTGACGGGTGCAGCTTCAGCGCCGTCCTGGACTCTGACGTCTTTACCTTCTGTCTCTGCCAGAGCTTGGTTGAAGTTGAAGGCTTGGATGAGGCGAATCAGGTGTTTTACTTTTTCCAGAGAAAGCTGCATCTCCTTCTGACGAGCCAGGATGCTGTTCTTGGTCTCCATGCATTTCTGACAGAGAGAGAGATGAGAGCGGTTACTGTGATGGAGTTACTGATGGAGTTACTGTGATGGAGTTACTGTGATGGAGTTACTGATGGAGTTACTGATGGAGTTACTGATGGAGTTACTGTGATGGAGTTACTGATGGAGTTACTGATGGAGTTACTGATGGAGTTACTTACTGTGATGGAGTTACTGTGATGGAGGTACTGATGGAGTTACTTACTGTGATGGAGTTACTGATGGAGGTTACTTACTGTGATGGAGTTACTGATGGAGTTACTGATGGAGTTACTTACTGTGATGGAGTTACTGAGCTGCTTGACTCTCTGCTCCAGCTGCTCTCGCTCCAGTTTCAGTTCAGAGCTCCACTTCATCAGCTTCTGTTTCTCTTCTTCTTTCGCTGCGACGGAGAAACCACACGTTAGTGTCAGAGGTGGGGTTGGAGGGTGGGGGTTAGGGTTGGGGTTGGGGTTAGGGTTAGAGGGTTAGGGTTGGGGTTGGGGTTAGAGGGTTGGGGTTAGAGGGTGGGGGTTGGGGTTAGAGGGTTGGGGTTGGGGTTAGAGGGTGGGGGTTAGGGTTGGGGTTGGGGTTAGAGGGTGGGGGTTAGGTGGAGTCACCTTCTTTGTAAGCGATGTAGGAATGAACGATGGCCAGCGTGCCGGGCCAGGGAATGGCTTCTTCTTTCTTCAGGATCTGGAGAGAAAGGCTGGCAGTTGTCAAAGAGGCCGAGACCCAGAACACATTAGAGGAAGACATTTGAGCCTCCACCCTGTGGTGGAGCTGGCGGGGGACAAGCTCCACCCTGTGGTGGAGCTGGCGGGGACAAGCAATGGAGTGGATGGATGTGAGATCTTTACTGACACAATGAGAATGAGACAGAAGCACAAAAGAAACCATACTGCATCATGTTACGCTTACAAAGGATTGAACAGTCCTAAAGTTCAGAGTTACAGTGGTCGGACTGCGCTACCCCCCCCCCTGACTCCGGATCAGTCTCGGTCGCTGTTACCTGATCTTGACATTTTGGACAGATCCACATGCCTTTAGGAATGGTTTTCAGGGGTGGATCCAGGCAGTCCAGGTGATAAACACGAGGAACACGTGTCGCACATGAGCAACTGGCCACTGCGTCTGCACACAGTGCAGAAATCCTCATGGATGTCTCCCTGTGAGGAAGAATTGGACCAATCAGTTTCCCCACCAACCATCTGTGGAGGCAAGGCAGGGGGGGGGCACCGTGATCTGGTGGGTTTAGTTTACGGTTGGCCTTCTTCAGATGTCTAATGACACAGTGAGTTAACTTACTGAGCCCACACAAACACATCTGGGGGTTAGAGTGATCTGAGTTACTGATGGCTGCAGGACACTGTTCACTTTGTAAGTCTGAGTCAAAGTAAAAACTGAAGATGATAATCACATGGAGACAACACACTCATGAACATGTTTGTGGATGATTGACAGAGCTACTGGGCCAAAAGGAGAACTGTGTGACGGGGGTCCAACCCTGTGAAAGTCCGTCTCCCCCATCGTTACTTACATCCCCAGAGCTGGGGCTGGGCAGGGGGAGGGGGCGGACGGGGCTGGAGGGGGAGGTCGGGGTGAGGCTGCCCAGCTCCGGGACGCTGCTGTATTTGGGTGGGCGACCTGGGTGAAATGAGACAGACGACAAAGACGGAAAACAAAGAAAAAAGAAAGATGGAGAGGAGGGGGGAGAAACAAAAACAGTCTGTATGACATACCTTGGAAAGGGAGTCTTCATTGGCTAGCATGAGGCAGGGGGGGGGGCGGTAAGGGAGGGGGAGGAGGAAGAGGGGGGGTCAGAAGCACAGACAGCAGTGTTAGTGCAGGAGAACGACTCCATGCAAGCTGAGGACGAGCACGACGACTACCTGCTGCAGGTCTACGAAGCGCACCACACACCATGTTAACGTCAGGATCACACCTGTGACATCATCAGCACGGGACGGCCTCAAACATACACAGCTGTGATCACACCTGTGACATCATCAGCACGGGACAGCCTCAAACACACACAGCTGTGATCACACCTGTGACATCATCAGCACGGGACGGCCTCAAACACACACAGCTGTGATCACACCTGTGACATCATCAGCACGGGACGGCCTCAAACACACGCTCACATCACACATCACAGACTTCCTGTTCATACGATACTTAGAATAGTTATAAAGAATTTATTATAACTTCTCCTATGAAGACATTTTATTATTATTATTCCAGATGTTTGTTTTATTCCAGATGTTTGTTTGAGACGTGTGGTTAGCGTGTTGCTAACGTGTGGTTAGCGTGTTGCTGACGTGTGGTTAGCGTGTTGCTGACCTGTGGTTAGCGTGTTGCTGACGTGTGGTTAGCGTGTTGCTGACGTGTGGTTAGCATGTTGCTGACGTGTGGTTAGCGTGTTGCTGACCTGTGGTTAGCGTGTTGCTGACGTGTGGTTAGCATGTTGCTGACGTGTGGTTAGCGTGTTGCTGACGTGTGGTTAGCGTGTTGCTGACCTGTGGTTAGCGTGTTGCTGACCTGTGGTTAGCGTGTTGCTGACCTGTGGTTAGCATGTTGCTGACGTGTGGTTAGCGTGTTGCTGACGTGTGGTTAGCGTGTCGCTGACCTGTGGTTAGCGTGTCGCTGACGTGTGGTTAGCATGTCGCTGACGTGTGGTTAGCATGTCGCTGACGTGTGGTTAGCGTGTTGCTGACGTGTAGTTAGCATGTTAGCCTGCTGTATGTACTGTAACACTGAGCTGTAACTACAGGCTGTACCTCTCTTCCTGGTCCCCTGGTGCAGAGGGCTGTTCAGGTAACTCACTGCACTCTTTTTCCTCTGAAACAAACACATCAGATATCATTTCATAAGAATATTTAACATTATTTCTTTAAGTTAAAATTAAAGTTAAATAAGTTTTAAAAAGTTTGTGTTTGATAAAGTGACTCCACACGGACCTCCGGTTCAAACACGGCGCCGCTGTACACCGGGTTCGCCGTCGTCCTCCTCTTCCTCTCCTGACGTTTACTCTGAATCTCTGTAAATACAATATCACATGTATGATACAGCAGCAGGAGGAGCAGAGGGAGGAGCAGGAGGAGCAGAGGGAGGAGCAGGAGGAGCAGAGAGATTAGCAGAGGGAGGAGCAGGAGGAGCAGAGGGAGGAGCTGGAGGAGCAGGAGGAGCAGAGGGAGGAGCAGGAGGAGCAGAGGGAGGATCAGGAGGAGCAGAGGGAGGAGCAGGAGGAGCAGAGGGAGGAGCTGGAGGAGCAGAGGGAGGAGCTGGAGGAGCAGAGGGAGGAGCTGGAGGAGCAGAGGGAGGAGCAGGAGGAGCAGAGGGAGGAGCAGAGGGAGGAGCAGGAGGAGCAGAGGGAGGAGCTGGAGGAGCAGAGGGAGGAGCAGGAGGAGCAGAGGGAGGAGCAGGAGGAGCAGAGGGAGGAGCAGAGGGAGGATCAGGAGGAGCAGAGGGAGGAGCAGGAGGATCAGGAGGAGCAGAGAGAGGAGCAGGAGGAGCAGAGGGAGGAGCTGGAGGAGCAGAGGGAGGATCAGGAGGAGCAGAGGGAGGAGCAGGAGGAGCAGAGGGAGGAGCTGGAGGAGCAGGAGCAGCAAATTTACCTTCGAGGTGATCATGTGTTACGAGTCCCAGAGAAACCATGAAGGCCAGTTTCTAAAAAACACAAACCAAAGTTTTCATTAACAAGCAGAACTCTGACCTGCGACATGCGACATGCGACCTGCGACATGCGACATGCGACCTGCGACATGCGACCTGCGACATGCGACCTGCGACCTGCATCATGTGACCTGCATCATGTGACCTGGACATGTGACCTGCGACATGTGACCTGGACATGTGACCTGCGACATGTGACATGCGACATGTGACCTGGACATGTGACCTGCGACATGTGACATGCAACATGTGACCTGGACATGTGACCTGCGACATGTGACCTGCGACATGTGACCTGCATCATGTGACCTGCGACATGCGACATGTGACCTGCATCATGTGACCTGCATCATGTGACCTGCGACATGCGACATGTGACCTGGACATGTGACCTGCGACATGTGACATGCGACATGTGACCTGGACATGTGACCTGCGACATGTGACCTGCATCATGTGACCTGCGACATGCGACATGTGACCTGGACATGTGACCTGCGACATGTGACATGCGACATGTGACCTGGACATGTGACCTGCGACATGTGACCTGCATCATGTGACCTGCGACATGCGACCTGCATCATGTGACCTGGACATGTGACATGCGACATGTGACCTGGACATGTGACCTGCGACATGTGACCTGCATCATGTGACCTGGACATGTGACCTGCATCATGCGACCTGCATCATGTGACCTGCATCATGTGACCTGCATCATGTGACCTGCATCATGCGACCTGCATCATGTGACCTGCGACATGTGACCTGCGACATGTGACCTGCATCATGTGACCTGCGACATGTGACCTGCATCATGTGACCTGCGACATGTGACATGTGACCTGGACATGTGACCTGCGACATGTGACCTGCATCATGTGACCTGCATCATGTGACCTGCGACATGTGACCTGCGACATGTGACCTGCGACATGTGACCTGCGACATGCGACCTGCATCATGTGACCTGCATCATGTGACCTGCGACATGTGACCTGCATCATGTGACCTGCATCATGTGACCTGCGACATGTGACCTGCATCATGTGACCTGCGACATGTGACCTGCATCATGTGACCTGCGACATGTGACCTGCATCATGTGACCTGCGACATGTGACCTGCGACATGTGACCTGCATCATGTGACCTGCGACATGTGACCTGCGACATGTGACCTGCATCATGTGACCTGCATCATGTGACCTGCGACATGTGACCTGCGACATGTGACCTGCGACATGTGACCTGCATCATGTGACCTGCGACATGTGACCTGCATCATGTGACCTGCGACATGTGACCTGCATCATGTGACCTGCGACATGCGACCTGCGACATGCGACCTGCATCATGTGACCTGCGACATGCGACCTGCGACATGCGACCTGCATCATGTGACCTGCATCATGTGACCTGCGACATGTGACCTGCATCATGTGACCTGCGACATGCGACCTGCATCATGTGACCTGCATCATGTGACCTGCGACATGTGACCTGCATCATGTGACCTGCGACATGTGACCTGCATCATGTGACCTGCGACATGTGACCTGCATCATGTGACCTGCGACATGTGACATGTGACCTGGACATGTGACCTGCGACATGTGACCTGCATCATGTGACCTGCGACATGTGACCTGCATCATGTGACCTGCGACATGTGACCTGCATCATGTGACCTGCGACATGTGACCTGCATCATGTGACCTGCATCATGTGACCTGCGACATGTGACCTGCGACATGTGACCTGCGACATGTGACCTGCATCATGTGACCTGCGACATGTTACCTGCATCATGTGACCTGCGACATGTGACCTGCGACATGTGACCTGCGACATGTGACCTGCATCATGTGACCTGCGACATGTGACCTGCATCATGTGACCTGCATCATGTGACCTGCGACATGTGACCTGCATCATGTGACCTGCGACATGTGACATGTGACCTGGACATGTGACCTGCGACATGTGACCTGCATCATGTGACCTGCATCATGTGACCTGCGACATGTGACCTGCATCATGTGACCTGCGACATGTGACCTGCATCATGTGACCTGCATCATGTGACCTGCGACATGCGACCTGCATCATGTGACCTGCGACATGTGACCTGCGACATGTGACATGTGACCTGGACATGTGACATGCGACATGTGACCTGCATCATGTGACCTGCATCATGTGACCTGCGACATGTGACCTGGACATGTGACCTGGACATGTGACCTGCGACATGCGACCTGCATCATGTGACCTGCATCATGTGACCTGCGACATGTGACCTGCATCATGTGACCTGCGACATGTGACCTGCGACATGTGACCTGCGACATGTGACCTGCGACATGTGACCTGCGACATGTGACCTGCAACATGTAACATGTGACCTGGACATGTTACCTGCGACATGTTACCTGCGACATGTGACCTCCGACATGTGACCTGCATCATGTGACCTGCGACATGCGACCTGCATCATGTGACCTGCGACATGTAACATGTGACCTGGACATGTTACCTGCGACATGTTACCTGCGACATGTGACCTCCGACATGTGACCTGCATCATGTGACCTGCGACATGTGACCTGCATCATGTGACCTGCATCATGTGACCTGCGACATGCGACCTGCATCATGTGACCTGCGACATGTGACATGTGACCTGGACATGTGACCTGCGACATGTGACCTGCGACATGTGACCTGCATCATGTGACCTGCATCATGTGACCTGCGACATGCGACCTGCATCATGTGACCTGCGACATGTGACCTGCGACATGTGACCTGCGACATGTGACCTGCGACATGTGACCTGCAACATGTGACCTGCGACATGTGACATGCGACCTGCGGAACGTACCTCTGGGTTCTCCTCCTTCTTGGGTCGGGGAGGAGGAGGAGACAGCGGAGGAGTGGAGGAAGAGGGGAGGCTCACAACAACCTTCTGCTCTGCTCCACCTCCTGATTTAACAGTCTGCTGAGAGGAGGAGGAGGAGGAGGAGGAGGGGGGGGAGGAGGAGGAGGAGGAGGAGGAGGGGGGGGGGGGGGGAGGAGGAGGAGGAGGAGGAGAGAGAGGAGAAAGACAGAGGAGGAGAGAAGAGATATATTACCTGTTTGACAAACATCTTTAATGGATACAAAGCTGCATTAGTTATTGAATGACTCGGAGGGTTAGGGATAGGGATCGGGGGTTTGTGTAACTCATATCAAACCCAACGTTGTAACATTAAACCAAACAGAGTGTCTGTAACTGTACCTTGGGGTCTGCGGTCAGGCTGCTGATCTGGATTGGCTGGGCAGGAGTCGGGGTAGGGACGGGGGCGGGGCTGGCGAGGCGGGCGGCGGCGGCAGAGATCGGAGTGGTGATGACGATGCCTGTCAGCGGGGTAGAGCCGGTCTTACTGCAGGGCTGCCCGTTAACGATGCGGACCTGATGGATGGGGGCCGCCGACGGTAGCGAAGACGACAGCTTGGTGGCCAACATGACGGGCCTCTGCAGCAGCTGGGGGGCCGCCATCATGGGCGGGGGCGGGGCCGGAGCGATGGGGACGTTGGCGGGTGTGGCCGGTTTGGGCCTGACCTGTGACAACAGACAGCCAATCAGAACACAACAGAGAAAGGACCCAGAACTACAGAGGAACGTCACTGTGGAGCTCTGACTGCTAAGCTAGCACCGATACTAGCACGGATACTAGCACGGATACTAGCACCGATACTACTACCGATACTAGCACTGATACTAGCACCGATACTAGCACCGATACTAGCACCGTTACTAGCACCGTTACTAGCACTGATACTACTACCGATACTAGCACTGATACTAGCACTGATACTAGCACTGATACTAGCACCGATACTAGCACTGATACTAGCACCGATACTATTATCGATACTAGCACTGATACTAGCACTGATACTAGCACCGATACTAGCACCGATACTAGCACCGTTACTAGCACTGATACTACTACCGATACTAGCACTGATACTAGCACTGATACTAGCACTGATACTAGCACCGATACTATTATCGATACTAGCACTGATACTAGCACTGATACTAGCACCGATACTAGCACCGATACTAGCACCGATACTAGCACTGATACTATTATCGATACTAGCACTGATACTAGCACTGATACTAGCACTGATACTAGCACCGATACTATTATCGATACTAGCACTGATACTAGCACTGATACTAGCACCGATACTAGCACCGATACTAGCACTTAGCACCGATACTAGCACCGATACTAGCACCGATACTAGCACTGATACTACTACCGATACTAGCACCGATACTAGCACCGATACTAGCACTGATACTAGCACTGATACTAGCACCGATACTAGCACCGATACTAGCACCGATACTAGCACTTAGCACCGATACTAGCACCGATACTAGCACCGATACTAGCACTGATACTAGCACTGATACTACTACCGATACTAGCACCGATACTAGCACTGATACTAGCACTGATACTAGCACTGATACTAGCACCGACACTAGCACCGATACTAGCACCGATACTAGCACTTAGCACCGATACTAGCACCGATACTACTACCGATACTAGCACCGATACTAGCACTGATACTATTATCAATACTAGCACTGATACTAGCACTGATACTAGCACCGATACTACTACCGATACTAGCACCGATACTAGCACTGATACTATTATCAATACTAGCACTGATACTAGCACTGATACTAGCACTGATACTAGCACCGATACTACTACCGATACTAGCACCGACACTACTACCGATACTAGCACCGACACTACTACCGATACTAGCACCGATACTAGCACCGATACTAGCACCGATACTAGCACTGATACTAGCACCGATACTACTACCAATACTAGCACCGATACTAGCACTGATACTACTACCGATACTAGCACAGATACTAGCACCGATACTAGCACTTAGCACTGATACTAGCACCGATACTAGCACTGATACTACTACCGATACTAGCACTGATACTAGCACCGATACTAGCACTGATACTAGCACCAATACTAGCACCGATACTAGCACTGATACTAGCACTGATACTACTACCGATACTAGCACTGATACTAGCACTGATACTAGCACTGATACTACTACCGATACTAGCACTGATACTAGCACCGATACTAGCACTGATACTAGCACTGATACTAGCACTGATACTAGCACTGATACTACTACAGATACTACTACAGATACTAGCACTGATACTAGCACTGATACTAGCACTGATACTATTATCGATACTAGCACTGATACTAGCACTGATACTAGCACCGATACTACTACCAATACTAGCACCGATACTAGCACTGATACTACTACCGATACTAGCACAGATACTAGCACCGATACTAGCACTTAGCACTGATACTAGCACCGATACTAGCACTGATACTACTACCGATACTAGCACTGATACTAGCACCGATACTAGCACTGATACTAGCACCAATACTAGCACCGATACTAGCACTGATACTAGCACTGATACTACTACCGATACTAGCACTGATACTAGCACTGATACTAGCACTGATACTACTACCGATACTAGCACTGATACTAGCACCGATACTAGCACTGATACTAGCACTGATACTAGCACTGATACTAGCACTGATACTACTACAGATACTACTACAGATACTAGCACTGATACTAGCACTGATACTAGCACTGATACTATTATCGATACTAGCACTGATACTAGCACTGATACTACTACCGATACTAGCACTGATACTACTACCGATACTAGCACTGATACTACTACCGATACTAGCACCGATACTAGCACTGGTACTACAGAGTATTGTCAGAGCTCTCAGTGTCATTACTCAACACAAATAAACATCACCAACAGTTTGCACTGAAAGGGTTAAAACACCAACAGCCAGGAACACAAAATACCAAGAAGCTGCAGGAAAAACACACTCACACAGACACACACTCACACAAATGCACGCACACACACTCATGGACACACACTCTCTCTTACACACACACTCATACACACACATCCTGTTTACACCTGTCATTAACATGCATCTCAGGTGATCATCACAGGTGACAGCAGGAACACATTGCTGTTAACGCTGGGAGCGGTGTTGCCAGGAGAAGCTGATGCTGCTGCTGAAAGGCTCCGGCTGATTGTTGAAGTGGACCAGCTCTTCACCCTGCAAGAATACTGGAGGGGTCATGGGAGTTCACACATCCAGTCTACATGTGCTTTGTGGACTTGGTGAAGGCTTATGACCCTGACCCTCGGGGGACCTTGTGGGAGGTGTTCTGGGAGTTTGGGATACCAGGGTCTCTGCTGCGAGCCACTGGGTCCCTATACATCCGCTGTGAGAGTCTCAAGTTGCAGCCGGGGGGAGGAGAGAGTCCAGTTTGGGGACCTCAGAATCACCTCTCTGCTTTTGTGGTTGATGTTGTTCTGTTGGACTCTACAGGTGAAGTCCTCCAACAGGCTCTGGGACGGTTTGCAGCTGAATGTGAAGCGATCAGGATGAGAGTCAGCACCTCCACATCTGAGGCCATGGTGCTCTGCTGGACAAAGGTGGACTGCCCCTCGGGGGGGGGGGGGGGGGGGGGGGTGAAGTATCTGGGATCTTGTTCACAGGAGTGTAAGATTGACAGGTGGATGGGTGCAGCATCAGGTGGATGCAATCAGCAGTGATGGATGGTGGAGAAAGTGTAGAGCCTGAAGGTGAACCCTCTGCTCACCAGCTTTGGGTAGTGACCCAAACAATGAGATGCTGGATCCAAGCAGAGAGAGTCTGGGCTCAGCCTTAGAGATCGGGTCAGGAGTTCAGACATCCGGGGCCATTTTGTGCAGTCCACTTATGTTCACCTGAGACACATTTTAATGTCAGGTGTAAACAGGGTCTGACACACACACACACACACACACACACACACACACACACACACACACACACACACGCACAGGCGCACACACACACACACACACACACACACACACAGGCACAGGCACACACACCTGTATAAAGAACCTGTTCTCAGGTCAGTTAAATTAAAAGCAGCACATAGAGGAGGACAGATGAGTGGAGGCAGCACAGAGCAAACAGTGTTTTAGTGCCACTGAGCAGGCATGAGTGTTTGCTTTGGTGCACTCCTCTGCTGCAGAGTGAGTGAGGGCCACACACACTGATCTGAGGGGGTTAGGGTCGGGAGGCGGGTCTTACAGGGACGCACCTGTGGCTGAAAGGTGGGTCGAGGCGTCAGTCTAGGAGGAGGGACAAACTGAGGAACTTTGATTGGCTGGGCGGTGGTGGTGGTGGCCTGCACCTGAGACAAAACCACAGCAGATTGTGGATCTGTGCTGCTGTTACACAACACGTCTGCTGCGCTTACACGATACGTCTGTTGGTTCACACCTGCAGTTTCTATCAGCCAGTCAGTGACTTCACGCAGCCAGACGTCTGTGCACAGCAGCAGAGGTCACACTGAAGCTGCTGTTTTACAGAGCTAACCGTCGTGTGAGCTCCTGCTGACCAGTTTACATGTTGGATCTACATGAGAATGATGAGGTGAGTAGCTGATTGATTCATTTTTTAAATACCAGAAATGATCTGTTAGCAGCTTCTCACATGTGAAGATTTGTTAGTTGCCATGATAGTTAAACATCTTTGTGTCTAAATGTGTTCAGTTGGACTTCATGAAATAATGATAACTGATCAATATCTGGATTATTACAGGAGATAATGACAGTCCTAACTTTACAACAGACACTAAGCTTGTATTCAACCTGGCTGTAATCATTCCTGCTGTTCATACTGACTATTAAAGGATGTCTTCAAAATGCACGTACGGTAGTCAGTAAGAACAGGAGGAACCTCTTAACTGCTCATATGAAGTTAAACACCTGCAGGATTCAGCAGTGAAGCTCACTCTCTGCATCTCGTGGAACCTCCAGCTGATTCTGGGTCTGACGCGACGAATAATGAAACCGTTTAACCACGAAGCGCTCTGACTCACAGGAGACGTTCAACATCAACTAACGTAAAAAACGGTGCATCAGACGTCTTCTACACCAGTAAAATACAGAGACAGGTTGGATCTGGATCTGATCATAGGTCTGTAAAAGGCTCCACACTAAGAACTAGAACTAGAACTATAAAGACAGGATGTGAGCGTCCACACTATGAACTATAACGTCCTATAAACAGCTGTGCTAAAGCATGCACTGCGCTCCAGCTGTGTGGGCAGCTACTGATGAGCCGTTCATGCTGTTTGCTGTACAGAGAAATGATTCAGTGTGTTGATCACAAGTATTTCAGACACTAGTTGCTGTGATGTTTCAGTGTTTACAGACCAAACTGATGTTAACACCACTCAGGTGCAACAGTCTATAAGCACACAGTGTCTTATACACTGGTAAATGAGCAAGTTCACAAAGTCACAGTTTAATTGTGCTGCTACTGCAGTAACTGTATGATCAAGAGTATTGATTACACAGGTGTTATGAGCATATGAGTGTATCTGTACCTGCCCTCATGTTGATGTGAACAGACGTGAGGCTGCGTGGCTCTGACTGTCACATGATGACATCAGTTTAAAAGGCCACCACTCACACCACACCTGCTGTTTCTATGGAAACACGTTTTAGCTGGTGTGTAAAGCTGACAGGTGGACAGACTGTGGCTCCTCTCAGCTGTTCAATAAGTCTGATCGGAGGTGATGTCACGGCGGCGGAGGATCTTACCACCATGGCGTTCTTGGACACCAGCCGCACCGGCTCTGCGCTCTGACTGGTCAGCTTGCTGGCCACCTGCAGGTTGATGGGGGCGTTTTGCGAGTCGGGTTTGGTGATAGCTGTGGTTACCATAGCAACAGTGGGTGGGCGTTGTGGCAGGACCGAGCCGGGCAGGGCGGGCGTGGCGGCAGCTTTCAGCACCAGAGGTAGAGTCTTCGTGGTGAGGACCGGCGTGACCGTCAGCGTCTGTGACGAGAAGAGCGAACATGTTAACGATGTCAGCGAACATGTTTCTAACGCTATACTACATCTCCCAGAATTCAACTGGTTTAAACAAGGGCTGCTAATAGCTCTTCTAATAGCTTAGAGCTCCTCCTAGTGGCTGAAAGTAGCTGTTAATGAACCTGAATACTAGACTACACAGCTCAACTCTTGATTAAAGTTTTTCAATGAAAAAAAAACAACAAAAACAAAAAAATGACCACAGCACTTTAGACCCAGCAAATGACTTTTCAATAATTCGGTTTTAATGACACATCCCTAGTCTCTACACCAATTTACATTAATAAATCCCCCATCAGTCATTAATAAATGTTCAATTGATTATAAAAATGTGCATAGGGTTGGCAAAAGTCTGGCTAATAGAAATGTGTTTTTAAAGGTCAATTTGATCCTGAGCGTGTGAGAGTTAAATGACATGTAAGAAGAATGCTTGTATGCTTTATGGTTTAAACTTGTTGATCTTTGCTTTTATTTTTAACAGTTTAATCAAAAAATAATGTCATCATGTTTCTACTTTTCATTATTACATTGAGTTGCACAAAATGCACCAAATCCTTTTCTTTGGCGTGTGATGAAGTTCACACCTGTGATATGAATGAACTGCAGTGTTATATTAAACTTCCTCCCTGTGTTTGATTGGCTGAGCTGTGTGACATCACATCACCTGCTGTAGTCCTCCAGGTATCTGCTGGCTCTGCAGCAGGGTGGCCGACTTGATGTCGCCGCCTACAGGAGGAGTTTGGACCTGCAGCTGCAGCTTCGCCTCCGGCTCCTGCTTCACCAGCAGCTCCTTCCTCAACTGCTCCACAACCTTTTTCTGGAGGAGGAAGAAGAGGAATGGGGGGCGGGGGGTTAAATCAAATTGATTGGTGTTTGTACGATGTATGTGTTTGTACGATGTGTGTGTTTGTACGATGTGTGTGTTTGTACGATGTATGCGTTTGTACGATGTATGTGTTGGTGTTTGTCCGATGTATGCGTTGGTGTTTGTACGATGTATGTGTTGGTGTTTGTACGATGTATGTGTTTGTACGATGTATGTGTTTGTACGATGTATGCGTTGGTGTTTGTACGATGTATGTGTTGGTGTTTGTACGATGTATGTGTTTGTACGATGTATGTGTTGGTGTTTGTACGATGTATGTGTTTGTACGATGTATGTGTTGGTGTTTGTACGATGTATGTGTTTGTACGATGTATGTGTTTGTACGATGTATGCGTTGGTGTTTGTACGATGTATGTGTTGGTGTTTGTACGATGTATGTGTTTGTACGATGTATGTGTTGGTGTTTGTACGATGTATGTGTTTGTACGATGTATGTGTTGGTGTTTGTACGATGTATGTGTTTGTACGATGTATGTGTTTGTACGATGTATGTGTTGGTGTTTGTACGATGTATGTGTTTGTACGATGTATGCGTTGGTGTTTGTACGATGTATGCGTTGGTGTTTGTACGATGTATGCGTTTGTACGATGTATGTGTTTGTACGATGTATGTGTTGGTGTTTGTACGATGTATGTGTTTGTACGATGTATGTGTTTGTACGATGTATGCGTTGGTGTTTGTACGATGTATGTGTTGGTGTTTGTACGATGTATGTGTTTGTACGATGTATGTGTTGGTGTTTGTACGATGTGTGTGTTTGTACGATGTATGTGTTTGTGTTTGTACGATGTATGTGTTGGTGTTTGTACGATGTATGCGTTTGTGTTTGTACGATGTATGTGTTTGTACGATGTATGTGTTTGTGTTTGTACGATGTATGTGTTTGTACGATGTATGTGTTTGTGTTTGTACGATGTATGTGTTGGTGTTTGTACGATGTGTGTGTTTGTACGATGTATGCGTTGGTGTTTGTACGATGTATGTGTTGGTGTTTGTACGATGTATGTGTTTGTACGATGTATGTGTTGGGGTTTGTACGATGTATGCGTTAGTGTTTGTACGATGTATGCGTTTGTGTTTGTACGATGTATGCGTTAGTGTTTGTACGATGTATGCGTTTGTGTTTGTACGATGTATGTGTTTGTACGATGTATGTGTTGGTGTTTGTACGATGTATGTGTTTGTACGATGTATGTGTTTGTACGATGTATGTGTTTGTACGATGTATGCGTTGGTGTTTGTACGATGTATGCGTTTGTGTTTGTACGATGTATGCGTTAGTGTTTGTACGATGTATGCGTTTGTGTTTGTACGATGTATGTGTTTGTACGATGTATGTGTTGGTGTTTGTACGATGTATGTGTTTGTACGATGTATGTGTTTGTACGATGTATGTGTTTGTACGATGTATGTGTTTGTACGATGTATGTGTTTGTACGATGTATGTGTTGGTGTTTGTACAATGTATGCGTTGGTGTTTGTACGATGTATGTGTTTGTACGATGTATGCGTTGGTGTTTGTACGATGTATGCGTTGGTGTTTGTACGATGTATGCGTTGGTGTTTGTACGATGTATGTGTTTGTACGATGTATGTGTTTGTACGATGTGTGTGTTTGTGTTTGTACGATGTGTGCGTTGGTGTTTGTACGATGTATGTGTTGGTGTTTGTACGATGTATGTGTTTGTACGATGTGTGTGTTTGTGTTTGTACGATGTGTGCGTTGGTGTTTGCACGATGTATGTGTTGGTGTTTGTACGATGTGTGTGTTTGTACGATGTGTGTGTTTGCACGATGTATGTGTTTGCACGATGTATGTGTTTGTACGATGTATGTGTTTGCACGATGTATGTGTTTGTACGATGTATGTGTTGGTGTTTGTACGATGTATGTGTTTGTACGATGTATGTGTTTGCACGATGTATGTGTTTGTACGATGTGTGTGTTTGTACGATGTATGTGTTGGTGTTTGTACGATGTATGTGTTTGTACGATGTGTGTGTTGGTGTTTGTACGATGTATGTGTTTGTACGATGTATGTGTTGGTGTTTGTACGATGTATGTGTTTGTACGATGTATGTGTTGGTGTTTGTACGATGTATGTGTTTGTACGATGTGTGTGTTTGCACGATGTATGTGTTTGCACGATGTATGTGTTTGTACGATGTGTGTGTTGGTGTTTGTACGATGTATGTGTTGGTGTTTGTACGATGTATGTGTTTGCACGATGTATGTGTTTGTACGATGTATGTGTTGGTGTTTGTACGATGTATGTGTTAGTGTTTGTACGATGTGT
This sequence comes from Scomber colias, assembly GCA_021039105.1. Classification (NCBI taxonomy): domain Eukaryota; kingdom Metazoa; phylum Chordata; class Actinopteri; order Scombriformes; family Scombridae; genus Scomber; species Scomber colias. Next base: position 16,592 of record JAJDFG010001566.1, read on the forward strand.
GTGTTTGCACGATGTATGTGTTTGTACGATGTGTGTGTTTGCACGATGTATGTGTTTGTACGATGTATGTGTTGGTGTTTGTACGATGTATGTGTTTGTACGATGTGTGTGTTGGTGTTTGTACGATGTATGTGTTTGTACGATGTATGTGTTTGTACGATGTATGTGTTGGTGTTTGTACGATGTGTGTGTTTGTACGATGTGTTGGTGTTTGTACGATGTGTGTGTTTGTACGATGTATTCGTTGGTGTTTGTACGATGTATGTGTTTGCACGATGTATGTGTTGGTGTTTGTACGATGTATGTGTTTGTACGATGTGTGTGTTTGTACGATGTATGTGTTTGTACGATGTATGCGTTTGTGTTTGTACGATGTATGTGTTGGTGTTTGCACGATGTGTGTGTTTGTACGATGTATTCGTTGGTGTTTGTACGATGTGTGTGTTTGTACGATGTATGCGTTGGTGTTTGTACGATGTATGTGTTTGTACGATGTATTCGTTGGTGTTTGTACGATGTATGTGTTTGTACGATGTATGCGTTGGTGTTTGTACGATGTATGTGTTGGTGTTTGTACGATGTGTGTGTTTGTACGATGTATGTGTTTGTACGATGTATGTGTTTGTGTTTGTACGATGTATTCGTTGGTGTTTGTACGATGTATGTGTTTGTACGATGTATGTGTTGGTGTTTGTACGATGTATGTGTTGGTGTTTGTACGATGTATGTGTTTGTACGATGTATGCGTTGGTGTTTGTACGATGTATGTGTTTGTACGATGTATGCGTTAGTGTTTGTACGATGTATGCGTTTGTGTTTGTACGATGTATGTGTTTGTACGATGTATGCGTTGGTGTTTGTACGATGTATGTGTTGGTGTTTGTACGATATATGTGTTTGTACGATGTATGTGTTTGTACGATGTATGCGTTGGTGTTTGTACGATGTATGTGTTTGTACGATGTATGCGTTGGTGTTTGTACGATGTATGCGTTGGTGTTTGTACGATGTATGCGTTGGTGTTTGTACGATGTATGTGTTTGTACGATGTATGTGTTGGTGTTTGTACGATGTATGTGTTGGTGTTTGTACGATGTGTGCGTTGGTGTTTGTACGATGTATGTGTTTGTACGATGTGTGTGTTTGTACGATGTATGTGTTGGTGTTTGTACGATGTATGTGTTGGTGTTTGTACGATGTGTGCGTTGGTGTTTGTACGATGTATGTGTTTGTACGATGTGTGTGTTTGTACGATGTATGTGTTGGTGTTTGTACGATGTATGTGTTTGTACGATGTGTGTGTTGGTGTTTGTACGATGTATGTGTTTGTACGATGTATGTGTTGGTGTTTGTACGATGTATGTGTTTGCACGATGTATGTGTTTGTGTTTGTACGATGTATGCGTTGGTGTTTGTACGATGTATGTGTTTGTACGATGTATGTGTTGGTGTTTGTACGATGTATGTGTTTGTACGATGTGTGTGTTGGTGTTTGTACGATGTATGTGTTTGTACGATGTATGTGTTGGTGTTTGTACGATGTATGTGTTTGCACGATGTATGTGTTTGTGTTTGTACGATGTATGCGTTGGTGTTTGTACGATGTATGTGTTTGTACGATGTATGTGTTGGTGTTTGCACGATGTATGTGTTGGTGTTTGCACGATGTGTGTGTTTGTACGATGTATGCGTTGGTGTTTGTACGATGTATTCGTTGGTGTTTGCACGATGTATGTGTTTGTACGATGTATGTGTTTGTACGATGTGTGTGTTTGTACGATGTATGTGTTTGTACGATGTGTGTGTTTGTACGATGTATGTGTTTGTACGATGTATGTGTTGGTGTTTGTACGATGTATGCGTTGGTGTTTGTACGATGTATGTGTTGGTGTTGTACGATGTATGTGTTTGTACGATGTATGTGTTGGTGTTTGTACGATGTATTCGTTGGTGTTTGTACGATGTATGTGTTTGTACGATGTATGTGTTGGTGTTTGTACGATGTATGTGTTGGTGTTTGTACGATGTGTGTGTTGGTGTTTGTACGATGTGTGTGTTGGTGTTTGTACGATGTATGTGTTGGTGTTTGTACGATGTATGCGTTGGTGTTTGTACGATGTATGTGTTTGTACGATGTATGCGTTTGTACGATGTATGTGTTGGTGTTTGTACGATGTATGTGTTGGTGTTTGTACGATGTGTGTGTTTGTACGATGTATGTGTTTGTACGATGTATGCGTTTGTACGATGTATGTGTTGGTGTTTGTACGATGTATGTGTTTGTACGATGTATGCGTTTGTACGATGTATGTGTTGGTGTTTGTACAATGTGTGTGTTTGTACGATGTATGTGTTTGTACGATGTGTGTGTTTGTACGATATGTGTGTTTGTACGATGTGTGTGTTTGTACGATGTGTGTGTTGGTGTTTGTACGATGTATGCGTTTGTACGATGTATGCGTTGGTGTTTGTACGATGTGTGTGTTTGTACGATGTATGCGTTGGTGTTTGTACGATGTGTGTGTTTGTACGATGTATGTGTTGGTGTTTGTACGATGTATGTGTTTGTACGATGTGTGTGTTTGTACGATATGTGTGTTTGTACGATGTGTGTGTTTGTACGATGTATGTGTTTGTACGATGTTTGTGTTGGTGTTTGTGCGATGTATGTGTTTGTACGATGTATGTGTTTGTACGATGTTTGTGTTTGTACGATGTTTGTGTTTGCACGATGTTTGTGTTTGTACGATGTATGTGTTTGTACGATGTATGCGTTGGTGTTTGTACGATGTATGCGTTGGTGTTTGTACGATGTATGTGTTTGTACGATGTATGCGTTTGTACGATGTATGTGTTGGTGTTTGTACGATGTGTGTGTTTGTACGATGTATGTGTTTGTACGATGTATGCGTTTGTACGATGTATGTGTTGGTGTTTGTACGATGTATGTGTTTGTACGATGTATGCGTTTGTACGATGTATGTGTTGGTGTTTGTACAATGTGTGTGTTTGTACGATGTGTGTGTTTGTACGATATGTGTGTTTGTACGATGTGTGTGTTTGTACGATGTGTGTGTTGGTGTTTGTACGATGTATGCGTTTGTACGATGTATGCGTTGGTGTTTGTACGATGTGTGTGTTTGTACGATGTATGCGTTGGTGTTTGTACGATGTGTGTGTTTGTACGATGTATGCGTTGGTGTTTGTACGATGTATGTGTTTGTACGATGTATGCGTTGGTGTTTGTACGATGTATGTGTTTGTACGATGTATGTGTTTGTACGATGTATGTGTTGGTGTTTGTACGATGTATGTGTTGGTGTTTGTACGATGTATGTGTTTGTGTTTGTACGATGTATGTGTTTGTACGATGTATGTGTTTGTACGATGTGTGTGTTGGTGTTTGTACGATGTATGTGTTTGTGTTTGTACGATGTATGTGTTTGTACGATGTGTGTGTTGGTGTTTGTACGATGTATGTGTTTGTGTTTGTACGATGTATGTGTTTGTACGATGTGTGTGTTGGTGTTTGTACGATGTATGTGTTGGTGTTTGTACGATGTATGTGTTTGTACGATGTATGTGTTTGTACGATGTATGCGTTGGTGTTTGTACGATGTATGTGTTTGTGTTTGTACGATGTATGTGTTTGTACGATGTGTGTGTTGGTGTTTGTACGATGTATGTGTTGGTGTTTGTACGATGTATGTGTTGGTGTTTGTACGATGTATGTGTTGGTGTTTGTACGATGTATGTGTTTGTACGATGTATGTGTTTGTACGATGTGTGTGTTGGTGTTTGTACGATGTATGTGTTTGTACGATGTATGTGTTGGTGTTTGTACGATGTATGTGTTTGTACGATGTGTGTGTTGGTGTTTGTACGATGTGTGTGTTTGTACGATGTATGTGTTGGTGTTTGTACGATGTATGTGTTTGTACGATGTATGTGTTGGTGTTTGTACGATGTATGTGTTTGTACGATGTGTGTGTTGGTGTTTGTACGATGTGTGTGTTTGTACGATGTGTGTGTTGGTGTTTGTACGATGTATGTGTTTGTGTTTGTACGATGTATGTGTTTGTACGATGTATGTGTTTGTACGATGTGTGTGTTGGTGTTTGTACGATGTATGTGTTTGTGTTTGTACGATGTATGTGTTGGTGTTTGTACGATGTATGTGTTTGTACGATGTGTGTGTTGGTGTTTGTACGATGTGTGTGTTTGTACGATGTGTGTGTTGGTGTTTGTACGATGTGTGTGTTTGTACGATGTGTGTGTTATATACACAAACACTATATACACACAAGTTTTAGTTATACTGAGCTGCTCTTGTATGAAATGTGTTTCATTGATTCTTAGTGTGCGTTTGTGTGTACTAAGTGTGTGTGTGTGTATAGTGTGTGTGTGTGAGTAGTTGTGTGCGTGTGTGTGAGAGTAGTTGTGTGTGTGTGAGTAGTTGTGTGCGTGTGTGTGAGAGTAGTTGTGTGTGTGTGTGTGAGTAGTTGTGTGTGTATGAGTAGTGTGCTTGTGTGTGTAGTTGTTAGTGTGTGTGTGTGTGTGTTACCTGCTTCTCGCTGAGCGCTGTGATCTTAGCTTGAAGTTCGTGCAGCTGTTTCTTCAGATCTGCATTCTGAAACACGAACATTAAACTTTACAAACTGCAGTTACTGAACTGTTGAGGTGCTGATCAATAAAACCAATAACAGATCAATAATCAGCTGTTCTTACCTGAGGGTCCTGCTTCATCTGGGCAACAAGTTTCTGCAGGGGAACAAAGTCAGAGTCATTAGAGTAACAGTGACACCTGCTGGTCACAGAGAGGAACTGCAACCAGAGGAACGAGCCAAACAGTGACACCTGCTGGTCACAGAGAGGAACTGCAACCAGAGGAACGAGCCAAACAGTGACACCTGCTGGTCACAGAGAGGAACTGCAACCAGAGGGATGAGCCTAACAGTGACACCTGCTGGTCACAGAGAAGAACTGCAACCAGAGGGATGAGCCTAACAGTGACACCTGCTGGTCACAGAGAGGAACTGCAACCAGAGGGACGAGCCTAACAGTGACACCTGCTGGTCACAGAGAGGAACTGCAACCAGAGGGACGAGCCTAACAGTGAGTCCACTTCTAAGACATCTGGAAGTCTGTTATTGATCAGCAGACAGTTAGTTTAGTTATAGAAACAATGTAGAAACAGATATTTACAGAAACACTATTTTATATGATCATCAGAACTAGTTGAACTTCGATCATCACTTCTGCTTTCTTTGTTTCACAGCTGAAATATGAACATTAGTCTTTTTGATGGTTTGATTCAAACATTAACTGGTAATATTTATTTCCTGAACTTTGTGATGAGTCATCATCATTCAATCAGTAATTAAATTACTAAAGCACAAATATTTTAGAGATGTAACTTCTTAATGTTCTCAGAGTGAAACCAGAGAGATGCTTTTGACTTAAAAATGGAGCCGAGCCGTCTGGAGGGTCGACTGAGACGCAGCAGCAGAGTCTCTGAACTCTGAACATGTATGTTTATACACATATATATATTTACTCTTACTTTATATGTATGTATATCTATTACTACCGTATATATACAGTGTTAACACACTTCAGTTTATAACATATTAGCGTGTTCTTAGTGTGTTGTCAGACTACAGCGTGTATGTTCTTAGCGTGTTCTTAGCGTGTGGTCAGACTACAGCGTGTATGTTCTTAGCGTGTTCTTAGCGTGTTGTCAGACTACAGCGTGTATGTTCTTAGCGTGTGGTCAGACTACAGCGTGTATGTTCTTAGCGTGTTGTCAGACTACAGCGTGTATGTTCTTAGCGTGTTGTGAGACTACAGCGTGTATGTTCTTAGCGTGTTCTTAGCGTGTTGTGAGACCACAGCGTGTATGTTCTTAGCGTGTTGTGAGACCACAGCGTGTATGTTCTTAGCGTGTTGTGAGACCACAGCGTGTATGTTCTTAGCGTGTTCTTAGCGTGTTGTCAGACCACAGCGTGTATGTTCTTAGCGTGTAGACCCACCTGATGGATCTGGATCTCCACCTTCAGAGCTTCCTGTAGCGTCTGTAGCTCCATCATGGATCCCGTCAGTCTGCCAGCCGATCGATCAGCCTGCACACACAAACACGCCTGTTGTCATAGCAACATGAGGGCACAGCCATGTAAGAACTTCCTGTATGACGCTGATGATAAAAGTCCAGGTGAAACGAGGTCACGTGATAAACAGGAAGTTTACCTGAACACCGTCTCCAGTAGGAAAACCATCCACCTGAAGCATGAAAGGACCGCTGCAGACAAACAGTCACTGATTATTATAATATAATATATACTGAATATAACTTATTATACATAATACACTGAATATAACTTATTCTACATAATACACTGAATATAACTTATTATACATAATACACTGAATACAACTTATTATACATAATACACTGAATATAACTTATTATACATAATACACTGAATATAACTTCTGCACACAGCCTGCTGCAGCTCCGTGGCCGCCATGCTGGATGTAAACAGAGTCATCGCCTTGAGCCCGCCTCCCCGCTCTGTGATTGGTTCCCTATCTCAGGCCAAGAGTTTGTCTTGGTGGTCATGCTAACTTTCTGAGCGAAGTGGGATCTAGCTGGAAAGAGAGCATGAGTTCACCTGACTAACAGCATGGCGGAAAGCAGAGGAGAGAGAAATGATCAAGCCACTGTTACGGTCCAGTGTGTGGAAACACTTTGGCTTTTACACGGAGATGTTCTAAAGAAGTCGCTCGCTGTTTGTAGGATTTGTAAAAGTCAAGTTAAGAACAACAGCAACACGACAAATCTCTCCAACCACATACTAAGGGTTAGGGTTAGGCACCATGGAGTTAGGCACCATGGGGTTAGGCACCATGGGGTTAGGGTTAGGCACCATGGGGTTAGGCACCATGGGGTTAGGCACCATGGGGTTAGGCACCATGGGGTTAGGGTTAGGCACCATGGGGTTAGACACCATGGGGTTAGGCACCATGGGGTTAGGGTTAGGGACCATGGGGTTAGGCACCATGGGGTTAGGCACCATGGGGTTAGGGTTAGGGACCATGGGGTTAGGCACCATGGGGTTAGGGTTAGGCACCATGGGGTTAGGGTTAGGGACCATGGGGTTAGGGACCATGGGGTTAGGCACCATGGGGTTAGGGACCATGGGGTTAGGGACCATGGGGTTAGGGACCATGGGGTTAGGGACCATGGGGTTAGGGACCATGGGGTTAGGGGCCGTGGGGTTAGGGTTAGGGGCCATGGGGTTAGGGACCATGGGGTTAGGCACCATGGGGTTAGGGACCATGGGGTTAGGCACCATGGGGTTAGGGACCATGGGGTTAGGGACCATGGGGTTAGGGACCATGGGGTTAGGCACCATGGGGTTAGGGACCATGGGGTTAGGCACCATGGGGTTAGGGACCATGGGGTTAGGCACCATGGGGTTAGGGGTAATTTATACCTGATTCCTTTACAAGAAACAGGAATCTGAGTAACTTCACCTGCAGCGTCCAGCATCTCGGTATTTATTTCAGTCTCACTGGTTGAAAAGTTACTGAATCGATTCGGATTGTTTTAAATGAACCAATATAAATAAAACTAATCATTACACCCCGACTGTTCATTTGTTTCTGGTTCATTTTAAAGCTGAAGCTTCACTAACAGGAACATTTATGACTTTACACAATGTTAGTGTCTCATTAAATACATTATATATTAAACACACATTTATTGCGTTTTTACTAAATATAATAAATAATAAATCTCTGATTATTATTTAACTACATTATTTATCTGATAAATATAACTTCAGTCTGTTAAATGTGATGAATAACTCACCACCCGGCTGTGGGACTGGACTCCACCCGTCTGTGCTGCTCTGTAACACAGAACAAACACACATCACACAGCTGATACACAGCGACCCTCCATCAGCTGATCAACCCTAACCCTCCATCAGCTGATCAGCCCTAACCCTCCATCAGCTGATCAGCCCTAACCCTCCATCAGCTGATCAACCCTAACCCTCCATCAGCTGATCAGCCCTAACCCTCCATCAGCTGATCAACCCTAACCCTCCATCAGCTGATCCATCCCATCAACCCTAACCCTCCATCAGCTGATCAACCCTAACCCTCCATCAGCTGATCCACCCTAACCCTCCATCAGCTGATCAACCCTAACCCTCCATCAGCTGATCAACCCTAACCCTCCATCAGCTGATCAACCCTAACCCTCCATCAGCTGATCCACCCTAACCCTCCATCAGCTGATCAACCCTAACCCTCCATCAGCTGATCAACCCTAACCCTCCATCAGCTGATCAGCCCTAACCCTCCATCAGCTGATCAGCCCTAACCCTCCATCAGCTGATCAACCCTAACCCTCCATCAGCTGATCAACCCTAACCCTCCATCAGCTGATCAACCCTAACCCTCCATCAGCTGATCCACCCTAACCCTCCATCAGCTGATCAGCCCTAACCCTCCATCAGCTGATCAACCCTAACCCTCCATCAGCTGATCAGCCCTAACCCTCCATCAGCTGATCAACCCTAACCCTCCATCAGCTGATCAACCCTAACCCTCCATCAGCTGATCAGCCCTAACCCTCCATCAGCTGATCAACCCTAACCCTCCATCAGCTGATCAACCCTAACCCTCCATCAGCTGATCAAGCCTAACCCTCCATCAGCTGATCAGCCCTAACCCTCCATCAGCTGATCAGCCCTAACCCTCCATCAGCTGATCAACCCTAACCCTCCATCAGCTGATCAACCCTAACCCTCCATCAGCTGATCAACCCTAACCCTCCATCAGCTGATCAACCCTAACCCTCCATCAGCTGATCAGCCCTAACCCTCCATCAGCTGATCAACCCTAACCCTCCATCAGCTGATCAACCCTAACCCTCCATCAGCTGATCCATCTCAGTTTTATATTATTTATATTAGTTTTACAAGTTAAAGTAGTAAAAGTACTGCAGAATCATAGAGATGTAGTACTACAGTAAAGTACTAGTACCTCTAACAGTACTACAGTAAAGTACTAGTACCTCTAACAGTACTACAGTAAAGTACAAGTACCTCTAACAGTACTACAGTAAAGTACTAGTACCTCTAACAGTACTACAGTAAAGTACAAGTACCTCTAACTGTACTACAGTAAAGTACAAGTACCTCTAACTGTACTACAGTATAGTACTAGTACCTCTAACAGTACTACAGTAGAGTACAAGTACCTCTAACTGTACTACAGTAAAGTACTAGTACCTCTAACAGTACTACAGTAAAGTACAAGTACCTCTAACTGTACTACAGTAAAGTACTAGTACCTCTAACTGTACTGCAGTAAAGTACTAGTACCTCTAACTGTACTACAGTAAAGTACTAGTACCTCTAACAGTACTGCAGTAAAGTACTAGTACCTCTAACAGTACTACAGTAAAGTACTAGTACCTCTAACAGTACTACAGTAAAGTACAAGTACCTCTAACAGTACTACAGTAAAGTACTAGTACCTCTAACAGTACTACAGTAAAGTACAAGTACCTCTAACTGTACTACAGTAAAGTACTAGTACCTCTAACAGTACTACAGTAAAGTACTAGTACCTCTAACTGTACTACAGTAAAGTACTAGTACCTCTAACAGTACTACGGTAAAGTACTAGTACCTCTAACTACTACAGTATAGTACTAGTACCTCTAACAGTACTACAGTAGAGTACTAGTACCTCTAACAGTACTACAGTAAAGTACTAGTACCTCTAACTGTACTACAGTAAAGTACTAGTACCTCTAACTGTACTACAGTAAAGTACTAGTACTTCTAACAGTACTACAGTAAAGTACTAGTACCTCTAACTGTACTACAGTAAAGTACTAGTACCTCTAACTGTACTACAGTAAAGTACAAGTACCTCAAACTGTACTACAGTAGTACTAGTACCTCTAACAGTACTACAGTATAGTACTAGTACCTCTAACAGTACTACAGTATAGTACTAGTACCTCTAACAGTACTACAGTATAGTACTAGTACCTCTAACAGTACTACAGTACAGTACTAGTACCTCTAACTGTACTACAGTAAAGTACTAGTACCTCTAACTGTACTACAGTATAGTACTAGTACTCTAACTGTACTACAGTAAAGTACTAGTACCTCTAACTGTACTACAGTACAGTACTAGTACTCTAACTGTACTACAGTAAAGTACTAGTACCTCTAACTGTACTACAGTATAGTACTAGTACTCTAACTGTACTACAGTAAAGTACTAGTACTACTAACTGTACTACACTTTATTAATGTTTATTACAGTTTAAAAGCTCATGTCCCGGTAGGTCTGTGTGTCCCGGTGTGTCCCGGTAGGTCTGTGTGTCCCGGTATGTCCCGGTATGTCTGTGTGTCCCGGTATGTCCCGGTAGGTCTGTGTGTCCCGCTATGTCCCGGTGTGTCCCGGTATGTCCCGGTGTGTCCCGGTATGTCCCGGTAGGTCGGTGTGTCCCGGTATGTCCCGGTAGGTCTGTGTGTCCCGCTATGTCCCGGTGTGTCCCGGTATGTCCCGGTATGTCTGTATGTCCCGGTAGGTCTGTGTGTCCCGGTATGTCCCGGTAAGTTGTCGGTAAAGTTGTTGAAGATAAAATGGAGGTGTTTATAATCCAAATGAAGAAGAGACAGCACCGGTACCGGCTCCGGTTCACCAGTTAAAGTTAGTGCTTATTAACGGTAATAACGGCTGTAAACTGTAAACACACCGGGCTGCTCCCGGTACACCGGAGGAGAGCCGGTAGACCGGAGGAGAGCCGGTACACCGGAGGAGAGCTAGCTGCTAACGTTAGCCGCTAATGCTAGCCGTGATGCTAACAGCTGAGATAACTTCATTAAACACAATAAACCGGTCAGCACGGAGCACCGGGACCGGGACACGCTGACCGGGACAACGGGACACACCGGGACCCAGCGGGAGCCACCGGGAGCCCCGCACATCCCCGCAGAGCCCCGCAGAGCCCCGCACACAGCCCGTCCAGCAGGCGCCATGTTCAGGGACAGAAGTTGTCTCGGCCCCTTGTTCTAACTACAAACCCCGCAAACATCCCGCACACAGCTGCTCCCCGCACAGCTGCAGTCCGCACGGCCCCGCACGGCCCGCACGGCCCGCAGCACGCACGCAAAGTTTCAGCACAGAAACAATTAAAGTTATGAAATAAAAAGACTTACTGGCAGCAGATCCTCAGATTAATTAAATATATATTTAATATGAAGCTGATCCGCGCCGGAAGCTCCGCACACACCCCGCACGGCTCGCTCAGGCCCGCACGGAGGCGTGTGGTTGCGGGATTTGCGTTTATTAGTTTAAATGTGTAAAAAGAGAAAAAACTGAAGCTACAAAACAAGAAGAACTCTTCTTCATCAGCTCAGCCTCAGCACACACAGATCCCTGCGCCGCGGAGCTGCAGGAAGGCACACACTAACTAGCTCCCTGTCCGCCGCACGCACGCTAACCACGCACACTCCGTCTGATATCAGCCCGTCTCATCGGTAAAGTTCGTTAAATCGAGCCGATCACCGGCGACCGGTTACGAAAAAAGGTGTTCGGGAAGCGGACTACTTTTTGTGTCGGTGCAGCGAATTTATTTCACTTTGCCTAAGGAACGGCGGTGCTGCGACTCCCATTGCCTAGGGAAAAAACCCGGATGTAAACTCAGTGAAACTCTATGGAGAGAAAGTCTCACTCACACACACACACACACACACACACACACACACACACACACACTCACACACACACACACACACACACTCACACACACACACACACACACACACACACACACACACACACTCTCTCGGTTTGTAACTCAAACGGAACAGTTTGTTATTGTTCACACCGACTGATGCTCCTCATAGAGGAGGAGGAGAGAGGAAGAGGAGGAGGAGGAGGAGGAGGGAGGAAGAGGATGAGGAGGGAGGAAGAGGAGGTGAGAGGAGGAGGAGGGAGGAAGAGGAGGAGAAGAGAGGAGGAGGAGGAGGAGAGAGGAGGAGGAGAGAGGAAGAGGAGGTGAGAGGAGGAGGAGGAGAAGAGAGGAGGAGGAGGGAGGAAGAGGAGGAGAAGAGAGGAGGAGGAGAGAGGAAGAGGAGGAGAGAGGAAGAGGAGGAGAAGAGAGGAGGAGGTGAGAGGAGAAGAGAGGAGGAGGAGGAGAGAGGAGGAGGAGGAGAGAGGAGGAAGAGGAGGCCTTCATCAGAGTTTCTTCACTAACAATTAAATAAGTGATGGAATTCAACAAAGTGTGTGTGTGTGTGTGTGTGTGTGTGTGTGTGTGTGTGTGTGTGTGTGTGTGTGTGTGTGTGTGTGTGTGTGTGATATATATGTGTGTGTGTGTGTGTGTGTGTGTGTGTAATATATATATGTGTGTGTATGTGATATATATGTGTGTGTGTGTGTGTGTAATATATATATGTGTGTGTGTGTGTGTGTGTGTGTGTGTGTAATATATATGTGTGTGTGTGTGTGTGTGTGTGTGTGTGTGTAATATATATATGTGTGTGTGTGTAATATATATATGTGTGTGTGTGTGTGTAATATATATATGTGTGTGTGTGTGTGTGTGTGTGTGTGTGTAATATATATGTGTGTGTGTGTGTGATATATATATGTGTGTGTGTGTGTGTGTGTGTGTGTGTGTGTGTGTATGCAGCACTGATAGTTTGTATTAATCAGTTTATCAGTGAGCAGCTTCATCTCCTCAGTACACCTGTTTAGTGTTTCAGAACCATAGAACCTTATGAACCTACTAGAAAGCTGTGCTCCCAGCTCATAGAACCTTATGAACCTACTAGAACACTGTGCTCCCAGCTCATAGAACCTTATGAACCTACTAGAACACTGTGCTCCCAGCTCATAGAACCTTATGAACCTACTAGAACACTGCTCTCCCAGCTCATAGAACCTTATGAACCTACTAGAACACTGCGCTCCCAGCTCATAGAACCTTATGAACCTACTAGAACACTGTGCTCCCAGCTCATAGAACCTTATGAACCTACTAGAACACTGTGCTCCCAGCTCATAGAACCTTATGTACCTACTAGAACACTGCGCTCCCAGCTCATAGAACCTTATGAACCTACTAGAACACTGTGCTCCCAGCTCATAGAACCTTATGAACCTACTAGAACACTGCGCTCCCAGCTCATAGAACCTTATGAACCTACTAGAACACTGTGCTCCCAGCTCATAGAACCTTATGAACCTACTAGAACACTGCGCTCCCAGCATGCAGGTCTACTTGTGGTTCCTAGTATCTCTAAAAGTAGAACAGGAGGCAGAGCCTTCAGTTCTCAGGTTCCTCTCCTGTGGAACCATCTCCCAGATTGGTTCCAGGGGGCAGAACCCTCTCTACGTTTAAGAGTAGGCTTCAAACGTTCCTTTGTGATAAAGCTTCTAGTTGGGGTTCCAGCTCCTAGTTTATGCTGCTATAGGCTTAGACTGCCGGGGGACTCCCATGATGCACTGGTAATAATAATAATAATAATTAAAGCTGCAAGCAGCAGAACCCCCCCCCCATGCATGTCGGTTTACAGATACAACAGGGCTTTGTGCTGGTCAGCGCACGGGCCCTAATAATAATAATAATAATAATAATAATACTTCCTTCAATCACAAAAACCACGAGTGATCCAACATCAACATCCAGCATTCAGCAGACGTCCTCTCCTGTCTCACTTCCTGTCTCACTTCCTGTCTCACTTCCTGTCTCACTTCCTGTCTCACTTCCTGTCTCACTTCCTGTCTCACTTCCTGTCTTTTACTGAAAGTATTGATGATTATTGTAGTTTTACTCTTTACCTGAGAGAGTTCAGAGGTCAGAGTTCAGAGGTCAGAGTTCAGAGGTCAGAGTTCAGAGTTCAGAGTTCAGAGGTCAGAGGTCAGAGTTCAGAGGTCAGAGTTCAGAGGTCAGAGTTCAGAGGTCAGAGGTCAGCACAGACCAGAAACCCTCCTGGCTACCAGCGACATCATTACCAAAGATCATATTTAGCCCTTCAGCCGCAGGTTCAGGCTCCAGTGAGACTGCTGCTTCTAGTGGAGGGAGTCAAACCCAGGAACCACAGCGGACTGACCTGTGTGGTGTCAGCAGGAAGGAGCAGACTCAGAACCAGCACCAGAACCAGCCTGGTACCATGTCAGAGTGTCAGAGTGTGCTCATCAGCATCATGAGGTTTAAGGTTCCTTTCATTTATAAAAGTGACTATCAGGTACGGACCAGGACACAATGAAGGAACCGACGGGCTCAGGCTTATTGCAGGCAGGCAAAGGTACAATGATCGGCAGGCTGAACTCTTTGGTCGGGGAATCTGAACTGGTCCCTCACAGGAATCTGAACTGGTCCCTCACAGGAATCTAAACTGGTCCCTCACAGGAAGTTAAACTGGTCCCTCACAGGAAGTTAAACTGGTCCCTCACAGGAAGTTAAACTGGTCCCTCACAGGAATCTAAACTGGTCCCTCACAGGAAGTTAAACTGGTCCCTCACAGGAAGCTAAACTGGTCCCTCACAGGAAGTTAAACTGGTCCCTCACAGGAAGTTACTCAGGGAAATAAAACGCTGGAACTCAAAGGACAAGACGATCTGGCTCAGAAGGGAAACACTGCTTAAATACACGAGGAGGGGAAGACAGTTAGACACAGGTGAAACACATTAGGGCAAATGCACAGGCGGGAAACTTGACAGGAAGACAGGAGTAAGACAAGGACTTCAAAATAAAACAGGAAGCGGTACAATAAGAACATAAAATCAACTCATACACTACAGACCCTGTAGTGTATGACCCTGGGCTAGAGCAGGGCTAGAGCAGGGGTGGAGCAGGTAGAGCAGGGGTGGAGCAGGTAGAGCAGGTAGAGCAGGTAGAGCAGGTAGAGCAGGGGTGGAGCAGGTAGAGCAGGTAGAGCAGGTAGAGCAGGGGTGGAGCAGGTAGAGCAGGAGTGGAGCAGGTAGAGCAGGTAGAGCAGGTAGAGCAGGTAGAGCAGGTAGAGCAGGGGTGGAGCAGGGGTGGAGCAGGTAGAGCAGGTAGAGCAGGTAGAGCAGGGGTAGAGCAGGTAGAGCAGGTAGAGCAGGGGTAGAGCAGGTAGAGCAGGTAGAGCAGGTAGAGCAGGTAGAGCAGGTAGAGCAGGTAGAGCAGGAGTGGAGCAGGTAGAGCAGGTAGAGCAGGTAGAGCAGGGGTGGAGCAGGTAGAGCAGGGGTAGAGCAGGTAGAGCAGGGGTGGAGCAGGTAGAGCAGGTAGAGCAGGTAGAGCAGGTAGAGCAGGGGTAGAGCAGGTGGAGCAGGGGTAGAGCAGGTGGAGCAGGGGTAGAGCAGGTAGAGCAGGGGTAGAGCAGGTGGAGCAGGGGTAGAGCAGGTGGAGCAGGGGTAGAGCAGGTAGAGCAGGTAGGCAGGTAGAGCAGGTAGAGCAGGTAGGCAGGTAGAGCAGGGGTGGAGCAGGTAGAGCAGGTAGAGCAGGTAGAGCAGGGGTAGAGCAGGAGTGGAGCAGGAGTGGAGCAGGTAGAGCAGGTAGAGCAGGTGGAGCAGGGGTGGAGCAGGTAGAGCAGGTAGAGCAGGGGTGGAGCAGGTAGAGCAGGTAGAGCAGGGCTAGAGCAGGGGTAGAGCAGGGGTGGAGCAGGGGTGGAGCAGGTAGAGCAGGGCTAGAGCAGGGGTAGAGCAGGGGTGGAGCAGGTAGAGCAGGTAGAGCAGGTGGAGCAGGTAGAGCAGGTAGAGCAGGGGTGGAGGAGGTAGAGCAGGGGTGGAGGAGGTAGAGCAGGGGTGGAGCAGGTAGAGCAGGGGTAGAGCAGGAGTGGAGCAGGGGTGGAGCAGGGGTAGAGCAGGGGTGGAGCAGGTAGAGCAGGTAGAGCAGGGGTGGAGCAGGTAGAGCAGGTAGAGCAGGGGTGGAGCAGGTAGAGCAGGGGTGGAGCAGGTAGAGCAGGGCTAGAGCAGGGGTAGAGCAGGGGTGGAGCAGGGGTGGAGCAGGTAGAGCAGGGCTAGAGCAGGTAGAGCAGGGGTGGAGCAGGTAGAGCAGGTAGAGCAGGTGGAGCAGGTAGAGCAGGTAGAGCAGGGGTGGAGGAGGTAGAGCAGGGGTGGAGCAGGTGGAGCAGGT
>JAJDFG010001567.1:0-32750 GCA_021039105.1 Scomber colias
TTCATGCTCAGCCTCAGTTTTAATGAAGGGAAATCTAACTGCTACAGCATCCAGTGATATATCAGACTATAACTATAATGAGCTTCCAACTGAAGGGCAGTTTGGGGACCATTTCCTGTTTTAATGGCAGCGCCTCCATGCACAGAGTCAGGTCTCTAAAAGCTGATTCCTTTGTGGCTGATCTGAGTAAATCTTGCAGCCGGGCTCCAAAAACTGCTGGAATCTTATATTTTATTATATTTATGATTTATCTGTAGCTCCTAGAAATCTTGTGTCTTTGAAACACGTACACAACAATAACAAGGAAGAAGGAATGAAAGGAGGGAGGGAGGGAGGGAGAAAGGAAAAGAGGAAAGAAGGAAGGAAGGCAGGAAGGAAAGAAGGAGGGAGGGAGGGAGAAAGGAAAAGAGGAAGGAAGGCAGGAAGGAAGGAGGGAGGGAGGGAGAAAGGAAAAGAGGAAAGAAAGGAAGGAAGGCAGGAAGGAAGGAAGGATAAAGATACTCACCCTGGTGTGTGTGTGTCAGTGCGGAGAGCTGCTCGTAGGTACGGCCTCAGAGAGGCGGCGGAGGGAGAAGACTGGACGCTGTTCTGGACCGACTGCTCCGTGTCTCTGGACCGCGTTAAAGACATGAAACGATACCAGGTGATCACACACACTGCTGTCATCTTACCCCGACCCATACTGTCTTTCTTCCTTCTCTCTTCCTCCCTCCTCCTCCTCCTTCCTTCCTTCCTTCGTCTCCCTTCCTTCCCTCTCCCTCCTTCCCTCCTCCTTCCTTCCTCCCTCCTTTCTTTCCTCTCTTCCTCCCTTCCCTCCTTCCTTCCTCCTCCTTTCCTTCCTTCCTTCCTCTGTTCTTCCTTCCTTCCTCCCTCCATCCTTTCCTTCCTTCCTCCCCTCCCTCCTTTCCTTCCTTCCTTCCCTCCTTCCTTCCTTCCTTCCCTCCCTCCCTCCTTTCCTTCCTTCTTCCTCCCTTCCTTCCTTCCTCCTTCCTTCCTCCCTCCTTTCCTTCCTTCCTTCCTACCTTCCTCCCTTCCTCCCTTCCTACCTTCCTCCCTTCTTCCCTTCCTTCCATCCTTCCTTCCTTCCTCCCTCCTTTCCTTCCTTCCCTCCTTTTTTCCTTCTTCTCTCCCTCCTTTCCTTCCTTCTTCTTCCCTTCCTCCCTTCCTACCATCCTCCCTCCTTCCTTCCTCCCTCCTTTCCTTCCTTCCTTCCTCTTTTCCTTTCTCCCTCCTTCCCTCCTTTCTTCCTTCTTCTCTCCCTGCTTTCATTCCTTCTTCCTCCCTTCCTTCCTTCCTTCTTCTCTCCTTCCTTCTTCCTCCCTTCCTCCCTTCCTTCCCTCCTTTCTTCCTTCCTTCCTTCCCTCCTTTCTTCCTTCTTCTCGCCCTCCTTTCCTTCCTTCTTCCTCCCTTCCTTCCTTGACTCGAGGACAACAGGAGAATCAGCATTAAGTGATTGTGAATGTCTTTTTTTCCCCCATAATCAAACATTTATTAAATAACTATCGAGGAATTTATGAATTATGACTCAGAATATGAAAAGTATGTTAAGATTAATATGCTTAACTGTGAAATGATAAATAATATAAAGACTTCTGTAGAGATTATGAGATTCTTTTCTGCTCTACCAATCAATGAATAATCTAATTGGGTAATTCAGAGCAGTTTCTACTCAGCAGGTTATGACTAATGTGCCCCAGTCCTCTCTTTTAATATCAATCTCACTCTTTAAAATACACAGTCTAGTTTCAGTAGAGCTCACATGCCTGCAGATTACTACTACTACTGTTTGTCTTTGCAGAAAATAAACCATTTCCCGGGGATGAGTGAGATCTGCCGCAAAGATTTACTGGCGAGGAACATGAACCGCATGCTGAAGCTTTTCCCCAAAGACTATAACATCTTCCCCAGAACGTGGTGCCTCCCCGCAGAGTCAGTTTGCACCTTTTTTTCACTGTGATTTTTTGCTCTTTTCAATCCGTCTTTCTCAAAGTGTCTTAATATATTGATTTATCCGCATGTGCTGTGCAGTTACAGCGACTTCCAGGCGTACACCAGGGCCAAAAAATGTAAAACCTACATCTGTAAGCCGGATACAGGCTGCCAAGGAAAAGGCATCTTCATCACCAAGTCAAGCAAAGAGATTCAGCCTGGAGAACACATGATCTGTCAGGTTTACATCTCCAGGGTGAGGATCGATCCACAACAACACACACACACACACCAGAAGATACACACACACACACACACACACACACACACACACACACACACTAGAACACATACACACATTAAAGTTTAAACCCTCCTGTTGTCCTTGAGTCAAGGAAGGAAGGGAGGGAGGAAGAAGGAAGAAGGAAAGGAGGGAGAGAAGAAGGAAGAAAGGGGGGGAGGAAGGAAGGGAGGGAGAAAGGAAGGAGGGAAGGAAGGGAGGAAGGAAGGAAAGGAGGGGGAGAAGAAGGAAGAAAGGAGGGAAGGAAGGAAGGAAGGAAAGGAGGGAGAAAGGAGGGAAGGAAGGGAGGAAGGAAGGAAGGGAGGAAGAAGGAAGGAAATGAGGGAGGAAGGAAAGGGGGAGGGAGGAAGGAAAGGAGAGATGGAGGAAGAAGGAAGGAAGGAAGAAGGGAGGAAGGAAAGGGGGGAAGGAGGAAGGAAAGGAGGGATGGAGGAAGAAGGAAGGAAGGAAAAAAGGGAGGGAGGAAGGAAAGAAGGGAGGAAGGAAAGGGGGGAGGGAGGAAGGAAAGGAGGGATGGAGGAAGAAGGAAGGAAGGAAAGAAGGGAGGGAGGGAGGAAGAAGGAAGGAAGGGAGGGAGGAGGAAGAAGGACACACACACACACTCATGTTGAAGGTTTAAACTTTTCCTCCCCCCCCCCCCCCGCCCCCTTCAGCCTCTCATAATCGACGGGTTCAAGTTCGACCTGCGTATCTACGTGCTGGTGACGTCATGTGACCCGTTCAGCATATTCATGTTCAAGGAGGGACTCGCTCGCTTCTGCACCACCAAGTACAACGAGCCCACACACGGCAACGTGGTGAGTAAAAAATAAATCTCATAAAAAGACCAAAACCAACGATTACTGATCCCCTAACAAGTATTTTTAGTTGATGGGTCAGAGATAAATAAGAGTTGGTAAGATGAGCAATTCAAAAATATGTTAAAATAGTTTTAAAAGCAGCATCATTTAAAATGACAAACTAGTTCTTCCTTCTTTCCTTCCTTCCTTCCTTCCTTCCTTTCCTTCCTTCCTTCCTTCTTTCCTCCGTCCTTCCTTTTTTCCTCTCTCCCTTCCTTCTTTCCTTTCCTCCCTTCCATCCATCCTTCCTTCCTCCCTCCTTTCCTTCTTTCCTTCCCTTCCTTCCTTCCTTCCTTCTTTCCTCCATCCATCCGACCTTCCTTCCTCTCTCCGTTCCTTCTTTCCATTTCTACCTTCTTTCCTCCTTCCCTCCCTCCCTTCCTTCCTTCCTTCCTCCTTCCCTCCCTTTTTTTCCTTCCTTCCTTCCTTCCTTATTTATATAGCAGCTTTTTAATTAATTTTAAATTCACTGAAATGTTTCCTGGTCTCCATGGTTACCCAGATGAAATGTAATATTTAGAACAATAGTATTCCATTAGCTTTATTTAATATAAAAGTTATAATTAGTAGGGAGGTTAAGCCCAAAAAATAGGCCTTTGACTTCAAGTCATGATGCAAAGGTCCCCTTTGGTATGGAAGTACCTTAGGGTCATACAAATAAATTTATCCAAAGACACAAGTGAGATCACACTTTGTA
Organism: Scomber colias; assembly: GCA_021039105.1. NCBI lineage: Eukaryota > Metazoa > Chordata > Actinopteri > Scombriformes > Scombridae > Scomber > Scomber colias. The sequence continues at coordinate 3,767 of JAJDFG010001567.1, forward strand.
TCGGAAATACGCACATTTTTAAAAAATGCCCACCGACCATACTTGAGAGCCCCATATCTTTGTTTCTGTTATAGATATAATGACACATTTGGTGTCAAAGTGTACATTTTTGGGGTCAAGGAATCCAATAAAATAGGTTTCAAGACTAAAAAAACCAATAGTTTTCTGCTACCATGATAATTGGGGGTTAATAGGCACATTTCACATAAAAAAATGTGTCATCAGAGTGACTTAACTTGTTTTTCTTTTCCTTCAAAAAGTTTATTTTTTTTATTTAAGCAGTGCAGCTACTTCATTGCATTATATTTGTCCTAAGTAGCACGAGATTTCGACCAGTCAGGAGTAGCCTATGTGTTGTAATGTGGATGTGATGTGATGTGTAAGGGGAGTCCCTGAGGCAGAGCCATGGAGATATAGTTCTATCTCCATGGCTCTGCTCTGAGGGAGTTCTAAGGTGGTTACTAGGGCAACGTTACTTAGCAACAGTGTAGCAGTTACGGGAGCAAAGTAACAGTCGGGAGTTAAACGTACAACAAAAACTATTCGATAAATTGAAAAATTGGAGCAGATTCATTTTCCTGCTGGATTGAAGTTAGTCCCATCTGCACCAGGGACTGTGACAGCCGTGACAGCTGTTGAAGGTCAGAGGTGACACTTTGAGGTATGTATGACTTTCTCATTGAATAGAAAAATGTTTGTTAGATAACTAATAACTAGCTAGCTAGTAACTACTTAACTTCATTATAACTACCTAATAACTAGTTTAACTAGTTAGCCATTATTATTGAAGCCAGTACATAGGCTACATGGTGCTGCCTAGTTAGTTAGCTTCATTATTTGATAAACCTTTACTTTTGTGAATGCTTGTTCATCTTATCTACTATCTCATGATGTTTAAACAACTTTATTTCTTATTTCAGATTAGCAATAATGGAATGCCATGACTGGAGTTTATGCTTTCTATGTCAGTCCAGTCTACAGATGGAAAAAACATTAGATCCCTCTTCATCAGTCAAACTGAGAAACAATCCTGAAAAATTGCAGTCATGTTACAAAGAAGCTGTAGACAACATCCAGGAGTTGAAGGCATTAGGGGATCTGCCTGAGTTTATAGTGGACATTAGTGGTGGCAGTCAGGATGTACTTCAGCTGATGATTCAAAATCATGTGGTGTGGCACAAAAGCTGCAGAAATGCTATCGATAAACAAAAAGTTGAGAGAGCAAGAAAAAGAAAAAATCATGAAGAGTCTGTGAGCCCAGTAAAAACACGGCGCATGAGTGATGAGTCCACCACACCGACTTTACCTACACCCTCAACATCATCATGTGAACCATTCCATAAACCTTGTCTCTTCTGTGGTGAAGTGGGCAACAAAAAGGAACTGAGGAGGGCTGCCACCCTTGGCTTAGATAAAAAAGTAAAAGAATGTGCTCGGGTGGTGGGTGACAGGCATCTATTGATTGAACTAGCTGCTGGTGACATGGTTGCTATTAATGCTGTATATCATCGTGCATGCCTGACTAGGCTCTATAGAAAAGCTGAAACTGTTGGATGTGACTCAACTGAAAGCAATGCAACTCAGGTCATCAGAGCACATGTACTCAATGAGTTGCTTGAATACATCGAGGGCTATCGCTGCTCAGGGGAATCACTAGCAATGTCTGACTTGACAGCCCTCTATGACGAGCGCATTGCTGATCTGGGATTTCCAAACATCAATTGCAACACTACACGCCTCCGGGAGGAAATTGAACGCCTGATTCCTGATATCAGATCAGTACAAATAAATCGTGTCTGGTCCCTTGTATTTGATGATGACCTGAGCAAAGCTGTTGTTGACATGAAAAACAACACATCTACTGATGTCTCCATCATCTTCAAAGCAGCCAAAATCCTTCGGCAGGAGTATCTCCCCATGAAACATGCGTTTACAGGTTCCTTCTCAACTTCCTGTGAAGCTGATTCTATCCCTCCCATGCTGAGATCTTTCTTACACATGCTTCTTGATGGATCAGGTATTGATCAGCCACCTCCTGGACCTGAGAAGTCCCAGGCAGCAACATCCATTGGGCAGCAAATAATCTTCAACTCTGTGAGATGCAGATCAAAGAAACATGGCAGTGTTCCTCATCATATAAGAGAGAGGGAAACACCAGCTTCATTATATCTGGCAATGAAACTACACCAGCAAAGTGGTAGTAGATATCTGGTGGAGGCCATTCATAGAAGAGGAATATGTGTGTCATATGACCGCTTGAAAACACTTGGCATAGACATTGCGAATTCAGTGATCAGTCACTGGGAGAGGCTTGGTATTGTGGTCCCACCTCAGGCAGTCAAGGGTGTCTTCACCATTGGTGGTTTTGATAACATTGACCACAACCCATCATCAACAATAGCAACATCGGCCCTCCATCGAACATGCATCAGCATCCAACAGCACTTCTCTTCAGAAAGCCAACAGACTGAGAATCTGACTGACATCCTAGATCCAGCTGAAATGGGGAAGAAGCATGTGAAATCCTTGCCACCTCACTACACAACCATGGATCTGGATGTGTCACTGCCACCTGATGAGGTCTTGTATGTTCCTGCCCTGAATACCAACAGTCATCCTCATCCAGCCTCCCGTCCTCTCATCAATGTAATTGAAGAAGGCTACCAGTGGTTAGAGAGAGTCAGAAACCTTCTTGTGAAAGAGAACCTTGAAGCCGGAGAATGGATCTCATGGGCTGCATATTATGCCAGCATCACAGAGGCTGCCTCATGCCCCCCATCCAAATCATACATGTTGCCACTGAGTCCCCTACCAGCCCCACTATGGCTTGGCATACAATGAAAGTCCTCAGACAAACAATCAGCTACCTTAATCCAGGTCAGACACCAGTCATGGTAGCTGATCAACCACTCTTTACACTGTCCAAGAAACTTCAGTGGAAGTTTCCCCAGACAGAGCTTGGCGAGGATTCCTTCCTGGTAACATTGGGGCCAATGCATACCGAGAAGATGCTGTGGAGTGTGTCTGGTGACTGGCTGGATGGGAGCGGGTGGACCACAGCTCTGACCAATAGTGGTATCTCAACAAGTGGCAAAGCTCAGGCTTTCATTAGTGTTCACCACATCTGCAGAACACGATACATGCATCAGGTGTCTGTAGCTGCTCTCTATGTGCTCATGAAGAAGGCGTATAATAAGTACAACGATGCAACAAATCAGAGGTGGCTATTGTCAAGGACCAACAAGCAAAAGTGACCCAACTTTTGCTGGCTGTTCATTCTGGTCGCAAAATTGATGAGAGAGTGTTCTCACATGAAAGTTCTCCCCATCCACCTTCACTCACTCGGAAAGGAAAAATGTATCATGGAAACAAGAGCGAGATTCTAGATTGCATTGTCCCCAGAGATTTTGACAACCACAGACCAGTGACAACTGCAGCTGTGCTAGATGGTGCTGTCCTTGTTCAAATGCTTCGTCCTGGAAGTGCTGTGACCATTGGACAATATTTCACAGATGTGTTTGCACCATACATCCTTTTCTGGTTTGAAAAAAATGACCGCATTGACATTGTCTGGGATGTCTACTCGAAGACAAGCTTGAAGTCTGGAACTCGGGAGCAAAGAGGCACTGGTGCAAGAAGGAGGGTTACCCTCTTAACCAAAGTTCCTGGCAACTGGGCTTCCTTCCTACGAGTGGATTTGAACAAACAGGAGTTGTTCATGGAGCTGGCCAAAAGCTTGAAGCTCATGACACTTCCACAGGTATTGGTGTAGAAATTAATAATGTATTTCTTGAATTGTTCTGTTGCTGTAGTCAATAAAACTAACTTCACTGGCATATCCTCAGTTACACTCAGATATCCTATCTTTCTTGTTCCAGGGCAAGGAACTCTTCACCACTCTACTTGAGGACTGTGTAAGTTCACCAGCTGGCATTGACACTGATGCACTGGCCCCTTGCACACATGAGGAAGCTGATACACGAATTTTCCTGCATGTGGCTGCAGCTACTGTTGCTGGACATCGTCGAGTGATTGTCCGCAGCAGTGATAGTGATATTGTAGTTCTAGCCATTGCCACCTTTGTGGCCCTTGGACAGAAGATCGACGAACTCTGGATTGCCTTTGGTGTACAGCGCCACTTCAGGTATAGATCATTTCACTGAGATGTATTTATCTATCAGCTCTTATTCCAGTAGACCAATCAATAACTATTTTTCCCCTTATCATCAGGTACATTCCAGCACATGCCATTGCTCACACTCTCGGACCATCCAAGGCAATGGCACTGCCAGCATTTCATGCCCTAACGGGGTGCGACACTACCTCGGCATTCTTCGGCAAAGGCAAGAAGAGAGCCTGGTCCGTGTGGCAGTCCCTGCCTGAGCTCACCGTACCACTTCAGCTGCTCTCTGGCCCTGCCCCCACCACTGAGATGATCAGAACACACACACCCATGCTCCAGAGATTTGTCCTGATGCTCTATGGTGTATCTGAGGACAACGTCACAACTGTGGATGCTGCAAGATTCTTCCTCTTCTTTCACAAAGGAAAAAACTTTGACCACATGCCACCAAGCAGTGATGCACTTCATCAGCACCTCCTTCGAGTAGCTTATCAGGTAAAACAACTTTAATATCAATAAATATTAATATATATATAGCTAAGAATAATGGAGGGCCTTTGTATCACTAATCATGTTTCTCTTTAGAGTGGACATGTATGGGGCAATACCCTTATCAAACACCAGGCAACAGTCTCACCATCTCTATGGGGATGGCAGCAGGATTCCCCAGACTCTCCTCCAACTCCTGTCTACACCACAACTGCCACTATATCAAAAGACTTGCCAGAACTTGTCATTTGCAAGTGTAAGACTGACTGTAAGGCACCTTGCAAATGCTGCATGCAGAGGCTTCCTTGCATGTCTGTCTGTGGATGTTATGGCTCATGTTCCCACAGTAGTGCAGACATGCAGGATAGAAAATCCTCTTAGTGATGTATTGATGTACTTCTAATCTGTGAATATAGTTATGAACTTGTTGTCCCACTAATCAGTTCCTCTTTTAGTTGTTATTTATTAAATTATTATTAAGTTTTGAATGGAATGTGTTTTTGGCGTGTGTTTTTTTAATTAAAAAAATGCATATTTTACCTCCAATTGTCATGGTAAGGAGAACATTATTGTTTTTTTAGTCTTGAAACCTATTTTATTGGATTCCTTGACCCCAAAAATGTACACTTTGACACCAAATGTGTCATTATATCTATAACAGAAACAAAGATATGGGGCTCTCAAGTATGGTCGGTGGGCATTTTTTAAAAATGTGCGTATTTCCGATACAAAGTGTGATCTCACTTGTGTCTTTGGATAAATTTATTTGTATGACCCTAAGGTACTTCCATACCAAAGGGGACCTTTGCATCATGACTTGAAGTCAAAAGTCACTAAACCTCCCTACTAAATGTAAGATCATGCCAAACTAGTTGATATGGTGTTTTATTGACTATTTACTGTTTTTAAGCAACGTTGAATTATTTGGTACAAAGTTTTTATGGTTACACCACTTAGACATTTTTGCCATAATCCTCTAATATATTCTCCTTCCTTCCTTCCTTCCTTCCTTCCTTCCTTTATTCCTTCCTTCCTTCCTTCCTTCCTTCCTTCCTTCCTTCCTTCCTTCCTTCCTTCCTCCCTCCCTCCCTCCCTTCCTTCCAAAGTTTTTATGGTTACACCACTTAGACATTTTTACCATAATCCTCTAATATATTCTCTCTAAATCGATTAAAAGCAGAAATTTGATGCTGGGTCCACAAAAAAAGAATATGTTTAAGTTATTCATACGTTTATTTTAACATTTTAACCCTTTAAAATTAAACTAAACCACATGGACACAATAAAACCATCACTGACTCTTATATTAGTCCTCTGTGTCATTGAGCTTTAACACATTTCAGGAATTTAACTCCTTAAAATAATTACATGTTTTATGGTGGTTGGGATCAATAAGTGTTGCATGAGCGCCATCTGCTGGACTCTCCCTTCTCCATTGTTCCTGCTGTAACAGAGTGTGTGTGTGTGTGTGTGAAAAGGCTCAAAATGGAAATGTTCCTGCAATGTGTGAATATTAAAAAAACACCAGTGGTCCCAGTAACTTATCAGGAACTATGTGTGAAAGAGACAAAAATTCAAAATCAATGAGTTACTGCCAGAAATACTCACTCATACTCTCAAAATGGATTAACCCTCCTGTTGTCCTCGAGTCAAGGGAGGAAGGGAGGAAGGAAGGAAGGAAGGATGAGAGGGATGAAGGAAGAGAAGAAGGAAGGATGGAATGGAGGAAGAAGAAAGGAAAGGAGGGCGGGAGGAAGGAAGAGAGGAAAGGAAAGGAAAGAAGGAAGGAAAGTAGGAGGGAGGGAGGAAAGAAGGAAGGGAGGAAGGTAGGAAAGAAGGAAGGAGGAAAGGAAAGAAGGAAGGAGCGAGGAAGGAAGGAGGGAGGGAGGGAGGAAGGCAAGGAGTAAGAAGGAAGGAAGGAAGGAAGGAAGGAAGGAAGGGGAAGGAAATGAGGAAGGAAGGAAGGAAGGAAGGAAGGAAGGAAGGAAAAGCAGAAATTTGATGCTGGGTCCACAAAAAAAGAATGTGTGCAACTTATTCATACGTTTATTTTCACATTTTAACCCTTTAAATTTAAACTAAACCACAAAACCCCATCATTGACACATAATTGAAAATTTGTGTGTATGTGTGTGTGTGTGTGTGTGTGTGTGTGTGTGTGTCTTTCTGTGTGTGTGTGTGTGTTTAGGCTACTTTTGGGGACACACCAGTTAATTGGGGATGAACTTAACCGTTATACAACCTCTAAATATACCTGCATCTTTTCCTTTCCTTGTCTTTCTACCATCAGGAGGACGTCTGCATGCATCTCACCAACTACTCCATCAACAAGCACAGTGAGAACTTTGTCCGTGACGAAGACACCGGCAGCAAGCGGTACAAATACAGACATACACCAGATGATGATTCATGTTCTGTCTTTTTGTTACGACTCTTAACCTTCATGTCGTCCTCCAGGGTCAAATTGACCCCGTCTGTTTTGACTGCTCCTTCTTTCCTCCCTTCCTTCCTTCCTTCCTTCCTTCTGTCTGTCCTTCCTCCCTTCCTTCCTTCTGTCTGTCCTTCCTCCCTCCCTCCTTCTCTTTCTTTCCTTCCTCTCTCTTTCCTCCCTTCCTTCTTTCCTTCCTCCATCCCCCTTTCTTCCTTTCTTCCTTCCTTCTCTCTTTCTTTCCTTCCTCTCTCTTTCCTCCCTTCCTCTCTCTATCCTCCCTCCCTCCTTTCCTCCCTTCTTTCCTCCTTTCCTTCCTTCCTTCCTTCCTTCCTTCCTTCCTTTCCTTCCTCCCGCCTTTCCTTCTTTCCTTCCATCCTCCCTCCCTTTCTTCCTTCCTTCCTTCCTTCCTCTCTCCCTCCTTTCCTTCCTTCCTTCCTTCCTTTCCTTCCTCCCTTTCTTCCTTCCTTCCTTACTCCCTCCCTCCTTTCCTTCCTTCTTCCTCCCTTCCATCCTTCCTTCCTCCCTTCCTTCCTTGACTCGAGGCCAACAGGAGGGTTAAATATTTCCTGTTTTTTTTTTTTCCCCACTCAGAAAGCTCTCCACACTGAACAAGCACCTGGAGTCCAACAGCTGCAACACGGAGAAGATGTGGAACGACATCGAGGACGTGATCATAAAGACGCTGATCTCCGCTCACCCCATCCTGAAGCACAACTACCACACCTGCTTCCCCAACCACACGGCCGGCAGCGCCTGCTTCGAGATCCTGGGCTTCGACGTGCTGCTGGACCACCGGCTCAGACCCTGGGTGCTGGAGGTGAGGGACCACCACTAGTTTAATATATATATAGTATATTAAACATGAGTATATATAATTATCTCTTCCTGTCAACTTCAGATTCTCAAGTTCAAACTCTTTTTTTACTGCAGTTTAATATAGATGATAAATGAGACTAATATTAACATTTTCCCCCTTTTAGTTCCTTATAAAGTTATTGGGAAGGAAGGGAGGGAGGAAGGAAGGAGGGAAGGGAGGAAGAAGGAAGGAAAGGAGGGAGGAAGGAAGGAAGGAAGAAAGAAGAGAGGAAAGAAAGGAGGAAGGAAGGGAGGAAGGGAGGGAGGAAGGAAAGGAGGGAGGGAAGGAAGGGAGGAAAGGAGAGAGGAAAGAAAGGAGGAAGGAAGGAAGGAGGGAAGGAAGGAAGGGAGGAAGAAAGAAGGAAGGAAGGAAGGAGGGATGGAAGGGAGGGAGGGAAGGAAGGAAGGAAGGAAGGACGGAAGGAAGGATGGACGGAACAGTCAGACGGGTCAATTTGACCTTCCTTCCTTCCTCCTTTTCTTGCTTCCTTCCTTCCCTCCTTCCTTCCTTCCTTCCTCCTTTCCTTCCTTCCTTCCTTCCTCCTTTCCTTCCTCCTTTCCTTCCTTCCTTCCTGAGGACAACAGGAGGTTTAAGGAGTTTAAATGTTTAATATGTTAGGTAATCGTCTTAAAATCCTTCAGTATGTGTTTGAACGTGTTTGACTGTGTTTTGTACGTTCAGGTGAATCACTCCCCGAGTTTCACCACCGACTCCCAGCTGGACCGCGAGGTGAAGGACGCGCTGCTGTACGACACGCTGGTCCTCATCAACCTGGGAGCCTGCGACCGCCGCAAGATCACCAAGGAGGAGAGACGCAGGGTGAAGGACAGACTGCAGCAGAAGAGCTCCAGAGAGGCCAGGTACTTTATATTCCACACAAGGTCGGCCATTGTTAGAGAGAAGACCTGCAGCATGAAGGTTAACGCTCCTCTGTGTGTGTGTGTGTGTGTGTGTGTGTGTGTGTGTGCGTGCAGGTCAGAGGAGCTGCGTCAGTGCCAGGCCGCCACGGTGCAGCAGATGGAGAAGTACGAGGCCAGACACCTGGGAGGCTTCAAGAGGATCTACCCGAGAGACGGAGACGAGAAATACGACAAGTACTTTAAACACAGCAGCTCTCTCTTCCAGGAGACGGCGGCGTCCAAAGCCAGAGAGGAGTGTGCCAGGTAACGCAGCGCTGCACGCTCTCAGCACATCCATCACCACACCCATCAGCACTCAGGAGGAGAGAGAGAGAGAGAGCAGCACAGAGGGTTTATTTAATATGAGGCTGTGTAACATGATATAACTGCTGGTTTATATATCGTTAAAGCTTTATGATGAAATGTTCAAATCCAAGACTTCATGTTTTCCATCAAACAGTGATTTTGTAGATTATGATTGCAAATAACTATTATTTTATATTATCTTTAACCCTCCTGTTGTGTTCGAGTCAAGGAAAGAAGGGAGGAAGAAGGAAGGAAAGGAGGGAGGGAGGGATGGAGGGAGGAAGGAGGGAAGGAAGGGAGTAAAGGAGTAAAGGAAAGAAGGAAGGAAAGGAGTAAAGGAAAGAAGGCAGGGAGGAAGGAAGGAAGGAAGGTGAGAGAGAGCAAGGAACGACAGAAGGAAGAAAGGGGATGAAGGTGGAGGGAGGGAGGGAGGAAAGAGAGAAGAAGTATAGAAAGAGAGAAGGAGAGAGGAAGGACTGAAGGAAGGAAGGAAGGAAGGAAAGGAATGGGTGAATTTGACCCGGGAGGACGACAGGAAGGTTAATAGAGTTTCATTAATTAATTGATAATTAGCCCATTGACAGGAATTTGATTGCCAACTATTTTGATAACCGATTTATTGTTTTAAGTCATTTTTTCAGACAAAAAACATCAAATATTCTCTCAGATTTCAGCTTCATATTATCTGGTTTCATTAGTCTGAGTATGTTTAGGTTGTTGGTCGGGACGTTTGAAGATTTAAGAAACAGCGATCCACTTTTTTAGGTTAAATAGTTTGAATAGAAGGAGGATGAAATAAAAAAGGAGGATGTGTTTCTGTGTTAAACTCTGCTAATGCTGAAAGAGTTTGTTGATGAATTGATTAGATAACAGACAAATAAGTGATTGGATTAGATTATTTGAGACTAAAGGAAGGAAGGGAGGAAAGAAGGAAGGGAGGGAGGAAGAAGGAAGGAAAGGAGGGAGGAAGAAGGAAGGAAAGGAGGGAGGAAGGAAGATAAATGAACCAACAGAAATGATAGAAAATGAGGAAAAGTCGAGACAACCGTATCTCTACATTCATCATAAAAGCAATACTGTAAAAAAACCTGATGATTGTAAAGACATAAAATATAATTATTAAAGCAAGTAAAATACAGTAGAAGCATCATTATAAAGATAAGATAGGATATAGATAGATATTCCTTATTACTGTAAAAAAGGGTCAATAAAAAGAATAAAGAACAATAAATAATAAGAAGCAATAAAAACCAATAGTAGTAAAAAATAGAGTAAATAAAGAGAGAGACACAAACTTCATATATTAGTAAAATAATGAACTATAAAGGCAGAACTAGACACTCCTCTGTGGGTAAATATATTTATTCATATTTATATATTTTTAGCATAAACATGGAGAATAACTTTAAATATAAACCATTTAAACCTGAAAATATTCATCACACAAACCAATAACTATTAAAAACATGATGAGAGAAACTTTAACATATTTAAATGTAGTTTGATGAAGACTTACTCTTCTTTTCTTTGTTTATAGGTTTAACTTTATGATTTCAGTAGTGAGAACAGATCAATTATTAATTATTTAATTGTAATAAAGAATAAAGATTAGATAGATGTTATTTGTCATTCAGATTAAACATCATACAGCACACAGCAGAACCACATTCTGTTGCAATGCCTCAAAAATAGTGCAAAATATATATATTTATTAAATATAATAAAACAGGGGAAATAAAATAAAATTATAAAGATACAAAAATATATATTGGACAGCAGTAGTATACTCTATATATTGGGGGAGGGGGGGTTGTTAGAAAACTATAAAAGGAAGAAAAGTAATAATAAAGAGAGTTTAATTAGTAATAAATTAAATAAATATCCTCTTCACTTTGTCTACTCTGTTTCATTTTACACAACTATTAAAAATATAAGAGAAACTTTGACGTATTTAAATGCAGTTTGGTGGATGTTTGCTTTTCTTGTCTTCATTTGATTTAAAATATTTTCAGAGTTTAACTTTATAATTAGAGGCAAATAATTATAATAAAGAATAAAGATGTTTACTCTCTCTATATTGGGAGGGATTGAAGTGGTTAGGAAACAGAAGAAAATAAGAAAAAATGATATTAAAGGAAGTTTAATTAGTAGTAAATGATCTATAAAACTCTCCTTGTGTGTGTGTGTGTGTGTGTGTGTGTGTGTGTTCAGGCAACAACTGCAGGAGCTGCGTCTGAAGCAGGAGCAGAAGGAGCGCGACCAGAAGGGTAAGAAGAGGGAGCTACAGGGGGAGACAGCGGGGGAGCGAGCCAAACCTCGGAGGGCAACGACTCAACCCCCCGACTCTGACTGCGAGCTGCGGCTGGTGAGTGCAGCGGCCACATGACGCCACTAGAGGGCGTCAAACTGCTGCTTCTTCTTGTGTCCGGTTGGTGGTGGTGGTGGTGGTGGTGGTGATGATGAACGGTTCATATTCTGGCTGACCCCCTCGCCGTAAATACACACTTTACACAATTTAAATGAGACAGAATAATATTTTCTATCGGCCGGTTCGGTTCTCCTCATTTTAAATTCAAATAAGTTTTATAGTCAGGAGAAAAACAAACGGCGTCATCGAGGTTTTATTCGCTGACAGTAATTTCTAATATATTGTAAAAATGCACACCGGGTGGATACACACACACACACACACACACACACACACACACACACACACACACACACACACACAGACACACACACACACACACACACACACACACACACAGAGGCAATAATACCAAATCCAATCAAAACGTCTCCGCAGCTCCTCACCGAGCGCTCTCTGTCTGACGCGCCCGAGGATCCTAAAATCCAGCAGCAGCAGGAGGAGCAGGAGGAGGAGCAGGAGGAGCAGCAGCAGACAGAGGAGGAGAAAAGGAGGAAGGAGGAGGAAGACGAGGAGATGGAGGAGAGGGAGCGGGTGGAGGCGCTGCTCCAGAGGAAGAAGCTGCTGCAGGACCTCGGGGTGGTGGACCAGATCCACCAGCTGCTGCTGCAGGGCCGAGGAGGAGGAGGAGGAGGAGGAGGAGGAGGAGGAGGAGGAGGAGGTGGTGGGGGCTTCCTGCAGGACCCCTACCAGCAGAGACATCACATGAAGGTGAGTCTTGAATGCAGGTGCTGTTGTCTAAAGCATAAAGACATCAGCAGCAGCACATGTTGTATCTAATTTCACTTTTTACTTATTTATTAAATATAAGATAGTTTTTTTCATCTTTAAGTCAATTTATTGTTTTTTATTTTAATTTTTTTTTTTATCCCAGTTGACGTCTTTGACTCAGTTTTCCCAAAGGATGAAGCAGCAGCCCTGCTCTCAGATGTCACGGCAGGTACGTCACCGTCACCACAGAGCAGAGCAGCTATTCCTAGTATTTATTTTATTATTTTAATTTATTAATTAGTATTTTAAATGTTCCTACAAAATAAAATGCAAAAAAAAAAATAATTCACCCACTTCAAAAGCTTCCCTTATATGTGACTTTGCTTATTTGTTTTACTTCTTATCATTTTCTAAGAAGCAAAAAGGTAAAATATGTATGAATAATGCTCCACGCTTTATTTAAATGATTTATTTTGAAATTAAATGTCAGAGAAATGTTTGCAAGTTTCCTCAAAAAAAATGGGAAATGATCAGTTTTAACTGTGGATATTAAAAACTAGTTTAAATCCACGTGTCAAAAATGAAGCTGTATAAACTGTATAAATGTTTCTGTGGCTGTTTAACTCTGGAGTGATAATAATTCCTGCCGTCACGCTCATCATGAAGTCTCGTCTCCGCCTGTGTTTCACCAGCAGCAGCAGCAGCAGCAGCAGCGTCTGCTCCGGCCCACGTTGGACCACAGGAACCAGAACCAGTACGATCCAGAGAGCCTTAACACAGTCTTAGAAACACATCGGACCCTCAGCGCCCAGCGGACCTACTGGCCAGGTGAGCAAAGACTCCACACTGAGACACAAATGAAGGTTTTATTAAGGTTTTTATCTACTCTGTAAAGTCAGTATGTAGCTCGTGATCATGTGGAAAGTATATAAGCTTTTCTTTTTAATTAATGTAGCTGTAAAATGTTTAAAAATCTCACAAATTGGCCTCATACATTTAAAATAAGTGTGAGGACTTGACTCAGAAAATGTTAAAATAAGCATCCAACACAACTGAAGTTAAATAATTAAGTTTGTGCTTTAACTTTACACATAAATGCGTCTGATAGTGAAGTCGGAGCAGTTTCAGTTTCAGCTTAATTAAATTAATAATTAAAACACGACAGTTAATCTTCTGTGTATTTGTTCCTCAGACGTCGTATTTTCTCCTCGTGTGTTTCATCCCTCCAGTCAGCGGCTCTCTGGCCGTCCAGCAGGACAGCTGCTCCGACGGCCGGTCCCGTCCTGGAGTCCCCGTCATAAACCACCACGTCACTAAAAGAGGAGGAGGAGGAGGAGGCGGAGGAGGTGGAGGAGGAGGAGGAGGAGGAGGAGGAGGACGGCTGCGCTGCTCCTACGTGTCCCACGACCCCGCCGCCCTGCAGAGTCTGTTCGTCATGTCCACCCGAGCCCCTCTGGTGAGAAGGTCTGGCTTCTCTCACATCGTCAGAAACTCTTTCCGCAGTGCTCCGCAGCACGGGAAGGGACAGTGACGGAGCAGGAAACAAGGTGACGGAGCAGGAAACAAGGTGACGGAGCAGGAAACAAGGAGCAGGAAACAAGGAGCAGGAGCAGGAGCACCAGCAGGACCCCGTATATATGTGTGGAAAAGATAAAACGGTGGAGGACTGGAGGTGGAGGACTGGAGGTGGAGGTAGAGATGCTGGTAGAGGTGGAGGTGGAGATGAAAGTAGAGATGGAGGTGGAAGTTGAGGTGAAGGTAGAGATGGAGGTAGAGGTGAAAGTGGAGGTATAGATGGAGCTGGAGGTATAGATGGAGGTAGAGATGGAGGTAGAGGTGAAGGTAGAGGTATAGATGGAGGTAGAGATGGAGGTAGAGGTGAAGGTAGAGGTATAGATGGAGGTAGAGATGGAGGTAGAGATGGAAGTAGAGATGGAGGTAGAGGTATAGATGGAGGTGGAGGTAGAGGTGAAGATAGAGGTAGAGATGGAGCTGGAGGTAGAGATGGAGGAAGAGGTATAGATGGAGATGGAGGTATAGATGGAAGTTGAGGTGAAGGTAGAGATGGAGTGGAAGTAGAGATTGAGGTATAGATGGAGGTGGAGGTAGAGATGGAGCTAGAGGTATAGAGGTGAGGTAGAGATGGAGTTAGAGTTGGAGCAAGAGGTAGAGATGGAGGTGAAGGTGGAGGTGTAGGTGGAGGTGGAGATAGAGATGGAGGTGGAGGTGGAGGTGTAGATGGAGGTGGAGGTGGAGATAGAGATGGAGGTGGAGGTGGAGGTATAGATGGAGGTGAAGGTGGAGCAGCCTCTCACTGTACAGACTCAGAACCACTCGGTGCCTTTGATGAACTTCATCCTGTAAATAGATGTTATTTTATTTTTGCAGCAGTTTAAACTCTTCGTGCCACTGAAGCTCAAACCTGACGGTGCCAACGTCTCCACCCGCCTCCACCCGCCTCATTTAACCTCATTTAACAGATTATTATTATTATTATTATCAGATTAATATTAAAATCAACTGAAGGAAGAAATAAAGGCTGCTGCTGATCATCTCAAGGAAATGTGTTTGTGCAGTCATGTATGAGAAATACTGACGTCAATAAATTTATATTTTTTATTGTGAGTTAGTTTCTTTATCTTCATTTTAACTTTTTTTTAATTTGACAGAATATGCAAAAAAAAAAGAGCTCCATTTATTGTTTTCTTTTAAAGCCACTCTTTATTTTATGTTTTAACGTTTTAAATATGTATTTTATTGTTATAGTTTTTTTCTGCAGTTATTTCCTGAATGTGTGAAGACGAGTTACTTCCGGTCTGTGAGGTTTCATCGTTATGAAGCCGTAAAGTTTTACAGCTTCTCTGCTTCTAGTTTCTTTGTTCTGGAAAAACTGACTGAAAACATAAAAACACTAAAAAACTCAACTAAACTATAAAGAAACAGCAGAAATATTAATAATATGACCTGTAGCTTCATTAAAAGGTTAGTTTTGATAGCTGAGAAAATAAGAAGAGAGTAATTGGAAAAAAGAACATTATTATTATCATTATTATTATTATTAGATTATATATATAGTGAAAAAGAAAGAAAGAAAATTAACCTTCAGTGTCCAATCATGCATAAAAAGCTATAAAACTTAAATTAATCAACTGAATTAAAACGATTTTAATAAATAATCAGATTTTAGGACATTTCCGGTTTAATTTCTGACTGAAATATTAAAAGAAATTCCGCCAAACATTAAATAAAGATCCAGTTTTTTTATTTTGAAGCTCTCAGGCCTTCAGAGAGAAATACACACATATTTCATTAATAAACCTAATTATCTGATTTTTCTTTATTATTTTATATAAGTTTATATTTTAGATTATTATCCAACAAGCTGGTTATTTAATTATAACCCTGCACGTGCTGCGGTTAGTTTGACCATTTTATTTTAGACATATATACTAAACTATACATTTTAAAGCATATTAAAGACACTTTGCTGGAGTTTGAGTCTCCTGGAGGCCAAGAAAAAAAAAGAAAAAGGAGAAAAAGGAGAGATGGGAGGAAAGAAAGAGGGAGGGAATGTGCTGCATTTTAGGAATTTATGGTTTTATTGCGTCTAATAAATGTCGGAAATCCTCGCTGGAGGTGGAAATCAGCAGAAAGCCCATCTGGAAAAGACCTTTCTTTAAATAAGAAAAACGGAAATAAGATATTAGAAATGATGATGAGCTTTTTAAAGATTTTTTTTATTTATTTTTTTTATAATCTTCATATAGAGAAGTTTTCGTGACCTTAAAATCCCCTTCTGGAGCCGAAGATAGCCGAGCAGCGTTTCGGCTCTTTTGGCCTGTGTGGTCGAAGAAGCCACACATTGATCTGCTTCACACATTATCTTCATAGCTTTAAATTAAAACTATCTTTTTAGCTTTAAAGTGTAATAATTATGAAGAAAAAGGAGAAGTTGAATCATTTGTTAGTCGATTCATGTGGTGCGTAATGAAGATGAAAGGAAGAAATCAGCCAATATAATCTAATTTAAGGGTTTAAATATGTGGATAACATTGCATTTCTAATCAAGGAAGGAAAATAAGATGTACAAACCTTTAAAAAAAGGGGACCTCCAAACATCACCATCTTAATATCTCCACACTTTTCTCTTTTAAATCCATGCGTCACGTTTTTTAAGGGAGAGAGAGGAGGGGAAGAAATATAAAGAATATAAAGAATATAAAGATGGCGATGAGAGAGGTAAAAAGCTACTAGTCTACTACTTAAAAAAAAAGAAAGAAAGGCACACAAAAAGGAAAAAGGGGGGCTTGCTTGGTTGCTTGCTGTTTATGAAAATTTACAACTTTGCCTTGGAAGTTTACGACTCACCGAGCTCGAGGATTGGTCGCTGGCGGTCACGCGGACAGCAGGAATGGGAACTTATTTCCCATGAGGTTATATTGCAGCTGCTGTTTTTTCCCAACCGCCTTCATTCATTTTAACACTTATAGTAACACAACCTTTTTTTTTTGTTTGAGTTGTAATACTTGGACTGGAGGTAGAGAGAGAGAGAGTGTGTGTGAGTGTGACAGAGTGTGTGAATGTGTGTGTTGGACGTGCGTAAAAACATCTCCAAAAAGGCTTGCGTCACGATATAATGTGCGTAAAAAAAAAAGAAAAAGAAAAGAAAAAAAGAAGGATCTTCACACTCCTTGGATGGTGGGATTACTTTCATGATATCACTTCTTGAAGAAAAAGAAGTGGGGGGATTTATTTTTTTTTTAAATTTTTTTTGAAGAAGGTAGGATGGTAGGAAGGAAGGAAGGGAGGAGGAGGTGGAGGAGAAGAAGAAAAAAAAGGAGCGAAGAATAGAAGGAGCTTCGGATAGAGAGGTGGCAGCCACACCGGGGGGAACATGATGGATTATCAACAAAGGTAAGGGCACCATGTTTCTAATCTGCCAGCGATTAACTCCGCAGCACGAGAGAGAAGCTTCGGCTCTGCTCGGCTCGCTGCAGCCGATGTTGTGGCTCAACTGTCAGTGAAGGGGCCTGGATGTTTAGATTAGTGGAAATGAGGAGATCAAGCCTTTAAAAAAAAAAGAAAGAGAAAAATGGCAATTATCCAGTTCAAAGCATCTTCTCCTTCTTCTTCTTCTTCTCCTCCTTTCGCTGCATGCTCTTAACTTCTCTTCTTCTTCTTCTTCTTCTTCTTCTTCTTCTGCTGCAGCGTCTCCAACATTTAAACATTTAAAGCGTAAAAACAATATATTTCCATTTCCGGTTTTTTATATATATATCTATATATTTTGGGTATATGTTGTTTTAGTTGCTGCTGCAGGCCACACAAGCTTGACTTTGATGATGATGATGATGATGATGGTGGTGGTGGTGGTGATGATGGTGATGATTATAATGATGATGCAGAGGCCTATATGTTGCTTTTCTTTTATAACAATCAGCTGTTTTTAGTCATATTTTTACTCTACTGACACATTTCATGTTATAATTTGATGATTTTATTTCATTTAATGTGATTTTTGTTTTTGTGGGGGGGTTGAAATGGCGCGTGCGCGTGCTGTCGCCTCCTCGAGCTGCTTCTTTTCTCTTTATATGAATATTTCTTCAAAGCGGATTAAATATTTGCTTTAATTTGGAGGTTTTATGATTTAGACATTTCTTCTGCGTCATGTTTGGATGAGTTTAACCAGCTGGTGTGTTTGTTGGGTGTTTGTGAGGCTTCTGTCTGTGGCGCGTTCATGCGTCTGGTTGGATACGAATAACGCCTGGGTCTTATTAATATTATCATTATTATATATATATATATATTAAAGCATGATATGAAAGCATGGACGTATATCTGGCTCTTGGTTACAGTCTTATAGACACTGTGAACATTATAGTGTGGATATTATTCAGCTGTTTGAGTCACGTGCAGCAGCTGTTTGCAGCCTGCAGAGGTTGCGGCCTGGTTGAGGCGGAACATAAAGATTCAGACATTTATATTTTATATTATATATGTTTTAAAGTCCTTTTTTTTGGTAGATGTTAATATTTAGAAACGCATATTATCCATTTAAATATATTCCTATCAGGAGCGCAGAAGGAAGAACAGCTTTATTCATGTTATATGAGTTAATATTCCGTTTATCCATTAAAACAACGCAGATTTAATCATTATATTAACATTATATTAACATTACACAGCTTTATTTCGTTATTTTTATTTTATTTGTGATTAAACGTGAACCATTATAATGAATAAAGCTAATTAAAGAGGAATAAAAGCTCTAAATTGAATTATTAACATCATAAATGTTCATAATTACGCTTAAAATAACACATTGTATTATATTTATTAATGTGAATGCTTTAATGTGCTGCTATTTAAAATAAAAGGCCCTCCACTGCTGATATCACATACTTCCGTATTTAGTTATTGATATTAGTTAACACAATAATAATAATAATGAGAAGAAGAAGAAACGAATGCTACTTAATCGATATGTGATATTAATACTGATCAGTCACATTTATTGATTATCGATAAGCAGAGTTATTGAAAGTTGATTAATTCAAAATACAGTCAAATACTTACAGTCTCTAAGATTTTGGGAAACATTTGAGTTCACGGTGATGATGATGAGGATGAGGATGAGGGTGAGGATGGTGGTGATGATGATGATCTGTGTGGAAGTGGAAGCGCGTGTCCTCCTCTCTCTCTGTAAAGTCCTCGTGGACGTCAATCACAGCAGAAATCAGGATGTCTCACCTTTTAATAAAGCAAAGAGTGAAATATTGAACATTATTGGTTTTTTGGTTTTAATCGATAATAATCCTGATTTGGTTTGGTTTGGCACTTCAGAGAGCTGCATGGATACTACAGCTGTGTTTATTAGTTACAGCTGATTATTTAACAGGATGGGAAGTGAAGGTTAGATGCAGAGGAGGAGACGGAGAGGCAGATATTTGTGCGTAAATGGAAACAATACGCAAAGTGTGTGTTTCCCTAACGTGTGTGTGTGTGTGTGTATTTCTATTGGTTTTACACAGCATGTTGTTTTTGATGCACTTCTTTCTTATACATCATATGTGTGTTTTCATGAAGTCGCAGCATCTCTGTATCACTGTGAGTGTGAGTCTCAGTGTGTGTGTGTGTGTGTGTGTGCGCGTGCAGCGTGCGTAAAAAAGACCCGACAGGCTCGAAGCGCTTCATTTCGATTCACAGGGGATCCCTGCGCGCAACAAGAGCCCCCCCATGGGTGCAATAGTGCAAGCACAGACGCCGGTGATTGGCCAGAGGTTGATCAGATGGTACACTTCCCCTCTGTATTCAGTGGCACCTCACAAACCCCCCACCCTCCCCCCTCTTTCAGCAAAAACCAAATCTCCGATAAAGTAATGGCAAAACCACTTGGACTATAAAAGACAACAAATCATATTCCTCCGGAGTATATACACCCCGTTGTCCACCCAATGAGTTCCTATTTTGTCAACTCAACTTTTCCCGTGTCTCTACCGGGAGGACAGGACTCTCTCCTGGGTCAGATACCGTTATATTCGTCGGGATACACCGATCCGTTAAGACACTATGGAGCAGCCAACATGCAGGAGAAGGTTTACCCGGCGTCTTACTACCAGCAGACGGGCATCTACGGGCGGACCACCGGGGGAGCGCCGTGCGACTACAACCCGGTGGGGGCTTTCTACAAGGACGCGGAGGGCTCGTGCGCTTTCACTAGCCGCGAGGACCAGCCGCTGTTTGTCACTCAGGATCACCAGCAGCGTAAAGCGGAGTGCACGGAGCAGAGTGTCAGCATGAGCAGCAGCAGCCTCGACGACAAATCTTCCACTCTCATCTACCCGTGGATGCAGAGGATGAATGCGTGCTCCGCCGGTGAGTACACAGCAACAACAACAACATAAACTAGTGCTTTGCTTTTAAAACTGTGTTGTTGTCATGGAGTCCTTGCTCTGCTCTGCCCCGCGTGAGGAAGAGGAGCACAGCTGTCAACGCTCGAGACTTTTTAAAATCACGTTTAGTAAGAAAAAAAAAAACCCTCAACCTCAAACTCCCTCACATCAGACATGAGATGATTATAGAAGATGTTTAGTGATTATAATGATTGCCTAAAGGGCTTTTTGGATATCATCACATACATCCACGAACGCACGCGCGCTCATGCACACGCACGCATGCACACACACACATGCACGCACATACAGAGTAGGCCTACATCACTCCAGAGCTGCAACTTAAAGCAACCCAGCAGCATCACATGGCTGCAGAGAAAGGTTCAATATCACAGAAACGCTTTTAAAACTACGCACTTTTTTTTTTTATTGGAGAATATAAAACACCTAAGATATATATTTTTAAAAACCCTAATAAGCTTCACCCACTATTACGCAATACTGTAAGACTTTACTGTACCGTTATAAAACACTACAACCATTTTACTGAGGTCACAACAAGAGAGGGAGAGAGAGAGAGAGAGAGAGAGAGAGAGAGAGAGAGAGAGAGAGAGAGAGTGAAAATGCACCATGAGGTCACTTTTGCGCACCAGACACACACTCAGCATTCATTAATGACATCATTGAGGAGCTTTTTAAATATTTAAAGCTCATTATAAACTCACCACGAGAACAATACTCTGCTGTATTATTGGAAATATAGTGGAATATATTTTTTAAAAATTAATATAAGCTATTTAAAAGTGGCACCCTGAGACATGTGCGCACCCACAGAAGAAGCTTTTTTAAAATAGAATAAAGTGCAGATTATTGTTATATTATAATTTACTGATGGAGCAGAGTGTGTTTATATTGAATTTAGAGTTAAAATGCATCTAAAAAATACTAGAAATTGATTTTTTTAAGATACACCCGAGCAGATTTTTGCTTTTTGCATGCAATTACACCCCCCCCCCTTCCCCTTTCCTCCCCAATTTAAAGCAATCATTTAATTAATTTGCTGCATAACTGATGGATTTGTCTTTTTTAAAATTATGATTAATATTTCTTTCCAGGCCCGTTTGGAGGCAGTGGCCGCAGGGGCCGACAGACCTACACCCGCTACCAGACTCTGGAGCTGGAGAAGGAGTTCCACTTTAACCGATACCTGACCAGGAGGCGCCGGATAGAGATCTCTCACGCCCTTTGCCTGACCGAGAGACAGATCAAAATCTGGTTTCAGAACCGCAGGATGAAGTGGAAAAAGGAGAACAAACTCCTCAATCCGTCAAAAACACCCGAAGAAGAAGAAGAGGAACAAACGGAGAAGAAGAGCTAAAAAAAAAAAAAAAAAAAAAAGAAATGTGAAAGAAACAAGAAAAAGAAAGGAACTCTAGAGAGGAAGGTGTGTGTGTGCGCGTGAGTGTGTGTGTGCGCGCGTGCGTGTGTGTGTGTGAGGATGAAAAATGAAATGATGTATTATTTCTTTGTAGATATAAAAAAAAAGGACAAAACGCTGCAAATTCTCATGTTATAGAAACGTGATAGACATTTATTTTAGTGTATGTGCACGCGGTGATGACGTCTGCATTAGGTATAAAAAATAAGAAAAGAAAAGAAAAAGAAAAATCAAAGTCCTCTGTTTGTCTTTTAATGTGTCGTGTCTTTTATTTTTTAGGGGACTATGCAAAAAAGAAAAAAAGAAAAAAAAAGAAGAGGGGGAAAAATAAGAAAAAATGTACATAATTTGTAGTATTTTAGTTCTGGACACTGTCGTTTTACCTCATTAAGGGGCTCTCTGCTGAGTTTTAACTATTTCCCTTAAAGAAAAACATCAAAAACATTTTAAAAAGAAAGAAAAAGAAAAAGAAAAAGAAAGAAGAGTTTTTTTTGTCTGTCCATCTTTGTGCTGTGGGTGTTTCTGTGCTCTGTAGCTTCGTTTAAAGTGTGTACAGATGTTACAGTAAATGTTATTTATTGGTGTTCACCATGTGTTCAATGCACATCTGGATTATATATATATATATAAATCTATATATATATAATATGTGTGCAATATTTTTGTTTAGGAAATTGTACATAGGGGAAACAAAATAAAGGCTTTTTGATGTATATTGGAAACTCTTGTGGCGTCTTGACTCATATATATAGGCCTATATAAAAAAAACTACTTACTTTTATTATTTAACATGATTTTTTTGTGTTATTCTAAAAGCAATAAGATCATAAATTCACCCTTTAAAAAAAAAAAGATGCGTAAAGATGGAAATAACTCTTTCCGTTTGATGCACCGCGCGTTAAACTGTCACTTTCCCCTCTGCTGATAAGTCTCAGTTATGTGTTACCTGAGCCTTTTGTGGCCTATATTATCAGTGTTACATAAATGATGGATGACTCCTAGAGGGTTGAGGGGGGGTGAGGAGGGGTTGGAGGGTGGGGGGGTATGACAGTGAGTCCCCAGCCTCTCCAGAAGATGGCGCTCTCTGCCTGCTCCGGCTCTCTCTCTCTCTCTCTAGAGGCGCGCAGCGGGGAGGCACCATTGACTGGAGCCTATAACGACCATTATTTCGTCATCATTTGTAACCATGGAGCATGAATTACCTCTTGAAGTCATCAGTGAGGATTTACGACTGGTCAACAAAGGCACGTGATTCCCGAACGCGCTCCCATATTTGGCCCGCATACCTGGCAAAGTACAGTAGGGGCTTCATTGCTTATAATTCATGATTGCGTCCATAAATCGTGCAAGCACACAGGATTATAGCGACAAAGATCTACAAATCGAGGCTTTAAAAATCCAAGCAAATGAGCTCGTACTTTGTAAACTCGTTCTCAGGGCGCTATCCAAATGGCTCCGACTATCAGTTACTAAATTATGGGACTAACGGCGCTGTGAGCGGCTCCTTCAGAGACCCTGGCACCATGCACTCCGGGTCTTTCGGCTACAACTACAATGGCATGGACCTAACCGTGAACCGTACCAACACCGGCAGCCACTTCGGTGCAGTGAGAGAGGATGCCCGGGGGTTCGCGCCGGACTCCCGGTACAGACAGACACCCAACTGCTCGCTCTCATCTCCAGACCCGGTGCAGCAGCAGCAGCAACAGCAGCAGCAGCAGCAGCAGTCTTCGTGCGTCTCGGGCAACCGGGAGCCGCTGGAACTAAAAAGCCCCTCTCCGCCGATTGACCGGAGCACGACCTCCTCAAGCTCAGGCGGGAACACTCTCAACAAAAGCAACAGCGCTCATTTCACGGAGATAGAGGACGCGGCCACCATCGCCTCTGAGACCGAGGAGGGCGCACACAGCAGCGGGGGATCCAACGCGGCACCTCGGGCTCAGCAGCAGCAGCAGCAGCAGCAGGAACCCAACGCCACCTCCTCTACTCCCACATCAAATGATTGCCAAACGCCACAAATATTCCCCTGGATGAGGAAACTGCACATAAGCCATGGTACATCTATAAAATATACATCTATAAATATATATATATATATGAACACATAGCACAGGAAGTAAGGGGATGTGTGTGTTTGGTTTAGAGTATTTCTTTTATCGCCTGTTATTTTTTTTTAATGGTGCCATTTGGTGTAAAGAGCATGCATTTGTTGGATCAGCTTGGGCGTGCTGCACGTGCCAGACTGACCAACACAACCATTGACTCATCCTCATAAATGCATGAACCTTACACCATATGGCACCATTTAAAAAAAACCTAATAATAAACAAGCTTTCCAAACGCTATAAGATTTATTACCAAAGACGGAAGAAGCAATCTACCAAAAACACACACACACACACACACACGTACACACACACACACACGTACACACACACACATGCCCCTTTACTTTTTTAGTGTTGTGTGTGTATGCTGTGTGTATATTTATTATTTACACATCTAATATAATTATTTGCTTTTGAGGGATTGTCACGGTGCTGTCTGGGTGCTGTCATAAATCTGTCAAAGTGTTGCATGAGTGAGCAGGTTGGTGTTTGGTGTTGGTGTTGGTGTGGATGAGAGAGAGTGAAGAGGGGGAGGGGGGGCGGGTGTGAAAGAAGGAGAAGAAGGAGAAGAAGTAGAAGAAGGTAGTGTTAGGATTAAAAAGTGTTTATATGTGGAGAGGTTGTTTGGTTTTGGAGAGGTGAGGATGATGAGAGGATGATGCTGGTTGAGCCTTTTACGCATGGACGCATGGAGGCTGACTATATAGTGGTGAGAGCTGGAGATGGAGAGAAGAAAGGAGGAAAATGTGTGTATATATCTCTATATATATGTGTGTGTGTGTGTGTGTGTGTGTGTGTGTGTGTGTGTGTGTGTGTGTGTGTGTGTGTGTGTGTGTGTGCACGAGCCCCTATAAAAAAAGTAGAGCAGTCAAACCTCTCCAAAAAAACTCTCCCTGTCCCTCTATCTCTATCTCTCTATCTCTATCTTCATCTCTCTCCTTCTCTTTCTGCTGCTCGTGCCAGTTTCCTCTTTTGCTAATTTCCTCCTTGTGTGTATTCTACCTGTGTGTATAAATTGTAGATATGACTGGACCTGACGGCAAAAGGGCCCGAACCGCGTACACCCGCTACCAGACGCTAGAGCTGGAGAAAGAGTTTCACTTCAATAGGTACCTAACCAGACGGCGGAGGATAGAGATAGCCCACGCCCTGTGTCTCTCCGAAAGACAGATCAAAATCTGGTTTCAGAACCGCAGGATGAAGTGGAAGAAGGACAATAAACTGAAAAGCATGAGTCTCGTGACGGGAGGAAGCGCTTTCCACAACTGAATAACACTTGGGGGAGAAATAAAGGAAGGAAGAGAGTTAAAAGAACAAAAAAAAAAACATAAAAAAATAATAATGATTAAAAAAAAGAAAAGAAAGAGGAAAGAAAGAAATCCATGAGTACTGTAAAGCTATTTGAAAAGCGCAGCACCTTCCAGCATGCTATTGTGATAGAAAAAGAAGTATCCTGTGGTCTTTAAAAATGCCATTTTTAGTTGACTGTTGTTGTACTATGATAGATTAGATGTTCCATATTTGGAAGAAAAAGAAAAAAAAGAAGTTGTAAATATTATTTGGGGGTATTAATTAATTAATTGTCAATGCTCTTTATACTCTCTCTTTCTCTCTCTCTCTCTATCCATCTCTCTCTCTCTTTATCTCCATCTATATATATATATCTTGAAGGTGTTTCAACTTGAGCTCTTTATTGTAACTTCTTAGACGGTCTAACAGGAGTAAAAAAAATAATAAAATAAAATAAAATAAAATAAAATTCATTGTACAGTTACAGGAAGGACAAAAAAAAAAAAAAAAAAGTTTCCAAACCATATGCTGCTCTGCTCTTCATTGAATGTAAACCTAATGTATTGACGGGGCCATTCAAAGCGCTTTAGTGTCAGTTTTACTGCTATTTTTGATCTTGTGGCCAGATCCATTAAACTTTCATACAAAAAAAAACTACAACGACAAGCCAATGTGTAGCTCTAGGAGTATTTTTGTGCATCTATTATCATTGTTTAGGACTAATTATGAACAATGCAAAATGTATTCAACCTGTCAATGTGATCCATTTTTTTTTTTTTTTTTTTTTTTTTTTAATTAATAGTGCAAAGGGTTATTCTGATGTGGATAGGCAGTGATGTAAGCGTTTTAATTTTTATTTTATTTTATTTTTTGGTTGTTTTATTATTATTATATATATATTTTTTTTGCGCCAATTAAGCTTTTTGTATTTGTAAGTGAACTCATAGCGCTTGGAAATAAAAAGTTTCTCTCAATTTTTTTTGGTTTTTTGCTTTTGAACGTGTCTCCACTTGTATTATCAATTAGCACAAAAAGTTAGATTTTAGGGGTTGTGAGTGTATGTGTGTGTGTGTGTGTATATGTGTATGTGTGTGTGTGTGTGTGTGTGTGTTTTTACGCAGTGAAGGCGACGCAGCTTCATGCGTAAAAGTCCCCCAACAAAGAATTAAGACTTTTTTTTTTTTAACAATCATTAACTTGTAAAGAGTTGTTAAAGTGTCACATCTACAACCAGATTTTTAGGACTCACAAATTAGTCTTTTTTTTTGTTGGTGCTCCTATTTAGCAGAGAGAGAGTTAGAGAGAGGTTTTTAAATCTTACCTTTTCTGCAGCAGCGTGATGTTTGAGCCATGTGCGAGAAAAAAAAAAGTAAAAAAAAAAATCCCTCTAAAAATACAAAAAGAGAGAGTTTAGTTTGTCTTACAGGTATATATATATGACTAGTCAAGGCTGAAGTTGGTAAAAATCCCCCCTTACCAAAGATTGTATAGGCCTATATTACTTACAGACTGTGAAAAGTCACGTGAGGTCCATAAAGTTGGGTTTTATGGTTTTGGGGAGTAGACAATGTACTATATAATTCACAACCTTGAATGAAAGTGACGGCTTAACTGCGTGGATGGGACTGCAAAGGCTGGACTGTGGTGTCCAGTCAGGTTGGCTCTGAGCTGCTGGAGAAACTTAGAAACAACTGTCTCTCTCTCTCTCACTCTTTTCTTTATCCATATATATATTTATATATATATTTATATGTAGGCTATATGGTGAGTGCTACTTTTTTTGGCGGGTAAATATACTATTTAATGACGTAATTGTGGCTCTTATAGGTGCACGCTTTGGCTTCCACATATTGTGTTTACACTCTTATAATTTAAGATAAAAATATGATTTCTGCCACTTTAACTACGCACTCGTTATTTGACTTTTTAAATGTCAGATTTAACAGAAGAAGAAAAAAAATCACAGTTTCTCTCTTTATATGCTTTTATCTCTGCTCAGTTTGGCGCCAAATATTGTTTCAACTTCTTACATTTAAAACACATAAAGGTTGTTTTAATTATTGCAGCAGATATATAATATTAGTGAGAATAAGAGTTTAATTGTCAGCATTGAGAGCTTGTGTGTGTGTGTGTGTGTGTGTGTGTGTGTGTGTGTGTGTGTGTGTGTGTGTGGAGCTGCAGTGAAACGAACTTGAGCTCTTTGGATGATTTATTCGGATGTGTCGAGTCACCGAGCGGCCAAAGGTGAAGTCTCGGACAAGCCCGAGCTGGACATCAGCAGCAGCAGCAGCAGCAATCAGCAAGCCTATACATACACACATATATAATATATATATATAATATATATATATATATAGGTTTGCTTTATCCATCAGCAACTAATAAACATAATGATGTTATCAGTGCAGGTTCACTGAGTAAACTAAAAGCCTGCCAGACTTGCGCAATATCTCTGCAAAGATTTCATTTCAGGATATAAAAAAAAGAAGTTAAAAGCAGTGGTGGGCTATATAAGGGTCCCAGACTTTTCCAGATATTCATAACTATTAAGTGGCAATTTAACCAGCGTAATGAGTATTGCATATTGATAGGGGTAATCTGGACCCGGATCTCATGCATAATTCATGCTGGTGGGGATCATCGCTGGGTCAGTAGACGATAGACTGCAGCCACAGATGCGTCAGGCTTTGCAGTGTCACCACCGAGAGAGAGAGAGAGAGAGAGAGAGAGAGAGACATGCACAGCGTCTCTGCAACATGCACAGCGTCTGTCTCTGCACATCACGGATCAGACGCATGTTATTTTTTATTTGCAGTGCATAAGAGTGTGCGCAACAACAAAAAATCTGTGCAGAAATTTGCTTTTTTGCGTTAAGTAAAATTTTATAGCGTAAAAAACGAATCTGCGCAGTAAATAAAGCGTAAAAACACTATTATAACAACCACAGCTTATATTTAGAGGTATAAAAACATGTATAACTCCACCTTTAACACAATTAATGTAAAAAAAGAATATACGTATTTAAAACTGCATTTATCCAACATTTAAATTGAATTAGAGGCCTAAAAACACACAATCACGCCCCCTTTAAACCCAGCTTTCTGCTCCTAATGAATAAATTCAGTCATGATGATAAATGCATGAAATTAAATAAAATGTCACCTCTTTTTTTGAGGGGGGTGGAGAGGGGGGAGTTTGTTAGAGGCTCCACATCTGGCAGTGCTGCTGTTTTTCCTTTTTTCTCTTTCTCTCTTTTTTTAATTTTTGGAGGTGATGTAATGAGCGTCTCGGCCAGCAGAGGGCGCCTCAGACCGGCCAGGCTGATGATGGATGGTATTTCTATCTCTCCCTCCTCCTTTTCTTCAGCTCAGCTCTTATCATCGGGGGCATTTAGGTTATATAGAGGCAAGAAGTGAGAAGAGAAGAGTAGAGAAGAGAATACGAGCCTGTTTATCTCTCTCTCTGATTTCCTCACACTGAGAGGGGAGAATAAACCTTTAATCCCTCACACTTTGTGCTGAGAGATTTAACTCCTTTGTGGCCTTAAAAAAAAAAATTCAATTCTTAGGAGTTATAAATCTAGCACAAGTCTGATTGGCTATTTAGTTTTACTTCATTGAACTATCGGATCTAAAAGTGGTGCAAAGTGCTTTTTTCCCCCTTTAAAAGGTCATCTGAGTATTCCCTCTTGATGCTAGCTTATATTTCTACTATATTTTTACATGTAAAAGTTAAAAGAAATCCAATTTAAGTCACGTTTTCCTACATATATGAGCTACTTTTTGCTTCTGGGACACATATATAATATCTAAACAGCAAGCTGCAGACAAATTTCTACTTTTGTGCAATAAAAGTGAACAATTATTCTTCTTTTAACTCTTAACATGACCCAATTTTATATTTAGCAGCTTTAAAACACCTTATACTCATATTTAAACATTTCTTCTAGGTGGATTTATCCTAATGTGGCACTAAATATGTAAAAAAGGCAACTAAATGCCTACTTCTTTTTT
>JAJDFG010001568.1:0-32737 GCA_021039105.1 Scomber colias
TAAATATTAGCTTAATATTAAAAACAGCCCTCCATCGCCTTCATAGTTGTATTTTATTTTGGAAAAGTAGTTTTTTTTAAATGCTCATTTGCCCTAAAAGCAAAAAACAATGACTTTACACCCTTCAGTTGATAACATGTTGAACTCAAACACCTCCGAAATCCAGTTGTTGTTTGAAAAACTGAAAATTAATGCATGAAATCAGCTTAAAGCAAAATTCAGATCTGTGATGAACTTTATGAACTTGAAAACACCTCCAGAAAAACCTCCAAATAACCAAAAACCACTGAGGTCAGAGAGGAAGGGAGGAAGGGAGGAAGGGAGGAAGGAGGGAAGGAGGTGTGTGTTTGTGTTTTCTCACCATCTGGCCCCCAGTGTGGCGTTGCTGCTGCTGGTCGAACATGGCCGAGTCCAGCGACATCCCCCTCCTGGCCCAGTACTTGCTGGAGAACATCATCATGGCGGGTTGCATCCTGGGCACTGGCTCCGCGTTGTCCTTCATCACATGGGAGGAGGCCATGGGGAACCAGTGGGTGTAAGAGTACCAGGGCTCCAGCCTGCTGCTCTGCTGTGCTGCTGCTGCTGCCGCCTCACACACACTGCCTGGAGATCAACGCTCAGAGAGGCGGAGAGTGACGGCCTGCTGCAGAACCCGCCGCTGGTTAAATACTGACACAGGGTGGAGTGAAAGGGGGGGAGGAAGAGGAGGAGGAGAAGGAGGAGGAGGGGGAAGGGGAAGAGGAGGAGGTCTGTACAACTGAGAGAGAGAGAGAGAGAGAGAGTGGGGGGAGAGAAAGAGAGGGAGAGGGAGGGAGAGAGAGGGGAGAAAGAGAGAGAGAGAGGGGGGGTGGAGAGAGAGTGAGAGGGAGAGAGAGGGGGGGGTGGAGAGAGAGAGAGAGAGAGAGAGAGGGGGGGGGGTGAGGGAGAGGGTGGAGAGAGAGAGAGGGGGAGAGGGTGGAGTGAGAGAGGGAGAGAGAGAGGGAGAGAGAGAGAGAGAGAGGGAGAGAGAGACAGGGAGGGAGAGAGAGCGAGAGCGAGAGAGAGAGAGAGAGAGAGAGAGAGAGAGAGAGAGGAGAAAGAGAGAGAGAGAGAGGGGGGGGGGGAGAGAGAGAGAGAGAGAGAAGAGAGAGAGGGGAGAGAGACGAGCTTCTGATGCTACTGCTCCTCTGCTGATGTGTTAACTAGTGAACATGTTTATCCCAAGTTCCCAAACCTCAGTGTAACTTTTCAAAATGTCTTGTTTTGTCTAAAACTCAAAGAAACTTTGTTTATTATCACATGAAAATGAGAAAGTATCCACATTTGGAAAGCTGGAAATGTTATTTTTGCTTAAACGTTTTTGATTCAATGATTCTAATTAACTGCCAATAAATAAACCTCACCTATAAAAAAACAACCACAGTGGACCAAAATGCTGTACAGAAGAATAAATAAAAGACATAACTCTCACAAGGCTTTAAATGCATATAAAAGACATAAAACTTGAGTAAAAATAACATATCTGTGATGCTGCTTTTATACAGACAAGAGGTCTGTACAGCGTGGTGTTGTTTCACCCAATGCATGCTGGGATACGCTCCAGCTCTCCATCACCCTGAAAAAGATGAATGATCCGTTATCTGAAATCTAGTTCGAAGCTGTTTGCTGATGTTACACAGACTGACTGACATCATATATACATACAAAAATATATACATACTATATACTCATATAAATATAAAGGTCAATGGTGTTTTATTGTGTCCATGTGGTTTAGTTTAAATTTAAAGGGTTAAAAAGTGAAAATAAATTTATGAATAACTTGCACACATCCTTTTTTTTGTGGACCCAGCATCAAATTTCTGCTTTTAATCCATTTAGAGAGAATATATTAGAGGATTATGGTAAAAATGTCTAAGTGGTGTAACCATAAAAACTTTGTACCAATAATTCAACTTGCTTAAAAACAGTTGAATAGTCAATAAAACACCATATCAACTAGTTTGGCATGATCTTACATTATAACTTTTATATTAAATAACGCTAATGGAATACTATTGTTCTAAATATTACATTTAATCTCGGAGTGAGCCAACACAACAATGCTCCAGCCAATCAGAGACACGGAAGGGTTCATGCGCGTTCACGGTCAGACTGTGGGGGGCGTAGCGTAGTGACCATAGTGACGCAGTCTGAGCGAGAAATGTCTGGTACAAACCATAGACTGTACGGTACAAACATAGTGGAGAAGGAGCTGAGAAACATCCAGACAGGACAAAGTTAGAGGAACATTTAATATAAAAGAAGGACTTTGACCAGACAAGGACTCGCGGACACATCGGTGTGGTTTTATAACGGCGGAGGGACTGACGGAGACCGAGTGGAGGACTGGAGAGTGAAGGCGGACGTTGCTCTGCCGGACAGGTGAGTAACAACAGCGCTGCTTCACATAAACTGTAACGTTACCTGCTGACATTCAGCTCACTGTCTAGTTAGTCAGGATATGTTGTTGTTGTTGTTGTTGTGATGTTAGCTGTAAAGTAGCAGAGTTGTTACTACAGCTGTTTGACGCTCTACACGTTAGCTTCGCAGCTAACGTTAGCAGCGTGCTAACATAACCGACAACGTAGCTGCTGTGTATCTGGTGTTTGTTCACTGCTTTCAAAGTGTTTACAGTCATGAAGACATATAAACACAGGTTTGCTATCACAATAATCTCACATGAGATTGAGACGCGGTCTGGTGTTAGCCAGGCTAGCCACCTGTAGGCTACTACTATCAGAGAAATAAATGCTGCTAACAAACTAAAGCTAACTTACCGTCCCGCAGCAGACGCTTCAGACTCCGCCATGTTGGTCAGTTTGCGCAGTGGTTACGTCCGTTGCCATGACAATGCACGTCCATGAACGTAGGGGGTGGAGCCCCAGAAGGAGCACGAAGGGAGGGGGGTTGGGGGGGTGGGGTTGTTTTGGTTTTCACTCAAAAATCAGCACCTGTTCTCCTCGTTTTCCCCTCACATCGCTTACTATACCTTTTAAATACACTGTCGGTGGATAAAATATTAAATATTCATCATTCTTTTGTGGTTACACCTTTTGACATTTTCAGGAGCATTCAGTCTTACCTTTGGTTAAAGAATGGTGTAAATGTCATTTCAAATTATATAAAACCAACAAAAATACTAAATGTACATTTTAACAAACCTGATGCTGCTTTTAAAACTATTTTTAAGATATTTTTGAATTGCTCATCTTACCAACCCTTATTTGTCTCTTACCCTTATATACATACTATATATATACTCACCACACACACACACACAGACGGTCAACCCTATATATGTAAATATGAGGGTTTTTTCCGTCCCTGCCGTCTTTCATCAGCTGACTTTAATGTTTCCTGATAAATGTTTTTTCTCCAGTGGAAACTCGGAGAGCTGCTAACGGCTGTTTGAACCACTGATGGAAACTGGAGCATACTGACAGCTGAATGACATCTACCTCTGTGTGTGTGTGTGTGTGTGTGTGTGTGTGTGTGTGTGTGTGTGTATGTATTTGTGTACAAGGCAAATAGACGACTGTAACCTGAATGAGACACATCACCATGTTCTGATTATTTACTTCACTAACTTCATTTATAATCAGCTGTTGTCACTTTATCATGTGATCTCCTCTCAGGTATCTTTTTTTTTGAATATTTAGTTGTAGTTTTTGTGGACTCCTTTCCTTTTATAGAGCCTGTGAACATCCATTTATATTTATTTGTACATAAACAGTAACATAATATTGTGAATGTGACTGACTCTGCTGCAGACTCTGTGTTTCCCCTCCTTCCTGTTTCCAGCACTCCTCTATTTGTCTCTCTCTCTCTCTTTTTGTTTGTTTTTGTGTTTTTGTCAGCGTAGGTGTGCTTCTCCTCCCGCCTCTCCCTCTCCTGCATTTATAATCTAGACCGACTCTCCAACCAGATTGTTGTCTCACCTTCAGCTCATCGTCAGCCAGCTGCTCCCACTTCATCCTGTCCTCACCCTCCTTCACCCCCGCTAATCTACCTCCACCTCCGACCATCAGCCTCCATCAGAATTCAGACACCTCTCTTCTCATTATTCAGCTCTTGGGTCAGACTCTTGCTCATAACAAATAAAATCCAGATAACAGAAATTAAATAAATTCCACCCTTCGTTTTATTATTATCTAGGTTAAATGTTCACAGAAGAACTATTCTGGATAAAAGAGATGAATTTGATCTTTATCTTCTGTCTTTTATATGATTTTCTGCTTTGTGTAAAGTCAGTTATGTTCCAGTACATTTAGTAGAGTACAATTTTGAGGTACTGTAGTATTTCCATGTGAAGCTACTTTCTACATCTCAGAGGGAAATATTGTACTTTCTACTCCACTACATTTATCTGACAGCTTTAGTTACTTTTCAGGTGAAGATTTGACACAATGGATAATATAACAAGCTTTTAAAATACAACACATTGTTAAAGATGAAACCAAAAAGCAGTGTGTAGTCAGGCTCACATTTCAGATGTCTATGAGTTGTTAACAGCTCCACCAAATAGTGATTTTTCCCTTTGCAGTACTTTTACTGTAATACTGCATACTACATCACTCATAATTAGGGATGTCCGATATTACCGGCCCTCCGATGTTACCGGCCAGATATTTACTTAAAAATGTAATGTCGGGAAGTATCAGATTTTTATAACTGATGTTTGTTCTGTAGGCTTCAGCATTTCCGAGCCTGCATGAACGCAGCATGGGAAGTTGACCCATAGACATAATAACTGCAACCTGCCGAAAGCGCTCCTGCAGGACCTGCCGAGCATCATCAGGATGGCGGCGGAGCTAAAGAGCGTCCCCATGCCTGAAGAGCCCCCTGCACCTGTCCGCGGCGTCCTGGGAGGGGACGTGTACGACCTGGAGCCAGCTCGTAAGCAGCCCCCGGTGTGGCCTCAGGTGGCGGAGCTCCGTCTGTTCGTGGACATGGCCTACGCCGAGCCCGGGAAACTGAAGGCGCCGGTGTCGCGCTACGACCCCTTCACCAGAGTCCAGGGTGAAACTGTGGGCGGTTTTCCCTCCGTCCTGCCGCTTGAAGAGAGTCTGGCCACCATCCTGCTGCCAAAGGCTACCTTCTTCGGCAGGCACCGCCATCCCTGCTAACATCTATGTAACATTGGTTTTTAGTGTAAAACATTATTATTCTTATGCAAACACAAACAGATCTGACATTACAAGCAGTCATAACGACCACAGTAACAGACTCAGATATATGATATATGACAATGGTCTCCAACCCTGCTCCTGGAGAGCTACTGTCCTGCATGTTTTAGGTATCTCCCCTCTCTAACACACCTGATTATAATAATTAACTCGTTATCATGCAGCTAAAACTTGTCAATGGGCTCGATAATGAGTTCATTGTTAGAATCAGGTGTGTTAGAGAGGGGAGACACCTAAAACATGCAGGGCAGTAGCTCTCCAGGAGCAGGGTTGGAGACCACTGATATATGATATATGATATATGATGCAAACAGCCCAGGATGTACTGGAGGAGATAACTGAACACTAACATGAACATGATGGATGTAAAAGGATGTAGACATGAAACTACACTCAGGCTCATTACAGCCAACAAATAAACATCTGCAGTATGATGAAGGAAAGTAAATATGAATTATAAAACAATATATGTGTCTTTCAGCTGAATATTTAAAGAAGGATGACCAAGTATTAACATTTCTGCACATTTAAAGCTTTATGTGGGATTATCCAAGCTAGTGAGTTAATCATCTTGTTAGTTTTTGTGGCTTCTTGTTGAATTTAAATATTATTTTAACCCTTTTTTAAAGTATAATTGCTCTCCTAATAAGCAGGTTTGTGTTTCTCCCTCTTCTCATTTCTCTCTGAATGTTTTTACATCTACATCTATATATATATATATATACTGTATTAAAAATCAGTGTTTCTGAATTAAAAGCCTATATATGTATGTGACCGAGTCTTTATGATGGATTATATTATTCATATTTAAAAGTTCTTGTTAGTTTTTGTAGCTTCTTGTTTAATTTGAATATTATTTGAACCTTTCTATAAAGTATAATTTCTCTCCTAATAAACAGGTTTGTGTTTCTTCTCTTCTCATTTTCCTCTGAATATTTCTACATCTATATATATATATTTTAAAAATCAGTGTTTTTGTTGGTTTTTGATACTTCTTGTTGAATTTAAATATTATTTTAACCTTTTTCTAAAGTATAATTTTGCTGCTGATAAACAGGTTTGTGTTTCTCCTCTCAATCTTTCTATATTTAGTTTTAGTTTGTTTTTAATGAATCGGTGTTTCTGAATTAAAAGATAATAAATGTATGCGACCCAGTCGTAACATTTCTGCATAATATTTAAATCTTTATGTTAGAGGATATTCCAAGTTGTTGTTTTTTTGATTATATTATTCATATTTAAAAGTTCTTGTTGGTTTTTGAGGCTTCTTGTTGAATTTTAAAAAGTAATAAGTAATAAAGTATAATTTTGCTAATGATTAACAGGTTTGTGTTTCTTCTCTTCTCCTTCTCTAAAGTTAGTCTTGTTGTCTCTAGTTTGTCTTTAATCAATCAGTGTTTCTGAATTAAAAGCCTATATATATATATGCATGTGGCCGAGTCTTTATGATGGATTATATTATTCATATTTAAAAGTTCTTGTTGGTTTTTGAGGCTTCTTGTTGAATTTAGATATTATTTGAACCTTTTTAAAGTATAATTTCTCTCCTAATTAACAGGTTTGTGTTTCTTCTCTTCTCCTCCTCTTTCTATATTTAGTTGTTT
Organism: Scomber colias; assembly: GCA_021039105.1. Taxonomy (NCBI): domain Eukaryota; kingdom Metazoa; phylum Chordata; class Actinopteri; order Scombriformes; family Scombridae; genus Scomber; species Scomber colias. Next base: position 6,812 of record JAJDFG010001568.1, read on the forward strand.
GTTTTTAATGAATCAGTGTTTCTCAATTAAAAGCCTATATATGTAAATCTTTATGTTAGAGGATATTCCAAGTTGTTGGATTATATTATCCATATTTAAAAGTTCTTGTTGGTTTTTGAGGCTTCTTGTTGAATTTAAATATTATTTGAACCTTTTTCTAAAGTATAATCTTGCTGTTTGTGTTTCTCCTCTTCTCCTTTCCCTCTAAATCTTTCTATTTAGTCTGTTTTTAATCAATCAGTGTTTCTGAATTAAAAGCCTATATATGTATGTGAGTCATGACATTTCTGCATACTTAAATCTTTATGATGGATTATATTAATATCTAAAAGTTCTTGTTAGTTTTTGTAGCTTCATGTTGAATTATTATTACTATTAAATATTATTTCAACCTTTCTATAAAGTATAATCTTGCTGTTTGTGTTTCTCCTCTGAATGTTTCTATATTTTGTTTGTTTTAATGAATCAGTGTTTCTGTTGTTTGTCTCTCCTCGTTGAGCAGGTGGAGCAGCCGGCTGAGTGAATGACGGCTCGGCCATCAGTCCACACAAAGCAGCTCCAACAGGCTTCAATAAAAACCCCAGAGAGAGAGAGAGAGAGAGAGAGAGAGAGAGAGAGAGATGGAGCGATGTCCAGCTGATAACGGCTTCGTGCTATCAGACGTCTGCTGAGGCAATTTCCTGCCGCACAGGAAATGAAAGAGCAGAGAGACGCAGGAGAAGCTGAGGCTGCTTTTGTTCTGACTGGGATGAAGCTTTATGAGCAGATCTCAGGTGATACCTTCCTCCGTCTCCTCCGGCTTTAACGCCAAATGTCTCCCATCAAAGGATGAAGAGGAGGAGGAGGATGAAGAGGAGGATAGGGGGGGAGGAGGGGGGGAGGAGGGGGTTGACGTCCATCATATTACTTGAAAGCAGCTGAAGTGACATTTGGAGTCAGTGTGAATCCTGACGAGGACGGACTGGACGCTCACATGCAGCCGTGACATTTCTGGACAAATCTGTGAATGGAAGATTTGAAATGAATCAAAGTTTAAATAAAATAACAAATAAATAAATAAATAAATAAATAAATAAAATCACTTTTTAGATTTTAATGAAAACCTTCTCGGAGATGAAGTCAATAAATCTTCTTGTGTGTGTGTGTGTGTGTGTGTGTGTGTTGTAGCTGTGAATATTGTCCTCACACACACACACACACACACACACACACACACACACACACACACACACACACGTATTCACTCATCATTAACCCTCCTGTTGTGCTCAGGTCAAGGAAGGAAGGAAAGAAGGAAGGAAGGAATGAACAAACTAATAAAATGAGGAAGGAAGGGAGGAAAGAGGAAGGATGGAAGTGAGGAAAGAAGGAAATGAAGGAACGAAGGAAGGGAGGAAAGAAGGAAGGAAGGAAGGGAGGAAAAGAGGGAGGAAGGAAGGAAATGAGGAAGGAAGGAAGGAAATGAGGAAGGAAGGAAGGAAGTAACGAAGGAAGGAGGAAAAGAGGAAGGAAGGAAGGAGAGGAAGGAAGTAAGGAGAGGAAGGAAGGAGAGAAGGAACAGTCAAAAAAGATAGGGTCAATTTCACCCGGGAGCACAACAGGAGGGTTAAAGGATGAAGGTTGTGATTTTTCTGAACTGGTTTTTCTCTGCATGTGAGGTTTAATAAAATCAAGACAAATATAGAAATCACCAACTTTATCCTTTAACAAGTCCAGATATTTTTTTAAAATCTAGATCAGGTCTGATGTAGTCAGAGTGGAAAAAAACCTTCTAAAGTTGCATTTTCTTCACAATTGAACTTGCTCCTGAAACCTGGCGTCATACTTTCCAAACTTATCCAATAGTTTGGTTTAGACGCCTTCAACACTCCTGATTTAACCCTCCTGTTGTCCTCGAGTCAAGGAAGGAAGGAAAGATAGAAGGAGAGGAGGAGAGGAGGGAGGAAGGTAGGAAGGATGGAAGGAAACGAGGAAGCAAGAAGGAAAGGATGAAGGAAGGAAAGGAATGAATGAATGAAGGGAGGGAGGGAGGAAGGAAAGAAGGAAGGAATGAATGAATGAAGGAAAGAGGGAAGGAAGGAATTAATGAAGGGAGGGAGGAAGGAAAGGAGGGAAGGAAGGAAGGAAGGAGGAAGAAAGGGAGGAAAGAAGGAAGGGAGGAAGGAAGGAAAGGAGGAGGGAGGGAGGGAAGGACCGGAGGAATGAAGGAAGGAGGGAAGGAAGGGAGGGAGAAAGGAAGGAAAGAAGAGGGAAGAAGGGAAGGAAGGAAAGGAGGGAGGAAGGAAAGGAAGAAAGGAAAGAAGGGTGGAAGCAAAGGAAGGAGGGAATGAATAAAGGAAGGAGGGGAGGAAGGAAGGAAGGAAAGAAAGAGGGAAGGAAGGAGGGAAGACGGAAGAAAGGAAGGAAAGAATGAGGGAAGAAGGGAAGGAAAGGAGGGAGGAAAGGAAAGAAGGGAGGAAGGTAGGAAGGAGGGAGGAAAGAAGAAAGGAGGGAGGGAGGGGAGAAAGGAAAGGAAAGAAGGAACAGACTGGGTCAATTTGACCCGGGAGGACGTCTTGGTGTCAGATGTCAGATTAAAAGAGAATTACACACATTGTTTTATTCACCACAAGAAAAAAAAAAGAAAAAGAAAAATGCTCCTGAAATCATTTTATTGCCCAAAGTGTTGAATCGATTACATGAAAAGAGCTAAAATCACAAACCTGCAGCAAGAAAAAAAAAAAAAAAAAAAAAAAGAAAAGAAAAGAAGCATCACAGAGATAAAAATCAAGTAAAACCAGAATCAGTTTTATTCGTTAATGCTCCACATTTAAAGACGGCTCCACTCTCATGTTGCATTTTATTTTGAAAAGGCTCCAGATGATTCAGAAAGGTGCTTGTGTTGTATTTAAAGGAATATTACGACATTTTGGGAAATATACTTAAGTCTTTATTACTCCGAGTTTAACATATTAAAGTCACAATTCTTTGACATTTTAATGAATTAAAACATATTTTTTAATCTATTTGTGTTTAATAATTGTGCAGTAATATTAATTTAGTGTATTTATAATCTGTAATTATCTCTCTACAGTTGTTTTAAGTGCTTTGTTTAATCCAGAGTTAATGCTTATAATCTGTATTTTACTTTTAATGCTCTTCCAGATGTTTCAACACAGCTGGATTAAATCACTTTCTTAATGCTTTTATTTTGTAAATTCAGATATATATATATAAAAAAAAGGAGTTGCAGCCACATTTTAAAAGGAGTCCTCCATGTTTGATTTATTATTAAACTTTACACCTGTCAGCAGCATTAGAAACACCTGCTGCTCCACTGTGCTGCTGCTGCTGCCGTTACCGCGGCAACCACAGGTGACACCAAACAAAACACCCAAAAAAAAAAAAAAAAAAAAAAAACCCAACCAGGATTAAAACGTCAATCAATGCTGTTTGCCGTGTTAGCTCACACTTACATGCTTCTTTTTTTTTTTTTTTTTTGTTCATTTTGTTCACTTCAGCGATTATTGATCAATCAGGCGATTCAAATCAGATGTTTCGACCTCAAACTGCCACATCAATCATATCAAAGGGGGTTTAAAAGGATAACTCCACTTCATTTATCCCATCTTGAAGTCTCCTGTCAGCTGTGATAATGTCGTCACATCTGATATATTTATCGCTCGCAGGTCTGTCGCTTATTTATTTTTTTGTAATATAAAGAAAATAAAAGTGGAATTACCCTTTAATTTTAATTTTTTTATCTCCTTGTAAGAAACCCAAAGCATATTTCCCAAACATGCCTTATTATTCCTTTAAATATGATCTGTTCGGGTTCATCATAAGCATCACAATATATTTAATATATATATATATTTTAAAAAAAACAAAAAAAAAATCCCACAAATCAACATTTTCGTTACACATCAGGGGAAAAAGTTGAAACACCATCTTTTATATTTTTATTCCACCGCACATGAAACGACCTATTTTCATATTTTACTGATTAATACTGAGTGGAGGTTATGATGATGTAATAAGGAGGGTTATAAGTTTGACCTGTGACACGTAGCGGCGGCGGCGGTGGCGGTGGCGAGGATGATGATGATGAGGGGGCGCGATGAAGATGTTTGTCCGATTTTTTAAAAAATAACAAAAAAAAAAAAAAAGATATTTATTTATATATATTTATATTTATATACGCTGTCGTCGGCAGTCAGTGTGTGGTGAAGGAGATAAAACACACTCTACAGGTCACGATACGACGCTCTGCCCGTCTTTAGAAAACATCTTCAGCAAGAGAGAAGGAATGACTTTTAGACTGAAAGAGACAATATGGTACAAGAAATTACAAAAATAAGATTCTCAATAATCTTAAATCCTTTTTACATTCTTCTTCTCTCTTCTCGGAGGAGTTGCGGGGCGGGGGGGATAAAGGAGGAGGAGGAGGAAGGAAGGAAGGAAGGAGGAAGGGGAGGAGGCGTCACTGAGTCAGTCTCTGCTGTTCACTATGATATGAAGGCAACTTTGCAGCTGTTGTTGTGAGAGGTTTCTCGTAAGTGTCCGTGGCCGTTGGAGCAGCCGTTGGCGTCCTGCTGTCGGCGGGTCGGTCGGACGGTCGGAGGCGAGTCGGGGTCCGTCGGGTCGGAGCCGCGAGCTTCTCTGTCGAAGCCCAAGATGCTGCTGATAGAGTTTGGCAAATCCTGAAAGAGAGACACAAAGACAAGTTGGGTGTTTATTTATTTAAAAAAACAGTGATGAAAAGACAATTAAAACAAAAAAATCCCAAGAGAGAGGAAGGAAGGGAGGAAAGAAGGAAGGAAGGAAGGGAGGAAAGAGAGAGGAAGGAAGGGAGGAAAGAAGGAAGGAAGGAAGGGAGGAAAGAGAGAGGCAGGAGAGAAAGAGAAAAGGAAGGAAGGGAGGAAAGAAGGAAGGGAGGAAAGAAGGAAGGAAAGAGAGAGGAAGGAAAGAAAGAGAAGGACAGAAGGAAGGGAGGAAGGAGTAAGGAAGGAAGGAAGGAGAGAAAGAGAGAAGGAAGGAAGGGAGGATTGAAGGAAGGGAGGAAGGAAGGAAAGAGAGAGGAAGGAAAGAAAGAGAAGGAAAGAAGGAAGGGAGGAAGGAAGGAAGGAAGGGAGGAAAGAAGGAAGGGAGGAAAGAGAGAGGAAGGAAAGAAAGAGAGAAGGAAGGAAGGAAGAAAGGAAGGCAGGAAAGAGAGAAGGAAGGAAGGGAGGAAAGAAGGAAGGAAAGAGAGAGGAAGGAAAGAAAGAGAAGGACAGAAGGAAGGGAGGAAGGAGTAAGGAAGGAAGGAAGGAGAGAAAGAGAGAAGGAAGGGAGGGAGGATTGAAGGAAGGGAGGAAGGAAGGAAAGAGAGAGGAAGGAAAGAAAGAGAAGGAAAGAAGGAAGGGAGGAAGGAAGGAAGGAAGGAGTAAGGAAGGAAGGAGAGAAAGAGAGAAGGAAGGAAAGGAGGAAAGAAGGAAGGGAGGAAGGAAGGAAGGAAAGAGAGAGGAAGGAAAGAAAGAGAGAAGGAAGGAAGGGAGGAAAGAAGGAAGGAAAGAGAGAGGAAGGAAAGAAAGAGAAGGACAGAAGGAAGGGAGGAAGGAGTAAGGAAGGAAGGAAGGAGAGAAAGAGAGAAGGAAGGGAGGGAGGATTGAAGGAAGGGAGGAAGGAAGGAAAGAGAGAGGAAGGAAAGAAAGAGAAGGAAAGAAGGAAGGGAGGAAGGAAGGAAGGAAGGAGTAAGGAAGGAAGGAGAGAAAGAGAGAAGGAAGGAAGGAAGGAGTAAGGAAGGAAGGAAGGAGAGAAAGAGAGAAGGAAGGAAGGGGAGGAAGGGAGGAAGGAAGGAAAGAGAGAGGAAGGAAAGAAAGAGAAGGAAAGAAGGAAGGGAGGAAGGAAGGAAGGAAGGAGTAAGGAAGGAAGGAAGGAGAGAAAGAGAGAAGGAAGGAAGGGAGGAAAGAAGGAAGGGAGGAAGGAAGGAAGGAAAGAGAGAGGAAGGAAAGAAAGAGAGAAGGAAGGAAGGAAGGAAGGAAGGAGGAAGGAAGGAAGGAACAGTCAAAACAGACGGGGTCACTTTGACCCGGGAGGTTGTTTATTTATAACTGAAAAAAAAAAAAAATCTGAATTTCTGAGATTAAAATCGCACATTTGTGAGAATATACGAGTTTAATTCACATTTTCCTTCCTCCCTTCCTTCCTTCGTCCCTCCTTTCCTTCCTTCTTTCCTTCCTCCATCCCCCTTTCTTCCTTCCTTCTGTCATTTCCTTCCCTTCCCTCTGTCCTTCCTTCCTTTCTTTCCTCCCTTCCTCTGTCCTTTTTTTCCCCTTCCTCTCTTCCTTTGTCCCTCCTTTCCTTCCTTCTTCCTCCCTTCCTTCTTTCCTTCCTCCATCCCCCTTTCTTCCTTCCTTCCTTCTGTCCTTCTTTCCTTTCCTTCCCTCTGTCCTTCCTTCCTTTCTTTCCTCCCTTCCTCTGTCCTTTTTTTTCCCCTTCCTCTCTTCCTTCGTCCCTCCTTTCCTTCCTTCTTTCCTTCCTCCATCCCCCTTTCTTCCTTTCTTCCTTCTGTCCTTCTTTCCTTTCCTTCCCTCTGTCCTTCCTTCCTTTCTTTCCTCCCTTCCTCGGTCCTTTTTTTTCCCCTTCCTCTCTTCCTTCGTCCCTCCTTTCCTTCCTTCTTCCTCCCTTCCTTCTTTCCTTCCTCCATCCCCCTTTCTTCCTTCCTTCTGTCCTTCTTTCCTTTCCTTCCCTCTGTCCTTCCTTCCTTTCTTCCCTCCCTTCCTCTGTCCTTTTTTTCCCCTTCCTCTCTTCCTTCGTCCCTCCTTTCCTTCCTTCTTCCTCCCTTCCTTCTTTCCTTCCTCCATCCCCCTTTCTTCCTTCCTTCTGTCCTTCTTTCCTTTCCTTCCCTCTGTCCTTCCTTCCTTTCTTTCTTCCCTTCCTCTGTCCTTTTTTTCCCCTTCCTCTCTTCCTTCGTCCCTCCTTTCCTTCCTTCTTCCTCCCTTCCTTCTTTCCTTCCTCCATCCCCCTTTCTTCCTTCCTTCTGTCCTTCTTTCCTTTCCTTCCCTCTGTCCTTCCTTCCTTTCTTTCCTCCCTTCCTCTGTCCTTTTTTTCCCCTTCCTCTCTTCCTTCGTCCCTCCTTTCCTTCCTTCTTTCCTTCCTCCATCCCCCTTTCTTCCTTCCTTCCTTCTGTCCTTCTTTCCTTTCCTTCCCTCTGTCCTTCCTTCCTTCCTTTCTTTCCTCCCTTCCTCGGTCCTTTTTTTCCCCTTCCTCTCTTCCTTCGTCCCTCCTTTCCTTCCTTCTTCCTCCCTTCCTTCTTTCCTTCCTCTATCCCCCTTTCTTCCTTCCTTCTGTCCTTCTTTCCTTTTCTTCCATCTGTCCTTCCTTCCTTTCTTTCCTCCCTTCCTCTGTCCTTTTTTCCTTCCTCCCCTTCCTCCTTTCCTTCCCTCATTCATTCCTTCCTCCCTCCTTTCCTTCCTCCATCCCCCCTCCTTCCTTCCTTCCCTTCCTTCCTCTGTCAGTCTCTCCTCCCTTCCTCCTACCTTCCTTTCCTTCCCTTCCTTCCTTTCCTTCCTCCATCCCCCCTCCTTCCTTCCTTCTTTCTCTGTCAGTCTCTCCTCCCTCCCTCCTACCTTCCTTTCCTTCCCTTCCTTCCTTTCTCCATCCCCCCTCCTTCCTTCCTTCCTTCCTCTGTCAGTCTCTCCTCCCTTCCTCCTACCTTCCTTTCCTTCCCTTCCTTCCTTTCCTTCCTCCATCCCCCCTCCTTCCTTCCTTCCTTCCTCTGTCAGTCTCTCCTCCCTTCCTCCTACCTTCCTTTCCTTCCCTTCCTTCCTTTCCTTCCTCCATCCCCCCTCCTTCCTTCCTTCCTTCCTTCCTCTGTCAGTCTCTCCTCCCTTCCTCCTACCTTCCTTTCCTTCCCTTCCTTCCTTTCCTTCCTCCATCCCCCCTCCTTCCTTCCTTCCTTTCTCTGTCAGTCTCTCCTCCCTTCCTCCTACCTTCCTTTCCTTCCCTTCCTTCCTTTCTTCCTCCCTTCCTTGAGTTTGTTTTTAATCTCATCTCTGCTGTTTTTCTGTTACTCTCAAATCAGAAATAATCAACTTCTACACAAAATGTTGCTGTTTAAAGTTCATGAACAGCTAAAAAATGATTTGAAACAGACAGAATTTAAAATTTTAACATCATAAAACATTTGTGTTGTTGAACGTACCTTACACCTCCTGATCTGCAGGCCGATGCCTTCGGATTTCTGAAGGATTTCTTCGATGTCCAGTTTCATTGAAAGCTCGTTAATGTGCTGAAAAAATAAAAAAAAGGAAACGTTTGTTCACTTTTAACCCTCCTGTTGTCCTCAAGTCAAGGAAAGAAGGGAGGAAGAAGGACGGACAGGAGGGAGGAAAGAAGAAAAAGAAGGGAGGAAGAAGGAAAGAAAGGAGGGAGGAAGGAAGGAGGGAAAGGAGGGAGGAAGGAAGGAAGAAGGAAGGAAAGGAGGGAGGAAAGAAGAAAGGAAGGGAGGAAGGAAGACGGAAGGAAAGGAGGGAGGAAGGAAGGATAAAGGAAGGGAGGAAGGAAGGAAGGAGGGAGAAAGGAAGGGAGGAAGAAGGAAAGAAAGGAGGGAGGAAGGAAGGAAGAAGGAAGGAAAGGAGGGAGGAAAGAAGAAAGGAAGGGAGGAAGGAAGACGGAAGGAAAGGAGGGAGGAAGGAAGGAAGGAGGGAGGAAGGAAGGGAGGAAGAAGGAAGGAAAGGAGGGAGGAAAGAAGGAGGGAAAGGAGGGAGGAAGGAAGGAAGAAGGAAGGAAAGGAAAAAAGGAAGGGAGGAAAGGAAAAAAGGAAGGGAGGAAGGAAGGAAGGACAGAGGAAAGAAGGAAGGAAGGACAGAGGAAAGAAGGAAGGGAGGAAGGTAGGGGGAGGAAAGAAAGAGAGAAGGAGGGAGGGAGGAAAGAAGGAGGGAGGAAGGAAGGAAGGAAGGAAGGAAGGAAGGAAGGAAGGTTAAAGACACTTTTATACATTCAGGTTATTCTAATAACTTTTGCTCCTTCGCTGCAAACTTGGAGGCAATTTGTAAAATGGAGAAAATGTGATGTGGACTCAAATAATCCTGATTTTATAAAAATGACAGACGATCAAATCAGTGTTTGCTCAGCAGGAAACTTAATATGAGACCGGAGAGGAAACTGGAAACTGGTAATAACATTTTTTATTAGAGTCGTTACTCCCTCAGTGAGGATGAAGAGCGGTCAGATCAGTTTACCTTGAGGATTTCATTGAAGCCGTAATTCTCTTCCATGATTTTCTGTTTCTCGGAGTCGAGGATGGCACAGCAGCCAGCAGGTGGAAGTTCTGACAGGGAGAGACCCGTCCACATCACCTAGAGGAGGAAGAGGAGGAGGAGAGAGAAGAAGAAGGAGAAGGAGAAGGAGAAGGAGAAGGAGAAGGAGAAGGAGAAGGAGAAGAAGAAGAAGAAGACAGAAGAAGAAGACAGAAGAAGAAAAAGAAGACAGAAGAAGAAGAAGAAGACAGAGGCAGAAGAAGAAGAGAAGAAGACAGAAGAAGACAGAAGACAGAAGAAGAAGACAGAAGAAGAAGAAGACAGAAGAAGAAGAAGAAGAAGAAGAAGACAGAAGAAGAAGACAGAAGAAGAAGAAGAAGACAGAAGAAGAAGACAGAAGAAGAAGAAGACAGAAGAAGACAGAAGACAGAAGACAGAAGACAGAAGACAGAAGAAGAAGAAGACAGAAGAAGAAGAAGAAGAAGAAGAAGAAGACCGAAGAAGAAGAAGAAGAAGACCGAAGAAGACAGAAGAAGAAGACAGAAGAAGAAGAACACATGAAACATTCCTTCATTATTAAGAGTTTGGTTTCTTTTTTTTCGTTTAGAAACTGAGACATTTTTATGGAAGCCCATTTCTGCCCCTGTGATGAAAAAAAAAAAGATCCTGTAAGTCATTATAATGATAAACTATCTCATAATAATGACTTAGTATCTCAAAATAATGAGAAACTATCTCTACACATCATTCAGAAACAGAGCAGAGAGTTTATTCTTTAGTTTTTATGCTTTTGGTTTCATTCACAGTCACTCTAGAGAATATAATTGTCCCTTGTTGCATAAACAGGGGAACAAAATGATTTCAGTGAAATTATATTAAACATGAAGAATCCAACAATATGTTTGAATGTTTTAAAGAAATATGGGTCAATAAAATGTTTTTAAAGTGTGTAAGTATTAGGGCTGTCAGCGTTAACGCGATTAGATTAATGAAATCCATAACGCGTTTTTATTTATTTATTGCATTTAATTTTGCAAGCCTTTTTGTCCCTTCTACTCCCCCGTAGACGGCTCCTCTAGCTGTAGCGCTATGCTTTGAAGTGGCCTCCTGCAGTAAACCTACCGCGCTGAAGCTTACTGGGACTTTTGAACGGCTTGTTTAACTTTAAAACACTTCCAGACGCTTCAGTTGACAAGTCAAAAGTAAAATGCAACCTGTGTCAAACGGAGTTTAACTACCACCGGAGTACGTGGAGTTTGAGTTAGCACCTCCACGCTAAACACCCAGGTGCAGCCAAGCGAGCCTCAGCTCCACCAAAGGACCATTTTGGAGTGTGGGAGTCGCAGCAGAGCCGTGATTGATTCCCAGTTAAGACACTCTGGTAAGAAATGCTTTACATTATGGGCTTAAAACTGCCTTGAAATGTAAAATAACAGGATTTTAAACATGCAATTCAAAATGCGATTAATCGTGATTAACTATGGAAATTCTGCGATTAATCTTTATTAAAAAAATTAATCGTTTGACAGCCCTAATAAGTATATAATATTTTTGTATCACATTAAGAGAGATCGTCAAATTAAAATCTAAATACTGGGAAGCAGCAGCAAAAACTACAACTGCTGCTACATTTACACATGAGCTTTTTTTCTCTGGATGTCACATGATTAAAATGCTCCGTCTTATATATTCGACGCCGAACGCTTAATGGCATAGCCTCATCACTACACAGTTCCAGCACGACTCGGCTCGACTCGACTCAGTTTTTTTGTGTTTCCACTAGGGATAGTAGCTGGTACCTGCTACTTTTTTAGTACCTGCTCTGCTGAGGTTCCAAGCGAGCCGAGCCGATACTAAATGTGACGCCATCAGACTGCCGACCACTGATTGGTCAGAAGAGTCGTCACTGGAAGAGTCATGAACCATCCCACACAAGAATCAAAACCCGCCATTTTTAAATACCGGCAACAGCGTTACGACGATTAGTTTCTCTTCTCTTACTTTGTGTGAGACAGAAAGCCACATACAGCAGCAAGTACACCACCGCCTCCATGTCCTCCATTGTTTATGTGTTTGTGTCGCGTATAAAACTAAGTCACGGCAGTATCGTGGAGCCGTTGCTATGACGACCCCGCACACATTGAGTAGGTACTTCTTTGTAATGGAAAAGGTCGTTCCTGGAACCGAGTCAAGTCAAGTCGAGTCGAGTCGTGCTGGAACTGTGTAGTGGAAGAAAGCGCCATAACTCACCTCCCAGAGTCGCAGGACGTCCTGGAAGCTGAGCTCCCTCTTAAATCTGATCAACAACCAGCGGAAACAGAAGTACAGATAACCTGAATCCTGAGACTCTGCAATGAAAGAGGACAATACATTTAAAAAAAAAAAACACAAAACTGGAGAAACACAACAGCTGGCTTCATTTAACTTCTGACTTACTGGATACAAGGCTGAGAAACATTTGTTTAAAGCTCCAAAAAGTTCACATTTATGAATATTCGCCAACATCTGGACTTCACTAACATCTGCTGAGAGTGAGAATTAAAAAATCCACAAATCTTAAAATGTTCCTTTCTTCCTCCCTTCATCCCCCTTTCTTCTTTCTTTCCTTCCTTCCTTTACTCTTTTCCTTTCTCCCTCCCTCCTTCCTTCCTTCTTTCCTCCCTCCTACCTTCTTTCCTACCTTATTTCCTCCATCCTTCCTTCCTTCCTCCCTTCCTTCTCTTCCCTTCTTCCTGCCCTCCTTTCCTTCGTCCCTTCCATCTTTCCTCCCCCCTACCTTCCTCCCTTGCGTCTTTCCTGTCCTTTCCTTTCCTTTCCTCCCTCCCTCCCTCTCCCTTCCTTCTTTCTTCCTTCCCTCCTTCCTTTCATTCCTTCCTCCCTCCCTCCTTTCCTTCCTTCCTTTCCTCCTCCCTCCCTCCTTCCTTTCTTCCTCCCTCCCTCCTTTCTTCCTCCCCTCCCTCCTTTCCTCCTTCCTTCCCTTCTCGAGGACTCGAGGACAACAGGAGGGTTAAAGTGAAAAAATAATACATTGCACAATATTATACCTGAAATACTGATAATTAAACATTTCAAAAGTGCGGAAGAGGATGGATGGATGGATGGATGGATGGATGGATGGAAAAGTGCAGTTTTTCGTACCGAGGGTAATTCCAGAAAGACAAGTCGAGCAGTCTGAGCAGAGTGCCGAGCTGGATCAGCTGAGTCTTCATGCCCTGCATCTGCTCCTCGAAGTTCTGGTGCTGCAAAAACACACAAAAACACACACTCATTAATAAAGATGCACAATATACAGGTGGTTGATATATTACTGGCTGTAAGTAAGGTTATTATAATTACTGTTATTGTTTTGATAATGAATTTTACCCAGGCGGGGAGTTCTGGTCCTCTGAAATGAGGCCAACGTGGAAGTAACTTAGAGCTGCATTCTATCAAAAGGCCACCAGGGGGGCGACCGTCTCTATACAAGTCAATGGAGAATTCACAAACTTCTCACTTGATTTCTAACCTCAGTAAACGTTTTCAAAATGTGTTTATGGTCTCAATCGCTAGTTTAAAGCCTTCTTCAATGCAGTATGATGTTCATTTGGGACATTTTGGCCTCCCTGATTTTATATGTGACGATAAAGCAGGGTATGCATTAGGGCGTGGCTACGTCCTGATTGACAGGTTGATTGACCAATGTCCTCGAGATCCAGCCCTCGCAACCAATCGCAGCCTCCCCGCTCCGCCGTTGGTCCCGCCTCATGCCCATATAAGTAGAATCCGTGTTTTTATTTTTCCCAGCATGCACCTGAAATTTTCAAGATGGCGCTGCCTAGATTTGAAACTATTGGCTTCCGAGCAGCAGTCCACAAACCAATGGGTGACGTCACAGATGTTACGACCATTTTTTTTATACAGTCTGTGGTCTAAACTTAGAGGGCTGTATACTTCTTCCTCTCATTAACAGTTTGTTTCCTGTTAATTAATCATTAAAAAACACAAATTAACGACTCACCATTTGGTCCATGAAGGAGACAAAACACCAGAAGGCGTCCACCTCGTTCTCCATCACGTAGAGGATCGGTGAGAGCAGGTCGCTCATCCCCTGAACGTAACCTGAACACAACACACAATCATTATACACACATAACTACAACCTTTATTATAGCGGGTAACAGGAAGTAGATGGATCGTGTCTCACCGAGGTCAAAGTCGAACATGCAGTACGTCATCAGGATGTCGTGGAGGGAGAACCAGACCGGGGTTATCGATGCCTTCGTAGAACCGGTTTGTTCTGTCTGTTCTGGTTCACGTCTTTTTCTGAAGAGACACAAAACAGACGATGTTAAAAAAAAAAAAAAAAAAAAAAAGTCAGAGAAGCTGGTGGAGTCTTTTAGTTTGATCCCAAGATTAAAAAAAACAAAACAGTGGACTCTCTGACTACTGCAGAGTTTAAATTCCTAAAAGCTGCAAGACGACTTTACAGAAAGAGTTTAGAATATTTAAATCCTTTTCAGAGTCTGAAGGAAGGAAGGGGAGAAGGAAGGAAAGGAGGAAAGGCGGGGAGGGAGGAAGGGAGGAAGGGAGGGAGAAGGAAGGAAAGGAGGGAGGGAGAAAGGAAAAGAGGAAGGAAAGAAAGAAGGACAGAGGAAAGAAGGAAGGGTGGAGGAAGGAAAGAGGGAAGGAAGGAAGGAAGGAAGGAAAGAAGGAACAGTCAAAACAGGACGGGTCAATTTGACCTGGGTGGAAGGTACAAAGGAAGGAAGGCAGGAAGAAGGGAGGAAGGAAGGAAGAAGGAAGGAAAGGAGGGAGGGAGAAAAGCAGGAAGGGAGGAAAAAGGAAGGAAGGGAGGGAGAAGGAAGGAAAGGAGGGAGGGAGGAAGGAAGGAAGGGAGGGAGAAGGAAGGAAAGGAGGGAGGGAGAAAGAAAAAGAGGAAGGAAGGAAAGAAGGAGTCTTTTCACACCTCAAAGTCCAAACCAGGGTTCATATTTATATTACATTGAACACATTTGATTTGGTTAGTTTAGTTTATAATTATATGAGATAATACTTGACAATGATTGGTTTATATAGATGGATGTGTATCTGATGTCGGCATGTTATTATCTCAGCAAGTAGCTTTTAAATCACTGTTCGAATTAATGGAGAGAAATAAAAATCAATGAGCAGCTTAATTTCAATGCCTCTATATTATATTATTATCCCACATATATATACTACAGTTTGTTTACTTTCAGGTGGCATTGCTCTTCCTTCCTCTCTCTCATCCTCTCTGTTTTTTTTCCCAAGTGACTTTTTATGACATCATCATTCTCATTTTTCACCCAGGAAACTATTTAGACCAGGGGTGTCTTCCTTCCTTTCATCTTTCCTTCCTGTCTTTTTTCCTTCCTTCCTTCCTTTCATCTTTCCTTCCTTCCTTCCTTTCATCTTTCCTTCCTGTCTTTTTTTCCTTCCTTCCTCCCTCCCTTCCTTTCATCCTTCCTTCCCTTCTTTCATCTTTCCTTCCTTCCTTCCTTCTTTCATTCCTTCCTGTCTTTTTTCCTTCCTTCCTTCCTTCATCCCTCCCTTTCATCTTTCCTTCCTGTCTTCTTTTCCAACCTTTCCTTTCTTTTCTTTCTTCCTTCCTCACTTTTATTCTTTCCTTCCCACCCTTCCTTCCATTTGTCCTTCCTAATTTTCCTTCCTTCCTTCCTTCCTTCAAATTCAAATCAAATTGGTCTGTTTGTGGCCCTTGAATGAAAATGAGTTTGACTCCTCTGATTTAGACTATTTTCACGCTCTCTGATCTACAGATTTAAAGCTGCGTTTAAGTGCTGGTGGAAAACTCAGACATCCAGCTTTTCAACCCTGCGTCCTTCATATAGAGACGTTACATTTGGGTTTGCTGGACCTTATACTTCATTCTGCTGAACTTTTGACCTGTTGTCCTTGTTTCATACACAACTTTTTGTGCCACCTAGTGGTAACAAAAGGACATTACAGCATAAAAACGTGATAGTAGGCATCTTGGCCGAGTAAATCAACAGCCGATCCCCAGACAAAAGTGGACCAGGTAGAAAAACCGTATCAAGTTTTATAGTTGAAACCTGATTATTTATGCTTAATAACGTTTCTAGTTTGATTCACATTGGGAGGTTATTATTGTTTGTGCAAAGGGAAAGTGTAAATGTAAGGAAATAAATAGTTTTTTTGTATTTATCAGGTCCTACTAATCCCAAATATCTAGGAGAAATTTAAAAATGCATACCAAACAAAAGCTCAAGTCTCAGGAGGTTAATGTTGTAATTTAAAAATGAGACAAATGTTTTAACAAAAAGATTAAATATCTTAGCACTGCATCATTAGACAATAATACTAATATTATTATGATGTGTGTCAAATTCATATTAAACCGACTCTACAGTAGAAGTCGTGTCTATAGAGAGAGTCTGACTGTGACTTCGGTCTAAATACTAAACAATGATTTCTCTTCAGCTATCTTTGCTCTCTTTAACTTTAACCACAACAACAGGAAGTAGAAACAATCACAGAGGAGGACAGACCTTCCCACATCCTGTCTGCTGACTTCCTGACCACAGCTTAACTTATCTCTCTCCCTCCATTAAAACTACACCACCAAGTGCAGATAAAACTCAAAATGTTTTATCACTCTTCTGGATTCAGCCTCACCGATCAGACTCCTGTAGTCTCTGAGTCTGGAGTTTCTCCTCTCTTGTTCCTCGCTGACGGACTTCCACTGCAGCTTCATCCTGAAGTATTCGTCACTATGAACAAGAAGAAGAAGAAGAAGAAGAAGAAGAAGGAGAAGAAGAAGAGGAGAGACACTTCAGATTCAACGTGAAGCAAAAAAAACAACCAAAACGATCTATAAATCACTGAATGGTTTAGGTCCAGAATACAATATATAATATAAACCCAGTAGAGCTCTGAGATCTACTGACTCAGGTCAGATAGTAGAGCCCAGAGCTCTGAGATCTACTGACTCAGGTCAGATAGTCGAGCCCAGAGCTCTGAGATCTACAGACTCAGGTCAGATAGTTGAGCCCAGAGCTCTGAGAGCTACTGACTCAGGTCAGATAGTCGAGCCCAAGAGTTCAAACTAAACATGATGAAGCAGCTTTTACACAACTGGAACAAACTACCAGCAGAACTGAAATCATGTTTTAAATCCAAGTTAAAAACACTTCTCTTCTCCTGTGCTTATGATTGAGCTCTTTTAAAGCACTTTACATTTTAATCTTTCATTTGCACTCTATGTCCTTTTAATGATTTTATTCTAGCATTTTACATATCTCCAAATGAGATTCAGTCACAGTATTCGTACGTTTTGGGCTCTCTGCAGGACTTTCCTCTCCTCCAGCGTGCTGTTCCACGGAAAATATCCCAGCAGGGAAACTTCCACACCTCTTTCCTCAGCGCGTGACAGAGTCCCTGCAGATAGAAGACGAGAGCAGAGACACACACGGATGAGTCTCTGATGATCGGAGGAGACGACAGACGAGCAGAATCTGGTTAAATATCACTCACAATCTGTTTTAGTTTAAATCTTAAATATTAAATAAGTAAAAGAAAGAAGGTACAGGAGGTATTTTTGGATACTGTCTAACCCAGGGGGTGTCAAACATGTGACCCGCGGGCCAGAACCAGGGGCCGCCGAGGGGTCCAATCTGGGCCCACTTCTTGTTCTTTTCCTTCCTTCCTCCATCTGTCCTTCCTCCCTTTCTTCTTCTGTCCTTCCTACCTTTCTTCCATCTGTCCTTCCTCTCTTCCTTCAATCTGTCCTTACTACTCCCTTTCTTCCTTCAATCTGTCCTTACTCCCTTTCTTCCTTCCTTCCATCTGTCCTTCCTGCCTTTCTTCTTCCTTTCATCTGTCCTTACTCTCTTTCTTCCATCTGTCCTTCCTCCCTTTCTTCCGTCCTTTCTTCCTGACTTTCTTCCTTCCATCTGTCCCTTCCTCCCTAGCTTCCTTCCTTCCTTTCTTCCCTCCTTCCTCCCTTTCTTCTGTCCGTCCTTCCTTCCTCCTTTTCTTCCTTCTGTCCTTCCTTCCTCCCTTTCTTCACATCCGTCCTTTCCTTCCTCCCTTCCTTCTGTCTGTCCTTCCTACCTTTCTTCCCTCCCTCCTTTTGTCTGTCTTTCCTTCCTTTCTTTCCTTCCCTCCATCCTTTTTAGTGATCCGGCCCACATGAGATCAGATTGGTTTGTATGTGGCCCTTGAATGAAAATGAGTTTTGACACCTCTGGTCTAACCTGACTGCATGCGAACATCATTAATGAAAGAGGTGAAACATAATAATAATAATAATAAATTGAACTTGCCCCTTTGAAGATGAGGGTGTTTGAGGTGAGGCACGTTGAGCATTCCTTCCCTCCTGATCCTGATGTTTGGTCCACTCCTCTGCACACAGCGGCTCTCTCCTCCTCACCTGCGGCCTCGTTCCCCAAGTCGACCTGACGATCAGACAAACAGTTAAAAGTTTAATTTAATAAGTAACTCAGCTGTTTGTCAGTTTGTAATTTGAGAATAAATGACAAAAATACAACAAGTATAGAGGGGAGTTCTGGTCCTCTGAAATGAGGCCAACGGGGAAGTAACTTAGAGCTGCATTCTATCAAAAGGCCACCAGGGGGCGACCGTCTCTATACAAGTCAATGGAGAATTCACCAACTTCTCACTTGATTTCTAACCTCAGTAAACGTTTTCAAATGTGTTTATGGTCTCAATCGCTAGTTTAAAGCCTTCTTCAATGCAGTATGATGTTCATTTTGGGACATTTTGGCCTCCCTGATTTTATATGTGATGATAAAGCAGGGTATGCATTAGGGCGTGGCTACGTCCTGATTGACAGGTTGATGTCACCAATGTCCTCGAGATCCAGCCATCGCAACCATAGCAACCTCCCCGCTCCCGACCCATGGCCCCGCCTCATGCCCATATAAGTAGAATCCGTGTTTTTATTTTTCCCAGCATGCACCTGAAATTTTCAAGGTGGCGCTGCCTAGATTCGATACTATTGGCTTCCGAGCAGCAGTCCACAAACCAATGGGTGACGTCACGGATGTTACGTCCATTTCTTTTATACAGTCTGTGATTTTTACTGAAGAAAGCTGCAAAACTATTTCTAACATTGTGGTATTCATACTTTTCCTTCCATAAAACATCTGAATAATGTGAATAAATCTTCCTCCTCTGATTCAAACTGAACTCAAATTATTTTTGATGCAGATATGTAAACATGTCCTCGTCGTCTCACCCCTGGTGATGACCTCGAAGCCTGGCTCCTCCTGCTGGTTGATCTCTAGTCCCGGGATGATTTCACCAGCTGGTCGGCCACTTCTTCCGGCGGCCGCTGTTGATGCTCCTCTGTTCCCCGGATAACGTCGAACAGGTAGGTTGGTGACTTTAGAGAAGCCGCCCATCGTGGTCAGATACGGTTCCCTCCTTCAACTTCTGCCGGAGACAAAGACTTCAAACTTTAATCTCTGACAACTGAACTCAACTTCTGCTTTTAAAATGTCAACCTGAAGCTCTGTAAGTGACTGTTAGAGTAATATAAATAATGAAATATAGACCTTATTTACTCCTTTAAAGTTTAAACTCTCATTTTTTTAATCTTAATCTTAATTTAACATGTTCTTGTCTCTTAAATCTTAACCCTCCTGTTGTCCTCAGGTCAAGGAAGGAAAGGAGGAAGGAAGGGAGGAAGGAAAGGGAGGAAGGAAGGGAGGAAGGAAGAAGGGAGGGAGGGAGGGAGGGAGGAAAGGAGTAAGGAGGGAGGAAGGAAGGGAGAGAGGGAGGGAGGGAAGGAGGAAGGAAGGGAGACTGGGAGGGGAGGGAGGAAGGAAGGAAGGAAGCAAGGAAGGGAAGGAAGGAAAGAAGGAAGGAAGGAAGGAAGGTAGGAAAGGAGTAAGAAGGGAGGGAGGGAGCAAGGGAAGAAAGGAGGAAGGAAAGGAGTAAGGATAGAGAGAGGGAGGAAAGAAGGAAGGAAGGAAAGGGAGTAAGGAGGGAAGGAGGGAGGAAAGGAGTAAGGAAGGAAGGAAGGAAGCAAAGGAGTAAGGAGGGAGGGGAGGAAGAAAAGGACAAAGGAAGGAAGCAAGGAAGGATTGGAAGGAAGTGAGGAAAGAAGTATGGAAGGAGGAGGGAGCAAAAAAAGAGGAAGAAGGAAGGAAGGAAGAAGGAACAGTCAAAAGAGAGATGGGGTCAGTTTGACCCGAGAGGACGACAGGAGGGTTAAAGAAGCATCACATCCAGGTGAGCAGGTTTTCTATTTCTGTGTTTCAAAGTGATCTTTTTTTAGTTTTCTTACGCCGGCCAACGTGTAGTTGTTGTCGTCCATGAGGTTTTCGAAGGATTGAGACAAAGCCTTGTTCGGTGTGCTGACCAACAGACACGTTGCATCATCAGGTGACCTTCAAAATAAAACAGGAAACAGACAAAAAAAACAGACTTCAGGTTATTTTAGAAATAAATGTCACTAGGGTCGTTTTTGCTTCTGCATCTCACACGATCTCAATCTTTTTGTTCACAGACGACGAAAGAGAGAGAAAGAGAAAGAGAAGATACAGAGAAAGAAAGAGAAAGAGAATAGATACAGAGTGAAAGTGAAGATGAGAAGTGATTCTTAACCATGATCACCGTTTGTCCACGTCGACTCTGATTTGCTCATTTGGGGCGAAACTTCAAATAGTCGGTTTGTGTGAGTGTGCGGGAGTCACATCTGTGAGATCGCTGAGCTGTTAAGACAGAGACTCTGAAGACCTCAAATTTCAATTTCATGACTCTATAACTCATTTCAATATTATAATCATTATGGATTATTATATGGATATCATGATATGAGACTACATTATCGTCTTAGAAGTAGGATATCGTAATATTGAGATACAGCAGAAGTGTCTTTTCCTGGTTTTAAATGTTTGCATTACAGTAAAATGATGTCATTTTCTGAACTTAGCAGATTGTTTCTAGCTGTTGTATTATTTACCTTTTACCCACTTGATTTTTTAAAAACACCTTAATTTAAGATTTTGATTTGAATTTCACTTCAATATATTAAAATAACTGCTTTTATTTATTTTATATCCCTGTAAAAAGAACGAGACGTGAGCAGGCAATTTAGAAGTGTGGAAATAAACGACTCTACATTTAAATCCAGAAACGGTGAGTCAACAGCTTTCTTCTTCTTCTTTTACATTTATCTCTGCAGACTTTAAACAGCGTCTAATAAACCATGGAGGGAGACGGGTCGGTCAGCAGGACGTAAAACACGAGCGATCGATGCTCCGCTGCTGATCTTAATGCGGACGATTTCATTATGAAAAGGCTTTGATAAGAACTTTAATAATAACAACAGGTATCTGCTGCGGAGCGAGAGGAAGAGCCAAAGACCACATCACACATCACACATCACACATCACACATCACACACTGTAAATCACATGAATTAGCATATAAATGACACGTCTGAAGAGCTGGCATGTTTTCAAGAGGCAAGAAAAGAAAGATAAACATTTAATCAATAAGGAAGGAAGGAAGGAAGGAAGGAAGGAAGGAAGGAAGGAAAAGCGTAAGGAGGGAGGGAGGAAAAGAGTAAGGAGGGAGGGAGGGAGGAAGGAAAGGAGGGAGGAAGGAAGGAAGGAAGGAAGGAAGGAAAAGAAGGAAGGAAAAGAAAGAGGGAGGGAGGGGAGGAAGGAAGGAAAGAAGGGAGGGAGGAAGGAAAGGAGGGAGGGAGGAAGGAAGGAAAAGAGTAAGGAGGGAGGGAGGGAGGAAGGAAAGGAGTAAGGAAGGAAGGAAAGGAGTAAGGAAGGAAGGAAGGAAAGGAGTAAGGAAGGAAGGAAAGGAGTAAGGAAGGAAGCAAGGAAAAGGAGTAAGGAGGGGGGAGGAAAGAAGGGAGGGAGGAAGGAAGGAAGGAAGGAAGGAAGGAAGGAAGGAAGGAAGGACGGACAGGAGGGAGGAAGGAAGGAAGGACAGGAGGGAGGATGGAAGGAAGGAAGGAAGGAAAAGAAGGAAGGAAGGAAGGAAGGACGACAGGAGGGAGGAAGGAAGGAAGGACAGGAGGGAGGGAGGAAGGAAGGACAGGAGGGAGGAAAGGAAGGAAGGACAGGAGGGAGGAAGAAGGAAGGAAGGACAGGAGGGAGGGAGGGAGGAAGGAAGGAAGGAAGGACGGACAGGAGGGAGGAAGGAAGGAAGGAGAGGACGGACAGGAGGGAGGAAGGAAGGAAGGACAGGAGGGAGGAGGAAGGGAGGACAGGAGGGAGGGAGGAAGGAAGGGAGGAAGGCAGGAAGGAAGGAAGGGAAGGAACAGGAGGAAGGAAGGGAAGGAGCACTAGCTCAAAATGGATTTGTAACAATTGTATTCCATTACGTTTATTTAATATAATAAGTAATAATGTAAGATCATAGTAGTAGTCAGTAGTTAGTAGTCATAGTAACGGGCCTGAGCACTCACTCGCTGAGCAGAGCGAATCTCCTCAGGCTGTCCATGAACTCTCTGCTGCCCGCCCTGGTGGAAGTGAAGAGCGGGCCGTGTGAGGATGACGACGACTCCTTCAGTTTGAACATCAGGATGGACCAGCCTTCCTCTTTCACTGTGACGGACCTGAGGTCACTGAGGCTGAAGCTGAACGCCCACCTGCTCCTCTCGTTGCTGTGGTTCAAGGAGCCTGAGAGACCAAGCAGAGGGAGAATAAAAAAAATCAAAATGTTTCTTAGGCTGTGTTCGAAACCGCATACTACATACTACATACTTCTATACTACATACTTCTATACTACATACTACATACTTCTATACTACATACTACATACTTCCATCCTACACACTAAAGGACCAGATAGTAAGCAGACCGTTTACACTGTAGTAAAACTACACGATTACCCACAATGCATTTGGTTCCTACCCGAGCTGAAATCAGCAGGCTGAAGCTGATTTCATTTTAGCTCTAACTCTGTAAATAAACCACTTTATCCACATTTCTAACCTTTTTAGGAAGAAAGTAAAGTAAGCCCTTTAGACCCACAATGTGACGCTAATTTGTCCAAATAACACCTGTTTAAAGTTTTGTTCCTGAGAATTCGGAGCCACTCAAGTTAGCTGTAGCGAGTAACGCACTTCCTGTCATTTTCACACAAATAAAACACCCGTTACCTTTTATCATTAAGAAAACCATAAGATAGAATCGGTGCTTTTATTTTGAAAACTGGAAGGGAAACATACCCTCGCTGTAGCTGGTTATCTGTGACGTTTGTATTTTGGGTTTTTATCAGAAGTTGTGTTGCATCTTGGGTAATGTGAGTGTGAATAGTCAGCTGTTGATGCATACTCTGCATTTCTGAGAATCTAGTAAACCATCCAGGAACTTCTCACATTCCTGGATGGAGGTTTATAAACAGAGCCTAACTTTCAGGAACAGTAGACGTCTTTCAGAGGCGTTAACGTGTTGCAGCAGTCAAACGTGTCTGTTCGATTCCTCCATGAGACAGAAACACTCTCAGTTCCTCCGACATCACAAAGCTTTTACTGTGACCACGTTTTATATCAGAACATGAACTCACATATATTTAAAATGATGAAATAAAGACAAAACTAAATGAAGAAATGTGATAAATGATATTAGTTTTATTACTTCTGATAGTAGAGTGGGTTTAAATATCTTATTTTACATTTACAACATATATCTGACAACACAGCAGCTACTTTTATGATATTAATAAGAAAGAAAGAAAGAAAGAAAAAGGAAAGAAAGAAAGAAAGAAAGAAAGAAAAAAGTGGAGGAGGAGAGAAAGGAAAAAAAGAAAGGAGGAAGAAGACAAACAAAGAACAAGAAGTTGGAGGAGGAGAGAAAGACAAAAAGAAAGAAAGATAAGAAAGAAAGAAAGAAAGAAAGAAAAAGGAAAGAAAGAAAGAAAAAAAAGAAAGAAAGAAAGAAAAGGGAAATAAAGAACAAGAAGTTGGAGGAGGAGGAGAAAGGAGGGAAAGAAAGAAAAAATAGGTAACCACAAAAGAATGACACATATTAAATATTTTATCCACCAAGAAAGAAAGAAAGAAAGAAAGAAAGAAAGAAAAAAAAGAAAGAAAGAAAGAAAGAAGTGGATCCTCTGATAATCTAACAACTATTTTTTATCTTCCTCTTCTCACTGTAATGAATCATAAACAGACGTACTTCAATATATTTAGTTATAAAATGTTATATTTTAGTCTTAACTGGTAACTCCAAACTATTTTAGTCCCTTATCATTTTCTGCTCGTCAGTCTCAACTTCCTCTTTTTTATGATTCAGTAATTTGGCCGTTTTTTTACTGTTCCTTCTTTCCTCCCTTCCTCCCTCTTTCCTTCCCTCCTTCCTTGCTTCCTCCCTCCTTCTTTCATTCCTCCCCCTACCTTCCTCCCTTCATTTTTTGCTTTCTCCCTCCTCCTCCCTCCCTCCCCTCCCTCCTCCCTCCTACCTTCCATCCTTCCTTTCTTCTTTCCTCCATCCCTCCTTCCTTTCTGTCCCTCCCTCCTTCTATTTCTTTCCTCCCGCCTACCTTCCTCCCTTCCTTCCTTTTTTCCTCCCTCCCTCCCCTCCTCCTACCTTCCTTTCCTTCGTCCTTCCTTAATCCCCCCTTTCTTCCATCCTTCTGTCCTTCCTTCCTCCCTCCCCTCCCTCCCTCCTTCCTTTCCCTCCTTCCTTTACCTTCCTCCCTTTGACTCGAAGACAACAGGAGGGTTAATACCAACTCCTACATTCGAAGAAGAAGAAGAAGAAGAAGAAGAGAGAAGAAGAAGCAGAAGAAGCAGAAGAAGCAGAAGAAGAAGAAGCAGCAGAAGAAGAAGAAGAAGAAAGAAGAAGAAGAAGCAGAAGAAGAAGCAGAAGAAGAAGAAGAAGCAGAAGAAGAAGAAGAAGAAGCAGAAGAAGAAGCAGAAGAAGAAGAAGAAGAAGAAGAAGAAGAAGAAAGAGACTCACCCTCTCCGTTCGTGCAGGGTTTCTTCTTGAAGGAAACAGCGTTGATCATGGTCCCACTCTGTCTCGTAGCTCTGCTGCGTCTCTAAACAGCTGAGGCTTGTCTCCCGGACACTGAGCCCACTCCACCACAGAGCTGGAGTCCTGATTTAACACACAAAAAAAAAAAAAAAAAATAGGTCACTTTTTAAATTCCTGACTTGTACAAACACTCTGAGCTGATTTATATAGAAGGACTGAAAGTAGTCAAGCTGCTACGGTTTTTGGCTTCACTGGAGGGAAATTATGACGCTGCTAACCCCACTCACCAAAATTTACAGTTGTGGCCGATTTCATTCACAGTCTGTCTGGCTTTTAAAAACATGAAAGCAGCTGTATGGGTTATTTTTTAACCCTCCTGTTGTCCTCAGGTCAAGGAAGGAAAGGAGGAAAGAAGGGAGGGAAGGAAGGGAGAGAGGGAAGGAAGGAAAGGAGTAAGGGAGGGAGGAGGAGGGAGGAAAGGAGGCAGGGAAGGAAGGAAGGAAGGAAGGAGGGGAGGGAAAGAAGAAGGCAGTAAGGAGACAAGGAAGGTAGGAAGGAAGGAAGGAAGGAAGGAAAGGAGTAAGGAGGGAGAAAGGGAGGGAGGGAGGGATGAGGAGGAGGGAGGGAGGAGGAAGGGAAGGAAGGAAGGAAGGAAGGAAGGGCAGAAAGGAAGGAGGGAGGGAGGGAAGGAGACAAAGAAGAAGGAAGTAAGGAGAGAAAGAAGGGAGGAAGGAAGGAAGGATAGAAAGGAGTAAGGAAGGAAGGAAGCGAAGGAGTAAGGAGGGAGGGAGGAAGGAAAGGGCAAAGGAAGGAAGCAAGGAAGGATGGAAGGAAGGAAGGATAGAAAAGGAGTAAGGAAGGAAGGAAGGAAGCAAAGGAGTAAGGAGAGAGGGAGGAAGGAAAGGACAAAGGAAGGAAGCAAGGAAGGATGGAAGGAAGTGAGGGAGCAAAGAAAGAGGAAGGAAAGGAAGTGAAAGAAGGAACAGTCAAAAGAGACGGGGTCACTTTGACCCGGAGGACGACAGGAAGGTTAAACATTTATCGTCTCCTAGACGCAGAAACATGTTGTAATAATTATAATTTACCACGCTGGCCTGAATGTAAGATGTTATTCTACTTTGGAAGTCGGAGTCATTTTTATATTTCTGGAGGAGATAATTACATGTTCATAACATAATGGAGAGAGTAACACTGTGTCACCGGCTCCTACTGAGAGAGTCTTATTATTTTAAGATTCTGCTTCTCGAGTCTATTTTCACACTTTCATAACTTTTCACCATCGTGACCTTTCTGAACCCCGCCACTCTCAGATCCTCTTCTGCTATTCAATCTCTCTGCTCAATCTGCCAATTTAAAGTCCGTGTAAAGTAAGAATAAATATGTGTTCTGAGTTTAACATACCACAGAAAAGTGTGTTGTTAACCACCCTGCCAAATTTGAATGATTAAAAAAAAAAATCTCCAAATATATGAAATTAGGGCTTCAAAGTTGTGTAAAAATCAGCCTCTTTCTCTGCTCCCAAACGCTGTGGGCGTGGCCGCAGAGTCCGCTGAAACCCCGCCCCCCTACCAAGTGTCACCTGTCAATCAAAGTCACCACCTCTACCAGAAACATGGACGCTACGTCTGAGAGCTTTCTGCTGCTAAATCAGCGGCTAGCTCGGCGGCTAAACTCAGCTAACTGGCTAACTGTAGACTGTAGTAGTAGTAGTGTGGTGCTGAATGTATTTCCTACCTCTACAGCAGCAGGGGCGGGT
>JAJDFG010001569.1:0-32570 GCA_021039105.1 Scomber colias
GTAGACTTCAGATAGAGTCTTTCAGATTATACGTTATATATTATATATATATACTAACGCTGAAATGCCCCTGAGCTCTATAACAGCACCATACCAGTATCATACCAGCATCATAACAGCTCCAGAGACTAAGCTGCACTGACTGATGACTACATGCATGTAATTAGGAGGAATAATAGACTCTATTGTAAGGGAGGAAGATGGAAGGATGGAAAGGAGGAAGGGAGGAAGGGAGGAAGATGGAAGGAAGGAGAGAAGAAGGATGGAAGGAAGGGAAGAAGAAGGAAGGAAAGGAGGGGGGAGGAGAAGAAGGAAGGAAGGAAGGAGGAGGGGGGAGAAGGAAAGGAGGGAGGCAGGAAGATGGAAGGATGGAGAGAAGAAGTATGTAAGGAAGGGAGGAAGAAGGAAGGAAAGGATGAAGGAAGGGAGGAAGGAAGGAAGGATGGAAAGGAGGAAGATGGAAGGAAGGAGAGAAGAAGGAAGGAAAGGAGGGAGGAAGAAAGGAATGAAGGAAGGAAAGGAGGGGGCAAGGAAGGAAGGAAAATGGAAGGATGGAAGGAAGGAGAGAAGAAGGATGGAAGGAAGGGAGAGAAGAAGGATGGAAGGAAAGGAGGGGGGAAGGAAGAAGGAAGGAAGGGAGGGGGCAAGGAAGGAAGGAAAATGGAAGGATGGAAGAAGGGAGGAAAGGAGGGAGGAAGGAAGTGGGAAGAAGGAAGGAAAGGAGAGAAGAAGGATGGAAGGAAGGGAAGGAGGGAGGAAGGAAGGAAGGAAGGGAAGGAGGGGGGAAGATTGAAGGAAGGAGGGGGGAAGAAGGAAAGAAGGAGGGAGGAAGGAAGGAAAGGGGGGGGGAAGGAAGGAATGGAGGGGGGAAAAGATAGATAAATTCTTGCAGATTATACGTTATATATTATATATATATATATATACTAATGCTGAAATGCTACTGAGCCATAGCAGCACCATACCAGCTCCAGAGACTAAGCTGCTCTGACTGATGACTACATGCATGTAATTAGGAGGAATAATAGACTCCATTGTAAGGGAGGAAGATGGAAGGAAAGGAGGGAGGAAGGAAGTGGGAAGAAGGAAGGAAAGGAGAGAAGAAGGATGGAAGGAAGGGAGGAAGAAGGAAGAAAAGGAGGGGGGGGAAGATGGAAGGAAAGGAGGGGGGGAGGAAGGAAGGGAAGGAGGGGGGGAAGGAGGAAGGAAGGGAAAGGAGGGGGGGAAGAAGGAAAGGAGGGAGGAAGGAAGGAAGGGAGGAAGAAGGAAGGAAAGGGGGGGGGGGGGGGAAGGAATGGAGGGGGAAAAGATAGATAAATTCTTGCAGATTATACATGATATATATATACTAATGCTGAAATCCCACTGAGCATCATACCAGCTCCAGAGACTAAGCTGCTCTGACTGATGACTACATGCATGTAATTAGGAGGAATAATAGACTCTATTGTTTCTAATAATAAAATAGTAGACTCAGAACAAACAGAGTAATTATTGCATGAAAGCTTTTATTATGTAGTGGTGTGGAAGTGGGGGTGGGGGGTGTTACGGTTGGGGGGGGTGTATGTTTCTATGTGTTTCTGCAGGAAGTGAAAGGAAGAACAGGAAATACTATCTTCTTTTAAATCACTTCTCAAAACTCATTTATATAGACGAGCTTTTATGTGATGTCATCAGCTCTGTCTTTTATTTAGCCTTCCTGTCGTCCTCCCGGGTCAAATTGACCCCATCTGTTTTGACTGTTCCTTCTTTCCTCCCTCCTTCTTTCCTTCCCTCCTCCCTCCTTTCCCTCTTCCTCCCTCCCTCCTTTCCCTCCTTCTTTCCTTCCCTCCTTCCTCCTTTCCTTCTTCCTTCTTCCCTTCCTTCCTCCTTCCCTCCCTTCCTCTCTCCTTTTCTTCCTTCTACCTCCCTTCCGTCCTTCCTTCCATTCTTCCTTCTTCCTCCTTTCCTTCATTCTTCCTCCCTTCCTTCTTCCTTCCTTCCTCCCTTCCTCCTTTCCTTCCATCCTTCCTTCCTGCTTCCCTCCCTCCATTCCTTCCTTCTTCCTTCCTCCCTTCCTCCTTTCCATCCTTCCTTCTACCTTCCTCCCTTCCTTCCTTCTTCCTCCCTTCCTTTCCATCCTTCCTTCTACCTCCCTTCCTTCCTTCCTCACTCCTTTCCTTCCTTCCTTCCTCCCTCCCTTCGTTCCTCCTCCTTTTATTCCTCCCTTCCTTCCTTCAACAACGGTTTAGATTTGACCCTGAACATTATCTTTAGTATTCTTGTTGTGTCACCTTTTGGTGAACCAGGCTAATCATGAGACGTTAAGTCAGCAGCCTGATTATCCCATCATATGTAAACAGCTGTAGGCATTTTGTTAACTAGATTCCCAATGAAGCAAATAGTCTCGAGTAAATCTGACATTTGTGCGTAAAAAGCTGCACACATGAGCTGATTGATTTATTTAACACCGGCTGGTGATAGTCGTAGCGATATAACTCTAGAGCTGGAGCTGAGACTGTGGAGCTGGAGAACTTATAAGTCTCAGTTATCAGTCATAGTTCAGTTAACGCTCCTGTTGTCCTCAGGTCAAGGAAGGAAGGAAAGAAGTAAGGAGGAAAAGAGGAAGGAAGTAAGGAGAGAAGGAAGGAAAGGGGGAGGGAAGGAAGGAAGGAAGGGAGGGAGGATAGGAGGAAGGAAGAAAGGAAGAGGGAGGGAGGAAACAGGAAGGAAGGAAGGGAGTAAGGACGAAAAGAGGAAGGAAGTAATGAGAGAAGGAAGGAAAGGAGGAAGGATGGAAGGAATTAAGGAGGGAGGGATGGAGGGAGGGAAGGAAGGAGGGAGGAAGGAAGGAGTAAGGACGAAAAGAGGAAGGAAGGAAAGAGAGTAATGAGGGAGGGAGAAGGAAGGGAATAAGGATGAAAAGAGGAAGGAATTTAGGAGAGAAGGAAGGAAAGGAGGAAGGAAGGAAGGAAGGAAGGAAGGAAGGAAGGAAGGAAGGAGGAAGGAAGGGAGTAAGGATAGGAGGAAGGAAGAAAGGAAGGAGGGAGGGAGGAAAGGAGGAAGGAAGGGAGTAAGGACGAAAAGAGGAAGGAAAGAAGGAAGGAAAGAAAAGAGTAAGGAGGGAGGAAGGAAGGGAGTAAGGACGAAAAGAGGAAGGAAAGAAAAGAGTAAGGAGGGAGGGAGGTAAGAACGAAAAGAGGAAGGAATTTAGGAGAGAAGGAAGTAAGAAAGGAAAGAAGGAGAAAGGAAGGGAAGAAAGAAGGAAGGAAGGAAGGATGGAAGGAGGATGGAGCAACGAAAGAGGGGAGGGGGAGGAGAAGGTGGAAGGAAAAATTAAAGAAAGAGGGGAGAAGGAAGGAAAGAAGGAACAGTCAAAAGAGACGGGGTCGCGATCGCTTTCTTTCTCTCTTTCTTTCTTTCTTTCTACTATTGGCTGCTTTAAACATCGCAGTAAAGAATCAGTTTCCACAAATAGCAACCAGCGATGTGAAGCCAAGTGCTCAGTCACCCCCCCCCCCCACCCCCCCACCCTTAACGCTGACCCCCCCCCCCCCTCTCTTCACCCATCTCCGCCTTCTCTCCCTCCCCAATTAGCGGCCCGTCTTTGCCTGAAGTCGCTGTGTCAGCTCTGATCAAGGCGAGCGCGTCTTCTCAGAGATGACTGAGCATCCAGCTTGCCACCTCCAGGCCGGGCCGACCCCGAGGACAAAGCTGACATGTAGGAAGGACATGAGAGAGACGAGGAAGATTAGGAAAAAATGTGGAGAGGAAAAAAAAAAAAAAACACGACTAAGAAGCTTCGAGCAACAATAGTATGTTTTTTTTTTCTTTTCTTTTTATTGTGTTTCCATCTCGGCTGATTTGAGTGTTTGAGTGTTTTTCACTGTTGAAGAAGTTTGAGCTGATGGACTCTAAGTGGAGCACTTTTCTTTTGTCGTTTTGGACACGTCGCGAGGAAGGGAATGGAGGGAGGGAGGATGGAAAGGAGGGAGGAAGGAAGGAAGGACAGGAAGGACAGGAAGGAGGGGGAAGGAAGGGAGAAGGATGGAAGGGAGGAAGATGGAAGGATGGAAGGAAGGGAGGGAGAAGGAAGGAAAGGAAAGGAGGGGAAGGAAGGGAGAAGGATGGAAGGGAAGAAGATGGAAGGATGGAGGGGGAAGGAAGGGAGGAAGATGGAAAGGAGGGAGGAAGGAAGGATGGAAGGAAGGGAGGAAGAAGGAAGGCAGGATGGAAGGAAGGAGGGAGGAAGATGGAAAGCAGGGGGGAAGGAAGGAAGGAAGGAAGAAAGGAGGGAGGAAGATGGAAGGAAGGAAGAAAAGAAAGAAAGAAGAGGGGGAAGGAAGGAAGGAAGGAGGAAAGGAGGGAGGGAGGGAGGAAGGAAGGAAGAAGGAAGGGGGGGAGGGAGGAACGAAGGAAGGGGCTCGCCACCTCCAGGCCGGGCCGACCCCGAGGACGAAGCTGACATGTAGAAAGGACACGAGAGAGAGACGAGGAAGATTAGGAAAAAATGTGGAGAGGAAAAAAAAAAAACACGACTAAGAAGCTTCGAGCAACAATAGTATGTTTTTTTTTTCTTCTTTTTTATTTTATTGTGTTTCCATCTCGGCTGATTTGAGTGTTTGAGTGTTTTTTTACTGTTGAAGAAGTTTGAGTTGATGGACTCTAAGCGGAGCACTTTTCGTTTGTCGTTTTGGACTCAACGCGAGGAAGGAAGGAGGGAGGAGGATGGAAGGAAAGGAGGGGGAAGGAAGGAAGGGAGAAGGATGGAAGGGAGAGGATGGAAGGGAGAAGGAGGGAGGGAGAAGGAAAGAGAAGGAAGGAAAGGAGGGAGGAAGATGGAAAGGAGGAAGGGAGGAGGGAGGGAGGAGAGGGAAGGAAGGGAGGAAGATGGAAGGATGGAAAGGAGGGAGAAGGAAGGAAGGGATGGAAGGAAAGGAAGGGAGGAAAGGAGGGGGAAGGAAGGGAAGAAGATGGAAGGAAGGAAAGGAGGGAGGAAGGAAGGATGGAAGGATGGAAGGAAGGGAGGAAGAAGGAAGGCAGGATGGAAGGAGGGAGGGAGAAGAAAGAAGACGAAGGAAGGAAAGGAGGGAGGAAGATGAAGGAAAGGATGAAGGAAGGGAGGAAGAAGGAAGGAAAGGATGGAAGGAAGGGAGGAAGAAGGAAGGAAAGGAGGGAGGAAGGAAGGGAGGATGGAAGGAAGGAAAAGAGGGAGGAAGGAAGGGAGGAAGATGAAGGAAGGAAGGAGAAGGAGTAAGGAAAAAAACAAAGAAAGCAGGGGGAAGGAAGGAAGAAGAAAGAAAGGAGGGAGGAAGATGGAAGGAAGGAAGGAAGTAAGGAAAGAACAAAGAAAGCAGGGGGGAAGGAAGGAAGGAAGGAAGAAAAGAGGGAGGAAGATGGAAGGAAGGAAGAAAAGAAAGAGAAAGGAGGGGGAAGGAAGGAGGAAAGGAGGGAGGAACGAAGGAAGGGGCTCGCCACCTCCAGGCCGGGCCGACCCCGAGGACAAAGCTGACATGTAGAAAGGACATGAGAGACGAGGAAGATTAGGAAAAAATGTGGAGAGGAAAAAAAAAAAAAAAAAACAACTAAGAAGCTTCGAGCAACAATAGTATGTTTTTTTCTTTCTTTTCTTTTTTATTGTGTTTTCATCTCGGCTGATTTGAGTGTTTGAGTGTTTTTTACTGTTGAAGAAGTTTGAGCTGATGGACTTTACTTTTGTCGTTTTGGACTTGACGCGAGGAAGGAGGGAGGGAGGAAGGAAAGGAGAAGGATGGAAGGGAGGAAAGAAGAAGGAAGGGAGGGAGAAGGAAAGAAGAAGAAGGAAGGAAAGGAGGGAGGAAGATGGAAGGAAGGGAGGAAGATGGAAGGAAGGAAGGAAGGAAGGAAGGAAGGAAAGGAGGGGGGAAGGAAGGGAGGAAGATGGAAGGATGGAAGGAAGGAGAGAAGAAGGATGAAGGAAGGGAGGAAGATGGAAGGAAGGAAGAAAAGAAAGAAAGAAAGGAGGGGGGAAGGAAGGAAGGAAGGAGGAAAGGAGGGAGGAAGGAAGGAAGGAAGGAAGGGAGGGAGGGGGAAGAGATGATAAGTGTTTGAGTGTTTTTCACTGTTGAAGAAGTTTGAGAGCACTTTTATTTTGTCATTTTGGACTCGTCGCGAGGAAGGAGGGAGGGAGGGAGGATGGAAAGGAGGGAGGAAGGAAGGAAGGAAGGAAGGAAAGGAGGGGGAAGGAAGGGAGAAGGATGGAAGGGAGAAAGATGGAAGGATGGAAGGAAGGGAGGAAGAAGGAAGGAAGGGAGGAAGAGAGAAGGAGGGAGGAAGATGGAAGGATGGAAGGAAGGAAAGGAGGAAAGAAGAAGGAAGGAAAGGAGGGAGGAAGATGGAAGGGAGGAAGAAGGAAGGAAAAGAGGATTAATCTAACATTTATGGATGTGAATCGGTGTAGAGGCTAATAATGAGTCAGTATGTACTGTAAGGGTTAAATGGAGTAAAGCAGGTGGATCCAAAAAACAGAAACCTGAAGTCAAAGCAGAGCTGAAGAAAAACTTTTTTATTTAAAGATTCAGCAGAGAAAAACAAAGCTTGTGGGTCAAAAAGCCGAGCCGAAGAGAACGGACTGAGCAGAATAAACTAGAACAGAAGATCTAACAAACGTCTGAAATACAAAGTGAACAAACGAGGAGATGGGGAACAGGTGACTGGACGAGGCTGATGCAGAGCAGGTGTGGAGGAGGAAAGGATGGATGGAGTTACAGAGGAGAAACACCAGGAAGACACAAGACCAGGATATCTCAACGATGTTTCCAGCTTTCGCATTAGCATTAGCATTAGCCGCAGAGTAAACGCCATCAGGTAAGTGTTTATTTTAATAAACTCCTAGTGGAAGGAAGGAAGGGAGTAAGGACGAAAAGAGGAAGGAAGGAACGAAAAGAGTAAGGAGGGAGGGAGGAAACAGGAAGGAAGGAAGGAAGGGATTAAGGACGAAAAGAGGAAGGAAAGAAAAGAGTAAGGAGGGAGGGAGGGAGGAAAGGAAGCAGGAAGGAAGGAAGGGATTAAGGACGAAAAGAGGAAGGAAGGAAGGAACGAAAAGAGTAAGGAGGGAGGCAGGTTTTTTTTTCCTACTGCATCCAACCTTACTTTATTATTATTCTGCTCCATATACTGTTTCAAAAAAGAGATTTTCTTCAATGAATGCTGAGATATACTTCATCCCCTAAACCCCCCCGAGGAAGTCTGAGTAAGCAGGAAAAGAAACTGAATTATATCCACATCAGATAACGCTGTGCACTGTTATAAACTCCAAGTAATCAAACTCAAAATATTTGAACAGCTTCATGAGAGGCTCTGAGTTTAGCATTCAACGCTGAACCAACAAGCTGCAGAGCTGATTTAAAGCTCCCCGAGGCAAATTTAGGATATATCAAATAAAACTAACTTCACTGATCACGGCTCTTCTTCATGCAGGAAGTGTAATCTGCTCATGGACTGAACTTTTGCACGTGTGAACTCATGAAATGTCAAAGCAGAGTGACCTGAAAGTGGTTTAACATCTGCCAAAAACAAAGCAGATGCAGCAACGTGACCCACGAGGGACGAGGGGACTTCTCTACTGCTGTTTTTAAAAAGGTACTGTCTGTAAAGCACCAATCCCCTGAGAGGAAGAGATGAGACTCACAGTGATGGAGATAAATGTTTGACTCTGGCTGTGTTCGAAACCGCAAACTACTATACTACATACTACATACTTCTATACTACATACTTCTATACTACATACTACATACTTCTATACTACATACTTCTATACTACATACTTCTATACTACATATTACATACTTCTATACTACATACTTCTATACTACATACTTCTATACTACATACTACATACTTCTATACTACATACTTCTATACTACATACTTCTATACTACATACTTCTATACTACACACTAAAGGACCAGATAGTAAGCAGACCGTTTACACTGTGGTAAACTACACGATTACCCACAATGCATTTCGTTCCTACCATAATTATCTAAATCCACTGTAAATAACACATAATGTATATTATGAATTTACTATAATAAACCATCTATTCACAAATCAGATGAACGGCCTGAGATGCCTTAAAACAGATTAGATAAATCGTCCCAAACGTACAATATTTTTCCAGACACGGCTGTCAGTTTGGGGGTTACCATGGTAACAGATACTGATGAAATGTGTCCTTAAAATCTGAATCATGCTGCAAGTCAGTTATCTCAAGTGTGAAGTCCACAGGAAGATCAGAAGACTTGAATGTTGAAAGGCAGCAATGGGTTATATTAAAAAATTGGATAGTATTTTGCAATTTTCATGCTTTGCAAAGTTATCCAGTGGGCCGGATTGGACCCTTTGGCGGACTAGATCTGGTCCACGGGCCGTATGTTTGACACAATCTGTCTTTCTTCCCTTTCTTCCAGCTTTCCGTCCTTACTTCTTTTCCTACTTCCTTCCTTCCTCCCTTCTTGTCTTCCCTCCCTTCCTTCCTTCTCTTCCCTTTCTTCCATCTGTCCTTCCTTACTTCTTTTCCTATTTCCTTCCTTCCTTCCTTCCTTTTTAATGATCCAACCCACGTGAGATCCAATTGGTCTGTCTGTGGCCCTTGAACGAAATTGAGTTTGAGAGTTGACGAAAACGAAGAAAACTTTTCTCCCGCTCGTAGTCCGTCCATGTCGTGTGTTTGGTTTGTTTAGTTATGAACTAATTAAACTGTAATTGAACACAAGTTATTCTTCACCAGGAGAGTTTTAGTCTTTTTTTCTTTAACGTGAATCAGTGAATCGAGCCCCCGAAGTGACTCCTCGCTCTCTCTTTCACAAAGTGAGTTTTAATCCAAGGGGTCGAATCCGGCCGACTTTCCTTCCTATCTTCCCTTCCTTCCTTCCTTCCTTCCTTCCTTCCTTCTTCCCTTCCTTCCATCTGTCTCTCTTCCCTTTCTTCCTTCTTTCCTTCCATCCTTCCTTCTTTCCTTCCTTCCTTCCTTCCTTCCTTCCTTCCTTCCTTCCATCTGTCTCTCTTCCCTTTCTTCCGTCCTTCCTTCTTCCCTTCCGTCCTTCCTTCTTTCTTCCCTTCCTTCTTCCCTTCCTTCCTTCCATCTGTCTCTCTTCCCTTTCTTCCATCTTTCCTTACTGTCTTATTTTCTTTCTTTCCTTCTTTCCTTTCCTTCCTTCCTTGAGATCCAATTGGTCTGTCTGTGGCCCTTGAATGAATGAGTTTGACTCCTCTGATAGACAGGAAGTGACAGTGAGGGAGCAGAATGAGAGAAGAGAGTTGACAAAAACGAAGAAAACTTTTCTCCCGCTCGTAGTCCGTCCATGTCGTGTGTTTGGTTTGTTTAGTTATGAACTAATTAAACTGTAATTGAACACAAGTTATTCTTCACCAGGAGTGTCTTAGCCTTTTTTTTCTTTTTAACGTGAATCAGTGAATCGAGCCCCCGAAGTGACTCCTCGCTCTCTCTTTCACAAAGTGAGTTTTAATTCGGCGGCCATGATGTTCCTGAGATGAAAGTCTCCGTTGAGCAGATGTTTGTCGCTGACAGATGGAGCAACCAGATAGCTGAAAGCATCCCGACTCTTCATGCTTACTGATCTGTTTCTCGCTACTTCACCGACTGCTCATTAAAAAACATGATGTTTGAAATGCGGCCACGGGAGAATCCATGTGATGTGTTCAGTGAAGGGTCTCACAGAGGAAATGATATTATGCATGAAGCTCAGAGTTACAGTGCAGCTTGTATGTCGAAGGACAGTGACACATTTTTTTTATTTTCGGGGGTTTCTGCACTCAAGCAGATTTAATCAGAAGTAATTCATGTGAGGTTAAAGTGCTGACTTTCAGCTTTCGTATCGGATGAATAGTTTGACACTGCCTTCTTTTTTAAAAACTTGTTCCCCCAATTTTTAAACAACACAGCAGAACAGACAAAGCTACCATGTTTCTTCATGCTTGAATAATAAAAACGGTCTTGATTTGCAACGACAGTCAACTGAACTCAATTCAACTGATCATGTGTTTGACTGCTGAGGACCGGACTGGAGATAAAAAAGAGCGAGGAATAAGGAAGTAGAGGGCTGAATATCACCAAGGAGTCAGTAAGAATGGACAGTTTTTCATAAAGTGTGTCTTAAAACCAGCAGTCAGGTCCATATGAGCAGTGGTTTCCTCGCTGTAATCATTCCTCCTGTTCTTACTGACTATTAAAAGATCTCCTTTAAAAATGTGCTTTGGACCATTTAATGCCTATTTAACACTAGACGTGTGAAACCTGGATTAGATATTAACCCTTTACTGGGCAAATAATTATATTTGGTAACTTCTGTAAATATCCCAAAATACCCTTCCTTCCTTCTTTCCTTCCTCCCTGCCTTCTTTCTTCCCTTCCTCTTTTCCTTTCTCCCTCCCTCGTTCCTTATTTCCTCCGTCCTTCTTTCCTTCCTTCCTTCCTTCCTCCCTTCCTTCCATCTGTTCTTCCTCCCTCCTTCTCTCCTTCCTCCATCCCCCATCCCCCTTTCTTCTTCCTTCCTTCCTTCTTTCTTCCCTTCCTCCCTCCTTCTCTCCTCCCTTCCTTCTTTCCTTCCTCCATCCCCCTTTCTTCCTTCCTTCCTTATTTCTTCCCTTCCTCCCTCCCTCCTTCTCTCTTTCTTTCCTCCCCCCTACCATCCTTCCTTCCTCCGTCCGTCCTTCCTTTCCTTCCTTCCTTCCTTCCTTTCAATGAGTGTCCTATAAAGGGTTAAAGTTGCAGTTGGTAAGTCTTATAAAAGTAAGTTTTTGTAAAGACAGCATTACATGAAACTAGTAATCTGTAAAAAAAAAAAAAAAAAAAAAAAAAAAAAAAGGCTCATTTAGCCACGCCTACTGCTTATGTCTCCGAGTTTCTAGGTAAGATATAGTATAGTATAGAAGTATAGTCATGTAAAGCGTTTTATATCTAGCTGTGTGGAGTGTAGAAGTTTAATCTCATATCCAATATCAAACAATATCAAACAAATAAGGCGAAACATGGAGTGAACGTCGAGGTTAATTACAGAGTATTTCTTTTAGCCCAGATTGACACAAACAAAGACACGAGAACCTGTTAATCAGCTCTGTGAAACTGAGAGAGCAGATCCGTCTCTGAGCAGCAGCAGCAGTTCACAACTTCATTCAGATTTCGGTCACACTCCTTCTGCCTCTTCTGGGAAATGGCACCATCTGTCCATCACAGCCATCACAGAGGCAATAGTGAGGTTGAGCAGTGAATACGAAGAGAGGCTTGGAGAGACTAATTTGATTGGGATGGGGGAAGGGGGGGGGGGGTGTTTCTGTTTCTGAAAGTAAATGAATGCATGTCTGGTTTTTTGTTTTTTCCCCCACAGATCAGTTTTTTGGAAGTTTGGACGATTGAAGACCAAACTGAGCTACACTTCTGAGCGTAGTCATCATGGTTCTGTCACGGTCCGACTCTGAGTCCCTTCATCAGTCCAACAGATCTCTTCCATGTTTTTAGAGATAGGATAGATAAGATATAGGTTGAAGATTATATCAACAGGACCGTTTGAGATACTATTACTCCTTATCCCTGACATTTAAGTTGGTATACGTTTACTCAACTGGAAAAGCTGCAGAGCTGCATGTGAAATCTTTAATACTTTTGCCTTCATGTGGTTCAGGTTGAGTCCTCTGAAATGAGGCCAACGTAGAAGTAACTTAGAGCTGCATTCTATCAAAAGGCCACCAGGGGGCGACCGTCTCTATACAAGTCAATGGAGAATTCACCAACTTCTCACTTGATTTCTAACCTCAGTAAACGTTTTCAAAATGTGTTTATGGTCTCAATCGCTAGTTTAAAGCCTTCTTCAATGCAGTATGATGTTCATTTGGGACATTTTGGCCTCCCTGATTTTATATGTGACGATAAAGCAGGGTATGCATTAGGGCGTGGCTACGTCCTGATTGACAGGTTGATTGACCAATGTCCTCCAGATCCAGCCCTCGCAACCATAGCAACCTCCCCGCTCCGCCCATGGCCCCGCCTCATGCCCATATAAGTAGAATCCGTGTTTTTATTTTTCCCAGCATGCACCTGAAATTTTCAAGATGGCGCTGCCTAGATTAGAAACTATTGGCTTTGGAGCAACAGTCCACAAACCAATGGGTGACGTCACGGATGTTACGTCCATTTCTTTTATATAGTCTATGGTTGCAAGGTTCTGTGGAATTGAGATCAGGCATTTGAAGAGGTGGATTTTTGAATAAATGTGGACCAAGTTTTGTTGAAATGGGGTACAATGTGATTAATTGATGCAGACATTTTTTCAATTGAGATTTGATCTAGAAACACGCATGTACTAGCCGACATAAAAATCCTTAGCTGCTATTCGACCAATAGCAGTTATGTAGAGTTTGCATGCTCTCCCCCGTCCCTGCATGAGTTCGGACTCAAACCAGCAGAAACATGCAGGTTTGGTTAATTGGTGACTCTAAATTGCCTGTAAGTGTGTATATGAGTGTGCATGTCTGTCTCCATAATGTATGTGAGCTCTGTGATTGACTGGCAAGCTGTCCAGAGTCGACCCAGTCTTAACCATCATGTTGTCCTTCGGTCAATTCTGACAGGCGTTAGCTTAAAAATGAGGTTTGGAGGGCTTGGGCTTGTTTCTATAGACTCGGCTGCTTGTTTCTATGGCGATATCTGTCTACACACTGGGTAATAGATACTGAAACCTTAGTGCACTGAAAAGGTATGTTTCAATTTAATCATGCAATCATTAAAAACACCACTTAGTTGCTTTAATAGTTTACAGGTAATCTTTTATGACTGGATATCTAATCTTTTTAAACCTTTTTATTGACTCAAAACCTTAACCCTCCTGTTGTCCTCGAGTCAAGGAAGGAAAGGAAGAAGGAGGGAGGGGGGAGGAAAGAGAGAGAAGGAGGGAGGGAGGAAAGAAGAATGGGAGGAAGGAAAGGAGGGATGGAGGAAGGAAAGGAAGGGAGGAAGAAAGGAGGGAAGGAAAGAAGGAGGGAGGAAGGAAGGAAAGAAGGACAGAGGAAATAAGGAAGGGAGGAAGAAAGGAGGGAAGGAAATAAGGAGGGAGGAAGGAAGGAAAGAAGGACAGAGGAAATAAGGAAGGGAGGAAGAAAGGAGGGAAGGAAATAAGGAGGGAGGAAGGAAGGAAAGGAAGCAAGGACAGAGGACAGAAGGGAGGGAGGGAGAAAGGAAAAGAGGAAGGGAAGAAGGACAGAGGAAATAAGGAAGGGAGGAAGGTAGGGGGGAGGAAAGAAAGAGAAGGAAGGAAGGAAGAAAGGGGGATGGAGGAAGGAAAGAGGGAAGGGAGGAAAGAGAGAGGAAGTAAAGAAAGAGAAGGAGGAAGGAAGGGAGGGAGGAAAGAAGGAACAGTAAAAACAGACGACAGAAAGCTTAAACATGATTTATTTTGAACCTCTCAGTAAAGTTTGAGCACCTTGTTCTTCTTCTCGTCTCTTTAACTGTGTTACTGCTTTAAATTTATTCACCCCACGTTTGTTCAGTAACCTGATTTCTGTCTTAAAAACCGACCCAGACGAAGTGTTTCGAAGGCCGCAGACAGTCCACTTTCATTCCCACCAGAGCATTTCTTCTTCCTCTTCTTCTTCTTCTTCTTCTTTTATTCTGACGTGTCCTCTACCTGTCACATGAATGTGGGGAGCTCGTGTCTGAAAGGCCTCTGAGGGGAAGCGATAGTGCGATTGTGTGTTTTTGTGTGTATAAGACTGACAGGTTCGTTGGAGGCTTGAAGTCGCCAGGGTTCAAGGGTCAGTGGGACAGCGCGGCGTTGTCACGGTAACGCGAACTGTCACTCCGCTTCATTTGGGAGACAAGGGCGGAGATGCATCTGTGACAGCGGGCCAAAACCTGCAAGTATCAAAACCGACGTCAATCATCATCCGAGCCGGCACGCTATCACTCTTAAAACCCTCCTGTTGTCCTCGAAGGAAGGAAGGAAGGAAGGAAGGGAGGAGGGAGGAGGGAGGGAAGGAAGGAAGGAAGGGAGGAGGGAAGGGAGGAAAGGAAGGAAGAAAAGAAGAACGGAGGAAAGAAAGAGAGAAGGAGGAAAGGAAAGAAGGAGGGAGGGAGAAAGGAAAAGAGGAAGGGAGGAAGGAAGGGAAGAAGGACAGAGGAAAGAAGGAAGGTAATGTGGAGGAAAGAAAGAGAGAAGGAGAGAGGGAGGAAGGAAGGACAGAAGGAAATAGAGGAGGAGGGAGGGAGGAAAGAAGGAAGGAAGAAAGGAAAGAGATGAAGGAATGGAGGAAGGAAGGAAAGGAGGAAGGGGGAGGGATAAAGGAAAAGAGGAAGGAAAGAAGGACAGAGGAAAGAAGGAAGGTAATGTGGAGGAAATGGGGAAGGAAAGGAAAGAAGGAGGGATGGAAGAAGGAAGGATCTATCCTTCCTTCATTCTGCTTGTCCTTCCTTCCTTCCTTCCTTCCTTCTGTTCTTCCATCTGTCCTTCCTCTCTTTATTCCTTCCTTCATTCTGTTTGTCCATCCTTCCTTCCTACCTCCTTTCCTTCCTCCTTTCCTTCCTTCCTTGACTCGAGGACAACAGGAGGATTAAGAGCATCACAAGGCTGATAGCAGCAGGAATAAATTACCTCTTGAACCTTTTCATTCATAAATCCGGACGTTTGCATACAACAGGTCAGGGGGGTCAAACATGCGGCCCGTGGGCCAGAACCGGCCCGCCGAGGAGTCCAAACTGGCCCACTGTCCTTCCTGTCTTCTCTTCCTTCCATCTGTCCTTCCTTCCTTCCTTCCTTCCTTCCTTCCTTTCTTTCATCTTTCCTTACTGTCTTCTCTCCTCTTCCTTCCATCTTTCCTTTCTTCCTTCCTTCCTTCCATCTGTCTTTCACTCCTTCCTTCCTTCCTTCAATCTTTCCTTCATTCCTTCCTTTCTTTCATCTTTCCTTACTGTCTTCTATCCCCTTCCTTCCATCCTTGCATCTTTCCTCCTTCCTCCCTTCCTTCGATCCTCCCTTTCATCTCTGTCACCCTGTCTTCCATGAATCCTCCCTTTCATCTTTTCATCCTGTCTTCTCTTCCTTCCTTCCATCTGTCTTTCACTCCTTCCTTCCTTCCTTCCTTCCTTCCTTCCTTCCTTCCTTCCTTCCTTCCTTCAATCTTTCCTTCATTCCTTCCTTTCTTTCATCTTTCCTTACTGTCTTCTCTCCCCTTCCTTCCATCCTTGCATCTTTCCTCCTTCCTCCCTTTCTTCGATCCTCCCTTTCATCTTGTCATCCTGTTTTCTCTTCCTTCCTTCCATCTGTCTTTCACTCCTTCCTTCCTTCCTTCCTTCAATCTTTCCTTCATTCCTTCCTTTCTTTCATCTTTCCTTACTGTCTTCTCTCCCCTTCCTTCCATCCTTGCATCTTTCCTCCTTCCTCCCTTCCTTCGATACTCCCTTTCATCTTTTCATCCTGTCCTTCCTTCCTTCCTTTCTTTCATCTTTCCTTACTGTCTTCTCTCCTCTTCCTTCCATCTTTCCTTTCTTCCTTCCATCTTTTCATCCTGTTTTCTCTTCCTTCCTTCCATCTGTCTTTCACTCCTTCTTTCCTTCCTTCAATCTTTCCTTCATTCCTTCCTGTCTTTCATCTTTCCTTACTGCCTTCTCTCCTCTTCCCTCCATCCTTGCATCTTTCTTCCTTCCTCCCTTCCTTCGATCCTCCCTTTCATCTTGTCACCCTGTCTTCCTTCCTTCCTTCCATCTGTCTTTCACTCCTTCCTTCCTTCCTTCCTTCCTTCCTTCCTTCCTTCCTTCCTTCAATCTTTCCTTCATTCCTTCCTTTCTTTCATCTTTCCTTACTGTCTTCTCTCCCCTTCCTTCCATCCTTGCATCTTTCCTCCTTCCTCCCTTCCTTCCATCCTCCCTTTCATCTTGTCACCCTGTCTTCCATGAATCCTCCCTTTCATCTTTTCATCCTGTCTTCTCTTCCTTCCTTCCTTCCATCTGTCTTTCACTCCTTCCTTCCTTCCTTCCTTCCTTCCTTCCTTCCTTCCTTCAATCTTTCCTTCATTCCTTCCTTTCTTTCATCTTTCCTTACTGTCTTCTCTCCTCTTCCTTCCATCTTTCCTTTCTTCCTTCCTTCCTTCCATCTGTCTTTCACTCCTTCCTTCCTTCCTTCAATCTTTCCTTCATTCCTTCCTTTCTTTCATCTTTCCTTACTGTCTTCTCTCCCCTTCCTTCCATCTTTTCATCCTGTCTTCTCTTCCTTCCTTCCTTCCATCTGTCTTTCACTCCTTCCTTCCTTCCTTCCTTCCTTCCTTACTTCAATCTTTCCTTCATTCCTTCCTTTCTTTCATCTTTCCTTACTGTCTTCTCTCCTCTTCCTTCCATCTTTCCTTTCTTCCTTCCTTCCTTCCATCTGTCTTTCACTCCTTCCTTCCTTCCTTCAATCTTTCCTTCATTCCTTCCTTTCTTTCATCTTTCCTTACTGTCTTCTCTCCCCTTCCTTCCATCCTTGCATCTTTCCTCCTTCCTCCCTTCCTTCGATCCTCCCTTTCATCTTGTCACCCTGTCTTCCTTCGATCCTCCCTTTCATCTTTTCATCCTGTCTTCCTTCGATCCTCCCTTTCATCTTTTCATCCTGTCTTCCTTCCTTCCATCTGTCCTTCCTTCCTTCCTTCCTTCCTTCCTTCCTTCCTTCCTTCCTTTCTTTCATCTTTCCTTACTGTCTTCTCTCCTCTTCCTTCCATCTTTCCTTTCTTCCTTCCATCTTTTCATCCTGTTTTCTCTTCCTTCCTTCCATTTGTCTTTCACTCCTTCCTTCCTTCCTTCCTTCAATCTTTCCTTCATTCCTTCCTTTCTTTCATCTTTCCTTACTGTCTTCTCTCCCCTTCCTTCCATCCTTGCATCTTTCCTCCTTCCTCCCTTCCTTCGATCCTCCCTTTCATCTTTTCATCCTGTCTTCTCTTCCTTCCTTCCTTCCTTCCTTCAATAGGTTATCAGATTATACATTCGTATTTATATTAATATCAACAAACTGCTTCATCCACTCAATAAAAACATGTTTATTATGTAAAATCTGTGTTCTA
The DNA here is from genome assembly GCA_021039105.1 of Scomber colias. NCBI lineage: Eukaryota > Metazoa > Chordata > Actinopteri > Scombriformes > Scombridae > Scomber > Scomber colias. Next base: position 17,061 of record JAJDFG010001569.1, read on the forward strand.
GCAGCACTGAGGCCGGCTGCATGCCTGTGTCAGCTTGTGTTAGAGTCAAGATGTCAGCAGATGAGACACACACACACACACACACACACACACACACATACACACACACACACACACAGAGCGCCTGACTGACATCCCCAGGATAACATCACTCACTGTCGCTGTCACACACCAAATCATCTTTTCTCTCTGATTATGGGCAGAGACCCTCGGAGCTCGGAGCTCGGAGCTCGAGTCTCCCGGCAGGAAGAAGAGGAGAGTCTGTTCTCTGTGGGAAGTTTAAAGTTCAGCGCCTCGAGCCTCGACTCAACGGCACTGTGAAGTTTTAATTGAGCTGTTGTTAGAATCATGTTTTAATAACACAGATTTATATCAGTACTATAAAACTGAGTCTGTGATCAGCCACCACTTCCTCTGCATGCAGGGCTCGGCAATGAATTGATATTAAATCGATATCCTCCCTTTCATCTTTTCATCCTGTCTTCCTTCCTCTTCCTTCCATCTTTCCTTCCTTCCTCTGATCCTCCCTTTCTTCCTTCCATCTTTTCATCCTGTTTTCTCTTCCTTCCTTCCATCTGTCTTTCACTCCTTCCTTCCTTCCTTCCTTCCTTCCTTCCTTCCTTCAATCTTTCCTTCATTCCTTCCTCGATATTGTGATATTTTATAGATATCGTCTCAGATTTTGAACATTGTGATATCCTGATATGGAATAAGTGTCTCTTCCTGCTTTTAAAGGCTGAATTACTGATTATTATTTATCAAAAATCTCATTGCGTTAATATTTTGTGAAAACATCAATAGTCATTCTTTTGTGGTTACACCATTTGACATTTTCAGGAGCATTCAGTCTCACTTTTGGGTTAAATACATGGTGCAAATGTGATTTCAAATGATATAAAACCAACAAAAATATAAAATAGGTCAGAGGAGTCCAGTGTGGATGTGACACAGTTTTTATGTCCAATCTTCTGCTCCTAACTTTCACTCTCAGAGGTTTTGTAGCGTTAATAATGTCACTTTATTAAACATGAATAATTGAATTTGAGCTTTTCTGTAATTTGTCAAGGAAAGGAGGAAGGGAGGAAGGACAGAGGAAAGAAGGAAGGTAGGGGGGAGGAAAGGAGGACAGAGGGAAGAAGGAAGGAGGGAAGAGAGAGGAAGGAAAGAAAGAGAAGGAAGAAGGAAGGAAGGAAGAAAAGGGAATGGAATGAGGAAAGAAGGAAGGGAGGGAAGAGAGAGGAAGGAAAGAAAGAGAAGGAAGAAGGAAGGAAGGTGAGAAGGAAGGAAGAAAAGGGGATGGAAGGAGGAAAGAAGGAAGAGAGAGGAAGTAAAGAAGGAAGGAGAGAAGGAAGGAATGGAAGTGAGGACAAATAGAAATAAGGAAGGTCGGAGGGAGGGAGAAAGGAAGGGAGGAAGGACAGAGGAAATAAGGAAGGTCGGAGGGAGGGAGAAAGGAAGGGAGGAAGGACAGAGGAAATAAGGAAGGAAGGAGGGAGAAAGGAAGGGAGAAAGGACAGAGGAAATAAAGAAGGTAGGAGGGAGGGAGCGAGGGAGGAAAGAAGGAGGGAGGGAAGGAGAAAGGAAAAGAGGCAGGCAGGAAGGAAGGAAGGAAGGAAGGAAGGAAGGAAGAAAGAAAGAAAGAAGTAAGAGAGGAAAGAAGGAGGGAGGGAAGGAGAAAGGAAAAGAGGCAGGAAGGAAGTAAGAGAGGAAAGAAGGAACAGGTTTTGACCCACTCTTGCTCCTCTCAGCATGATAATAGATTCATTTTCATCTCTAACTTGAAGCTCATGAAACCTTTAGTGTTTTTATTCCTTTTATTAACGGTACTTAACAAACAGGGTCACTGCAAAGTGCTTTTCCAGAGCAGCCGATGACATAAATGCATGTTTTAAAAAAAAACACACAACAGGAGGCAACAAACACATAAAGGATAAATTAGTCAGTGGTAACAAATGTTCTCCGTCAGACATTAAAATTCAACTCACAGAAAAACATATTAAAACAATTTCTTCCAACAGGAACACGCTGAGAGACAGAGGTGTCAAATGTGGGCTGGATCATTAAAAAGATGGAGGGAAGGAGGGAAGGAGGAAAGGAAGGAAATAAGAAGGGAAGGAAGGAAGGAAGGAAGGAAGGAAGGAAGAAAGGAAGAAAGGTAGGAAGGACAGATGGAAGGAAGGATAGAAGGAAGAAAGGGAGGAAGGATAGAAGGAGGAAAGGTAGGAAGGACAGAAAGAAGAAAGGGAGGAAGGACAGATGGAAGGAAGGAAGAAAGGTTGGAAGGAAGGAAGAAACAGAGCAAGGACAGATGGAAGAAAGGGAGGAAGGACAGAAGGAAGAAAGGTAGGAAGGACAGATGGAAGAAAGGATAGAAGGAAGAAAGGGAGGAAGACAGATGGAAGAAAGGAAGGAAGGACAGATGGAAGAAAGGAAGGAAGGACAGAAGGAAGAAAGGGAGGAAGGACAGATGGAAGGAAGGAAGGAAGAAGAAACGGAGGAAGGACAGATGGAAGGAAGGACAGAAGGGAGGAAGGACAGAAGGAAGAAAGGTAGGAAGGACAGATGGAAGGAAGGACAGAAGGAAGAAGGGAAGGAAGGACAGAAGGAAGAAAGGGAGGAAGGACAGATGGAAGGAAGGAAGGAAGGAAGGAAGGTAGGAAGGACAGAAGGAAGAAAGGGAGGAAGGACAGAAGGAAGAAAGGTAGGAAGGACAGAAGGAAGAAAGGATAGAAGGAAGAAAAGTAGGAAGGAAGGAAGAAACAGAGGAAGGACAGATGGAAGAAAGGAAGGAAGGACAGATGGAAGAAAGGGAGGAAGGACAAATGGAAGAAAGGGAGGAAGGACAGAAGGAAGAAAGGGAGGAAGGATAGAAGGAAGAAAGGTAGGAAGGAAAGAAGAAACGGAGGAGAGACAGATGGAAGGAAGGGAGGAAGGACAGATGGAAGGAAGGATAGAAGGAAGAAACAAAGAAAGGATAAAAGGAAGGTATGGAAGGAAAAGAACACAGGAAGGAAAGTGGGCCGGATTGCACCCCTCTGCGGGCCGGGTCTGGCCCACGGGCCTCATGTTTGACACCCTGGCTGAGAGAAAACAGCAGCATTAATTCACTGAGCTGAAGCTTTGATGTCAGAAAGACAAAAATCATGATAAAGGAAGGAAGGATTTTTTTATTTTTTTTTTTAGGCATCGGAGGGAAATCTTTATCTTTCATATGAATATCTATCTGCGACCTGGATTCCCTCCCTAAAGCTTTCAAAGTACATTTCCCAGTGATTTCAGGTATTTCAATAAAGTAGGTGCCACCGTATCAGATCCTGATAAGAAGCTTTTCAGGTAGCAAAGAGCTCCCTCGTCTTATTGTGTCGTGTTTGTGTCGCCGTGGGAGATAAGAGTCTCTGACGGACACAAGAAACATTCAGGTTTCATCAACAGCAGCGGAGAAAACACACGACTCCTGATCTGAACACTGTGGAAACACTGACTGAAATATTCTTCAGTCGGCTGCTGAGCTTAAACAAGAAGGTTATTGGTTTAAATTCTGATATGTTGGTCAAACAGCCTCACAATGATCAACGCTTTTAACCTTTAGATCAGAGGTGTCAAAACTCATTTTAGTTCAAGGGCCACATACAGCCAAATTTGATTTTCATATGGGCCGGACCAATAAAAAGGGAGGAAGGAAGGTTGCTATGGTTGCGAGGGCTGGATCTCTCTCGAGGACATTGGTCAATCAACCTGTCAATCAGGCCGTAGCCACGCCCCCAAATGCATACCCTGCTTTATCGTCACATATAAAATCAGGGAGGCCAAAATGTCCTCAAATGAACATCATACTGCATTGAAGAAGGCTTTAAACTAGCGATTGAGACCAATAAACACATTTTGAAAACGTTTTACTGAGGTTAGAAATCAAGTGAGAAGTTGGTGAATTCTCCATTGACTTGTATAGAGACGGTCGCCCCCTGGTGGCCTTTTGATAGAATGCAGCTCCAAGTTACTTCCGCATTAGCTTTCATTTCAGCATTTCAGAGGACCAGAACTCCCCGCCTGGTTCAGACATTCTCTAAAAGATTATCCTGGCTATAAAACAGTGATTGTGAATGTCTTTTTTCTACAAGATTAATCAAACATTTATTAATGCCTGATGGGGAATTTATGAATGTGAATTGGTTATAAAGACTAAGTATTAAGCACTTTACATATACAGAAGGTCTAAACTGTACTCTTTAAGTTTAATTTAAATTGACCCAACGAGAATGGCGAGGAAAAACTCCCTTTTTAACGTGAATTATGAGTCAGAATATAAACAGTATGTGAGGATTAAAATGTTTTTTTGCATTAAAATTGGTCACAAATGTTAGCAACACATCTCTTACATATTAGAAGTCTCTCAGTCTGCTCACCTGCCTCTCATCAGCTCATCAGCTCATCAGCTTGTAGTTTATCTTCCCGTCTCTTGTTTCTACTTCAGCGGTAGCGGTATGTGATATTTCTAATTGTAGGATCTCTGCTAACTGCTGTTTCTCATCCATGACTCTCACACATATCTGTTTAGTCTGTGTTAACTCTTGTTTTAGCTGCTTTATCTTCCTTTCTGTTTTTATTTCTTTTTATATTTTAAGCTGTTTTAATTCTTTATCTTATTCTTTAAAAAAATAATAATATTGTATGTTTAAATTTTGCTTGAGTTGCTCTGTTGCTGATGTGCTATACAAATAAATTCACCTAACCTCACTCCCTTAACCCTCCTGTCGTCCTCCCGGGTCAAATTGACCCCATCTCTTTTGGCTGTTCCTTCTTTCTTTCCTTCCTTCCTCCTCCCTTCCTTCTTTCCTTCCTTCCTTCCCCCTTTCCTTCTTTCCTTCTTTCCTCCTCCCTTCCTCCTTTCCTTCTTTCCTTCCTACCTCCTCCCTTCCTCCTTTCCTTCCTTCCTCATGCCTTCCCTCCTTTCCTTCCTTCCTCATCCCTTCTATCTTTCCTTCCTTCCTCCCTTCCTTCTTTAGGAAGTATGGAAGGAGAAGGGAGCAAAGAAAGATCTTTGCTCCCTTCTCCTTCCATACTTCCTTCCTCTTTTCCTCCCTCCCTCCTTATTCCCTTCCTTCCTTCCTTCTTTCCTTCCTTCCTCCCTTCCTTCCTTCCTTCCTCCCTTCCTCCTGTCCTTCCTTGAGCCTGAGGACAACAGGAGGGTTAATAATCTCTTTTCTGAATAAATCTTATAAAAGCTGAATGTGTTTTCAGTCTATCCACTTTAATATGAAAGCTAATGATTCAGTTGAGAAAGAAATCTTTTTTTCCTTAAATTAACGAGATAATTATTTTCCAAATTCTGAGAAAAGTTTTAAATTTAAAATGAAATATTCACCTTTTCTTCTGAATTAATAACCTCAACATCCCGAGAGAGAGAAGTTTGATTTCATGGAAGAGAAAATCTCCTGTTTAGTTTAATCCGGTTTTTATTTTGGTTTTAAACTTCCTGTCGTCCTCCCGGGTCAAATTGACCCCGTCTGTTTTGACTGTTCCTTCCTTCCTTCCTTCCTCCCTTCCTCCCTTCCTTCTTTCCTTTCCTTCCTCCCTTCCTTCTTTCCTTTCCTTCCTTCCTTCCCTCCCTCTGTCCTTCTTTCCTTTCCTTTCCTTCCTCCCTTACCTCTGTACTTCTTTCCTTTCCTGTCCTTCCTTCCTTCTGTCCTTCTGTCCTTCTTTCCTTTCCTCCCTCCTTCCTTTCTTTCTTCCTTCCTTCCCTCATTCTGTCCTTCTTTCCTTCCTTCTGTCCTTATTTACTTTCCTTCCCTCCCTTCCTTCCTTCCTTCTTTCCTTCTTCCCTTTCCTTGCTCCCTTCCTTCTGTTCTTATTTCCTTCCCTCCCTTCCTTCCCTTCTTTTCCTTCCCTCCTTCCTTCCTTCTTTCCTTCCTCCCTTCCTTCTGTCCTTCTTTCATTCCCTTCCTTTGCTTCCTTCCTTCCTTCCTTCTTTCCTTTCCATCCTCCCTTCCGCCCTTCCTTCCTTCTTTCCTTCCCTCCTCTCTTCCGCCCTTCCTTCCTTCTTTCCTTCCCTCCTTCCTTCCTTCCTTCCTTCTGTCCTTCTTTCCTTCCCACCCTCCTTCCTTCTTCCTCCCTTCTTTACGTTTCCTCCTCCCTCCTTCCTTCCTTCTTTCCTTTCCTTCCTCCCTTCCTTCTGTCCTTCTTTCCTTTCCTCCCTCCTTCCTTTCTTCCTTCCTTCCTTCTTTCCTTCCTTCCTTTCCTTTCCTTTCCTTCCTTCCTTCCCTCCTTCTTTCCTTTTCCTTCCTTCCTCCTTTCCTTCCTTCTTCCTCCCTCCCTCCCTTCCTTCTTCCCCCCTTCCTTCTTCCTCCTTCCTTTCCTTCTTTCCTCTTTCCTTCCTCCCTTCCTTCCTCCTTCCGTTCCTTCCTTCCTTCTTCCTCCTTTCCTTCCTTCTTCCTCCCTTCCTTCTTCCCCCTTTCCTTCCTTCTTCCTTCCTCCTTTCCTTCCTTCTTCCTTCCTTCTTCCTCCCTTCCCTCCTTCTTCCTCCTTTCCTTCCTTCCTTCCTTCCTTGACTGGAGGACAACAGGAGGGTTTAAACATAGAGAGATACTCCTACATGGCTTTAAGTAATATAGATGGTAATGTTATATATTAGCTTGCTGACTTTGCGGAGGCAACTCAGGACAGGGAAAAAAAAGTTTCATCAAAGCCCAAAAATAGATGAAATAAAAACCCACCAGACTGCCGACAGAGCGAAGAGGTTTATTTTAGTTTGCAATCTCTCCGCAAACCGGGGTGACGGGGTCAACGTTAATGCTATTAAAGAGGACTTCTGGATTAGTAATCTTTAGGATTATTCTGATAACCTATTGGCAAAAACTTTACAACAGGTCAAACATGAGAAGAAAGGACAATTCATTCTGGTCATAAAAGGGAAGGAAGGAAGGAAGGAAGGAAGGAGGGAGGAAGGAAGGAGGGAGGGAGGAAGGAAGGGAGGAGGGAGGGAGGAAAGAAGGAAGGAGAGGAGGAAGGGAGGAAAGAAGGAAGGAGAGGAGGAAGGGATGGAGGGAGGGGGGAAAGAAGGAAGGAAGAAGGAAGGAAGGGAGGAAAGAAGGAAGGGAGGAAGGAAAGGAAAGAAGGAAGGAGGGAGGAAAGAAGGAGAGAAGGAAGGGAAGGAGGGCGGGAGGGAGGAAAGGAAAGAAGGAGAGGAGGGAGGGAGGAGGGAAGGAGGGAGGAAGGAATGGAGAGGAGAGGAAGGAAGGAAGGGAAGGAAGGAAGGAAGAAAGACAGATGGAAAGAAGGAAGTAGGAAAAGAAGACAAGACGGAAATATGGAAGGAAGGAAGGAAGGAAAGATGGAAGGAAGGAAGGAAGGAAGAAAGACAGATGGAAAGAAGGAAGTAGGAAAAGAAGACAAGACGGAAATATGGAAGGAAGGAAGGAAGGAAGGAAGGAAGGAAGGAAGGAAAGATGGAAGAAACCCGGATGGAAGGAAGGAAGAGAAGCCAAGGACTGAGCTTTCTTTTTTTTTATCCCTGATTTCCAATAAAATGTTCTGTGAATCAGAGGAAACGAACAGCAGAGTATAAAAAGCTTTCAGAGGGAAAACATGAGAAGAAAGGACAATTCATTCTGGTCATAAAAGGGAAGGAAGGAGGGAGGAATGAAGGAAAGGAGGGACGAAGGAAAGAAGGAAGACGGAGAGGAAAGAAGGAAGGAGGGAGGGAGGAAAGAAGGAAGGAGAGGAGGAAGGGGAGGAAAGAAGGAAGGAGAGGAAGAAGGGAGGAAAGAAGGAAGGAGAGGAGGAAGGGAGGGAGGGAGAGAGAGGGAGGGAGGGAGAGAGGGGAGGGAGGGAGGGGGGGGAAAGAAGGAAGGAAGAAGAAAGGAAGAAGGAAGGGAGGAAGGGCAGACTGAAGGAAAGAAGGAGAGAGAAGGAAGGAAGGAAGGAAAGATGGAAGGAGAGGAGGAAGGAAGGGAGGAAAGAAGGAAGGAGAGGAGGAAGGGAGGGAGGGAGGAAAAGAAGGAAGGAAAGGAGGAAGGACAGACTGAAGGAAAGGAGGAGAGAAGGAAGGAAGGAAAAGAAGACAAGACGGAAATATGGGAAGGAAGGAAGGAAGGAAAGATGGAAGGAAGGAAGGAAGGAAGGAAGGAAGAAAGACAGATGGAAAGAAGGAAGTAGGAAAAGAAGACAAGACGGAAATATGGAAGGAAGGAAGGAAGGAAGGAAGGAAAGATGGAAGAAACCCGGATGGAAGGAAGGAAGAGAAGCCAAGGACTGAGCTGAGTATAAAAAGCTTTCAGAGGGAAAAAGTGGAGAAAAAAAAGCAGCATTTGATTTCACAGTAATATCTCTTCCCTGGATTTCACTTTAACAATGCTCAGTAAATCTCTTCATCAGGTATCGTAACCTGGATTAAGGTTGGGAAAGGTTTAGGATGCTTGTTTTCTTTCAGAGGTTTTATAGGAAAGTAATCTGATTTTATTTTTGTCCTTTCTTTATGAGAGTTATTTATAGCGTATTATTATTATTGTAGCAGGATGGTGGTGACCTGTGGCCCTTGTGTTTGACGAAATCTCCCTTTAATTAAAGTCTTTTTTTTAACCCTCCTGTTGTCCTTGAGTCGAGGGAGGGAGGAAAGGAAGGAAGGGGAGGAAGGGAGGAAGGGGGGAGGAAGAAGGAGGGAAAGGAAGGAAGGGAAGGAGGGAGGAAAGAAGGAAGGAAGGACAGAGGAAAGAAAGAGAGGACAGACTGAGGAAGGAGGGAAGGAAGGAAGGAAGGACAGAGGAAAGAAAGAGAGGACAGACTGAGGAAGGAGGGAAGGAAGGAAGGACAGAGGAAAGAAAGAGAGGAGAGACTGGGGAAGGAAGGAAAAAAGGAAGGAAGGACAGAGGAAAGAAAGAGAAGAGAGACTGAGGAGAGGAGGGAAGGAAGGAAGGACAGAGGAAAGAAAGAGAGGAGACACTGAGGAAGGAAGGAGGGAAGGACAGAGGAAAGAAAGAGGAGAGACTGAGGAAGGAAGGAAGGAACGAACGAAGGACAGAGGAAAGAAAGACAGTAGAGACTGAGGGAGGAAGGAGGAAGGAAGGAAGGACAGAGGAAAGAAAGACAGTAGAGACTGAGGGAGGAAGGAGGGAAGGACAGAGGAAAGAAAGAGGAGAGACTGAGGAAGGAAGGAAGGATACGAACGAAGGACAGAGGAAAGAAAGACAGTAGAGACTGAGGGAGGAAGGAGGGAAGGACAGAGGAAAGAAAGAGGAGAGACTGAGGAAGGAAGGAAGGAACGAACGAAGGACAGAGGAAAGAAAGACAGTAGAGACTGAGGGAGGAAGGAGGGAAGGAAGGAAGGACAGATGAAAGAAGGGAGGTGGATGAAGTACAGAGGAAAGGAAGGAAGGGAGGAAAGAAGACGGGGGTCCAATTTGACCCAGGAGGACGACACAAGGGTTAAATGATTTTAGCTTTGTGGTCACCAGCAAAGATTTATTGGGACACTTCCAGATGTGGATTTGTCTGGAAGGAAGGGAGGGAGGGAGGGAGGAAGGAAAGGAGGGAAAGGAGGGAATGGAGGTGAAGGGAGGGAGGAAGGAAGAAGGAAGGAAAAGAAGGAGAGAAGGAAGGAAGGAAGGAAGGGGGGGAGAGAAGGAGGAGGGAGGGAGGAAAGAAGAGAGGGAGGGAAGGAAGGAAGGAAAGGAAGGAAGGAAGGAAGGAAGGGAGGGAGGGAGGAAAGAAGGAAGGAAGGAAGGACAGAGGAAAGAAAGAGAGGAGAGACTGAGGAAGGAGGGAAGGAAGGAAAGAAGGAGGGGAGAAAGGGGGTTGGAGGAAGTACAGAGGAAAGGAAGGAAGGGAGAGGAAAGATTATTTATTGGCACACTTCCAGACGTGGATTTGTCTGCTCAGTTGATCTAGGAAGGAAGGGAGAGAGAGAGAGGGAGGAAGAAGGAAGGAAGGAAGGAAGGAAGGAAGGAAGGAAGGAAGGAAGGAAGGAAGGAAGGAAGGAAGGAAGGGAGGAAGGGAGGGAGAGAGGGAGTGGGGGAGTGAGGTAGGGGAGGAAGGAAGGAAGGAAGGAAGGGAGGGAGAGAGAGGTGAGTGAGGGAGTGAGGGAGGGAGGAAGGGGGGGAGGAAGGAAGGAAGAGAGGGAGGGAGGAAGGGAGGGATGGAGGGAGGAAGGCAAGAAGGAAAGGAGGGAAGGAAGAAGGAAGGAAGGACAGAGGAAAGAAAGAGAGGAGAGACTGAGGAAAGAGGGAAGGAAGAAAAGATTATTCATTGGCATTCAGTATCCTGAGCAGATATGATCTAGGAAGGAAGGAAGGGAGAGAGAGAGAGAGGGTGTGTGAGGGCGGAGGGAGAGAGAGAGAGGAGAGAGGGAGGAAGAGAGGGAGGGAGGGAGGGAGGGAGGGAGGAAGAAGGATATGATCTATATTTAGATAACATGCTTCCTGGATTGAACATGACCAGCATGGCTTCTGTGTGTTGTGTTGGCTGTAATTTGATTTTCCTGGCTTTCAGTTTGCATATAATCAAAATTGAGTCGCCAGTCTCTCCAAATCTCAAAAACTGGGACAATCCATAGAAGAAGAAAAAATACATTTCTATTTAATTTATCCCAGTAGGCTCATTTGTCTTGCTCAAGAATTTAATCAGAGAAAGAAGTAGGAGGAGGAAAAAAGGGATTTAGGGACAAATACAACTTTGCTGCAGATGTTTTAAGATATGTAAAAACTACAAGAACATACATGACATCCATAAATCCTTCCTTCCTCCTTTTCCCTCCTCCTTTCTTTCCTTTCCTTTCCTTTCCTTCCTCCCTTCCTTCTGTCCTTCCCTTCCTTCCTTCTTTCCTTTCCCTCCCTCCCTTCCCTCCTTCCTTCCTTCCCCTCCCTTCCTTCCTTCCTTCCTTCCTTCCTAGATGTTTTAAGACATGTAAAGCTACAATAAAATACATGACATCCATAAATCCTTCCTTCCTTGCTTCCTTCCTTCCTTCCTATCCTTCCTTCCTTCCTTTCCCTCCTCCTTTCCTTCCTTCTTCCTCCCTTCCTTCCTCTTTTTCCTTCCTTCCTCCTTTCTTTCCTTTCCTTTCCTTTCCTTCCTCCCTTCCTTCTGTCCTTCCCTTCCTTCCTTCTTTCCTTTCCCTCCCCTTCCCTCCTTCCTTCCTTCCCCTCCCTTCCTTCCTTCCTTCCTTCCTAGATGTTTTAAGACATGTAAAGCTACAGTAAAATACAGTAAAATTTTCGAGAGGGACTGAGCAGAATGTATGAGAGTCTGGATTATCTTTTCTTCTTAGCAGACGGTGGTGTTATTACAATATGACCAGACACCTCCTTTGTTTAAGCATTCTGACATCAGCGTTTAGCTCAAAGCGCCACTAATTAAGTACAGCCTCACAGAGCCGCTAGCCTGACTCCAGACTTGGTCTCTTTATTAGGTGACATGAGACCACTCTTACTTATCGAAGCGTGATCTAAAGTGATGACTGTTCCTCAGGACAGTGGCACAGTTAGATGAGCCGTCACTTGCTCTGCAGAGTCTTTTCTTGTCTAGTAGTATAGTGTAATGAACTGTCCGACTGTTCAGGGTATATGCATAGACTGTATAGAAGAAATGGACGTAACATCTGTGACGTCACCCATTGGTTTGTGGACTGCTGCTCGGAAGCCAATAGTTTTGAATCTAGGCAGCGCCATCTTGAAAATTTCAGGTGCATGCTGGGAAAAATAAAAACACGGATTCTACTTATATGGGCATGAGGCGGAGCCATGGGCGGAGCGGGGAGGTTGCGATAGGTTGCGAGGGCTGGATCTCGAGGACATTGGTCAATCAACCTGTCAATCAGGACGTAGCCACGCCCTAATGCATACCCTGCTTTATCGTCACATATAAAATCAGGGAGGCCAAAATGTCCCAAATGAACATCATACTGCATTGAAGAAGGCTTTTAAACTAGCGATTGAGACCATAAACACATTTAGAAAACGTTTACTGAGGTTAGAAATCAAGTGAGAAGTTGGTGAATTCTCCATTGACTTGTATAGAGACGGTCGCCCCCTGGTGGCCTTTTGATAGAATGCAGCTCTAAGTTACTTCCTGGTTGGCCTCATTTCAGAGGACCAGAACTCTCCGCCTGGGTGTATGGCTAAATAGTGCAACAACACTTTTCTCTTTGAAGTGTCCTCCAGAGACACTTCTTACTTCTTCAAACGTAACTTTGAAGAGCATTGGAAAGTAGAACATGATGGAGGACCCAATCTATTACCAGGTCATTTGAGAACCATAAAATAAAGGAATCGGGTACCAATCATATCTATCAGATCGGACCATATATACACAGTTTTAATAACATCAATGGGATAATCACTTATAGATTTCTTGTCAGATATTTGACAGTCTTAGTGTTTATCCTGATGGTTGTGTCGAAGAACATCAAAGGTCATCCTCCTTTCTTAATACTACTGCTGCTAAAGTAAGCCACTCCTTTAAGCTTATCTCCTGTAGCAGACGTCTTGGGTAATATTGATGTGTAAAAATCAATGGCCGATGACAAACTGGAACCATTTGCTTTGAAATCCTCAGTGGACATAATTTTCCAATAATCCCTATCCTTACCTGTGGCATTGTTCCTACAGTATGGAAGACTGCCTATATTCCTTCTATTAATAAAGGTGGTAGATCAGGAGCTTCTGCAACTGCGACATGACATGAGATGACTCATGTGTGTTAGAAGATCCCTGAGGTGGTTGTAGTCCACAAAACCATTCATGATCAAGCCGACACAGCTGACAAAGGTCACCACTTGCAAAAAAACGTTCCTGCCCCAAGACTTGTTGGCAGTCGAGAGAGGACCTTCTCCATCCATGGTCCCTGTATTTCTCCAGGGTCCTGGAATAGGCAAGGGAAAGCCTTTCCATTTCAATGCAGGCCTGCAGGGTCGTGGCTGCCACTTTAGAAAGAGGAGAAGGTTCTTGGCATGAACCTGGACAAAGAAATCTTCGTCCTCCACAAAGCCTTGCAGCACAAGACAATAGACTGTATAGAAGAAATGGACGTAACATCCGTGACGTCACCCATTGGTTTGTGGACTGCTGCTCCAAAGCCAATAGTTTCGAATCTGGGCAGCGCCTTCTTGAAAATTTCAGGTGCATGCTGGGAAAAATAAAAACACAGATTCTACTTATATGGGCATGAGGCGGGGCCATGGGTGGAGCGGGGAGGTTGCTACGGTTGCGAGGGCTGGATCTCGAGGACATTGGTCAATCAACCTGTCAATCAGGACGTAGCCACGCCCTAATGCATACCCTGCTTTATCGTCACATATAAAATCAGGGAGGCCAAAATGTCCCAAATGAACATCATACTGCATTGAAGAAGGCTTTAAACTAGCGATTGAGACCATAAACACATTTTGAAAACGTTTACTGAGGTTAGAAATCAAGTGAGAAGTTGGTGAATTCTCCATTGACTTGTATAGAGAAGGTCGCCCCCTGGTGGCCTTTTGATAGAATGCAGCTCTAAGTTACTTCCGCATTGGCCTCATTTCAGAGGACCTGCACGAGACACAGGTGTAGACAATCAGAGGCATGGAAGAAAATCACAAAGGCAGAAAACATGAGGGCAGGAAGTGACAAGACAACAGAAAAAAAACCAAAAGCATGACCTGAGACGGGACGAAATGTAATAGCTGATATTACTTTAGTGCTTAATCATGCTATTCTTAGGAAATGGAGTGGATAACAACAATTTCAACTGTTCATTAACAAGTGACACAAGTATTTTTCCAAGACAAAAGTTTCAAGCTTTCTTTTTTATATACTAGAAAAAGAATAGTTGAAGCAGTTTTTGGACTACAGGGAAGTGATTTATGGGCGGGCAGCCAGTTCCACTTGCAAACCCTTTTTAGATGCAGTGTATCACTCTGCATTAAGATTCATCACTGGAGATAGTTTCTGGGACACACATTGCCTACTATATCAAAAAACAGTGGCCTGCCTGCTGTATCACTGAGAAGGGATCAGCATTTGTTTTTACTTATTTATGAAGGGGGTTTTTTTTGTCTTTAATAAAAAGTTCCCATCCCGTATCTCTCAGTCCTTTCTTGAAACATTGGCAGCCATTGTACGTGTTCAAACACAGCTAAACCTGCAAGTTAGGAGGATCTGCTTTTCTTTCTCTATTACTATTACCCTACAAAACTTTGAGCTGAGTCAACTCACAGGTTTCATTGTTAATTTTACGGTTATTTTTAACCCTGTTTCGCCAAGTGTATCATATTGGATAGTTTTAGAGACCTTTAACCCTCCTGTTATGCTCCCGGGTCAAATTGACCCATCTGTTTTGACTCTTCCTTCCTTCCCTCCTTCCTTCCTTCCCTTCTTTCCTCCCTCCCATCCTTTCCTTCCTCCTTTCCCCCCTCCTTTCTTTCTTCCTTCCTTCCTCCCTCCTTCCTACCTTCTTTCCTTCCTCCGTCCTTCCTTCCTCCCTTCCTTCTCTCCTCTGTCCTTCTTTCCTTCCTTCCTCCCACCCCTCCTACCTTATTTCCTCCCACCCCTCCTACCTTCCTTCTTTACTTACTTCTTTCCTCCGTCCTTCCCTTCCTTCCTTCCTTATTTCCTTTCCTCCCTTCCCTTCCTTCCTCCATCCCCCCTTTCTTCCTTCCCTCCTTCCTCCCTCCCTCCTTTCCTTATTTCCTTGACTCGAACACAACAGGAGGGTTAAATCATCAGTGTGATCATATTTAATTCCTGATAAACCTGATGTATATACAATCAGATACATGTAGTACAAAGATAAACCAATGCAATGTTGAATTACTAAATATTTAGTAGCTTATTTTATGGTAAACTCCTGTAAAAAAAAATGTGTCTATCAAATTAGAAATAGTAGGTATATAAGTCTGTAAATCTGTCAATTTTCATTTTATTTCATTTCATGCATGATATATTGCTATCATGCATAAAAAAGTTTAAACAGTGTTGTTATGAGCTTTATGCAGGACCTTTTAAAAAGTTGAATTCAATATGTTTTCATGTGTTTAAAAAAATCATGCTATGAAAAATAAATTGCAAAAAAATTGTCAGTGTATCAAATATGATACAAAACAAAACTCATAGATTCAAAGTGTTACTTAATTATTATTTAATTTAATTTAATTAATCTTTTTTAACCCTCCTGTTGTCCTCAAGTCAAGGAAGGAAGGAAGGGAGAGAGGGAAGGAAGGGAGGAAGAAAGAAGGAAAGGAGGGAGGAGGAAGGAAGGGAGGAATGGAGGAAAGGAAAGAAGGAAGGTAATAGGGAGGAAAGAAAGAGAAGAAGGAAGGAAGGGAGAGAGGGAGGAAGGAAGGGAAGGAAGAAGGAAGGAAAGGAAGAAGGAGGAAGGAAGGAAGGAAGGAAGGGAGAGAAAGGAAGGAAGGAAGGAAGGGAGGAAGAAGGAAGGAAGGAAGGAAGAAGGGGGAGGGAGGCAGGAAGGAAGGGAGAGAGGAAGGAAGGAAGGAAGGGAGGGGGGAAGGGAGGATGGAAGGGAGGATGGAAGGGAGGAAAGGAGGGA
>JAJDFG010000157.1:0-62500 GCA_021039105.1 Scomber colias
AAAGGGAGGATCGGAGGAAGGAGGAAAGATGCAAGGATGGAAGGAAGAGGAGAGAAGACATTAAGGAAAGATGAAAGAAAGGAAGGAAGGAAGGAGGAAAGATTGAAGGAAGGAAGGGAGGAAGGACAGATGGAAGTAAGGAAGGAGTGAAAGACAGATGGAAGGAATAAAAGAGAAGACAGGATGAAAAGATGGAAGGAAGAAAGAGAGGACAGGATGAAAAGATGGAAGGAAGAAAGAGGATCGGAGGAAGGAAGGAAAGATGGAAGGAAGAGAGGAGAGAAGACATTAAGGAAAGATGAAAGAAAGGAAGGAAGGAAGAAAGGGAAGATCGGAGGAAGGAAGGAAAGATGGAAGGAAGAGAGGAGAGAAGACATTAAGGAAAGATGAAAGAAAGGAAGGAAGGAAGAAAGGGAAGATCGGAGGAAGGAAGGAAAGATGGAAGGAAGAGAGGAGAGAAGACATTAAGGAAAGATGAAAGAAAGGAACGAACAAACCAAAGAAAGGACAGAAAGGGTGGATGGAAAGATGGAAGGAAAAGAAGACAGGAAGGAAAGTGGGCCGGATTGGACTCCTCGGCGGGCCGGTTCTGGCCCGCGGGCCGCATGTTTGACACCCCTGGTTTAGATGGTCTTCCAAGTAGCTCAAGTGTAGTTTGATATTTCTTTTTTTCATCTCTTTTAATTATGATATCTTTAATTGTCTCATTTCTGTGGATTTCATGGCTACAAGCTTCATACTGTATAGGTGCATCATTTAAAATCAAAGCATTGCAGCCGTTAGATTAAACACATCTAGAAGAATTTGCATGCAGCTCAGATCGTCGAGGCATTTCCAACTAAACAGTCTTTGGATACGATTTCTTTACTATTTCATCAACTTTGTGGGGGATTTGCGGCTTGATTCGAAACCCCTCGACACGACAAACTTCTGAAAAAAGGTCGAGCAGGTTGAATTCTTTGGAGGGCTTTGGCTTCGATTGTTAATTCAGAGCGAGGAGCGCCGATGTCTCCGAGAGAGTATTTTGTTAATTCTGTCCTGCCTTTAGTCAAACACCAAGAGTTCACAAGCCAAGCGGGGTCAACGTGCTGAATCTTAACACTCCTGTTGTCCTCAAGTCAAGGAAGGAAGGATGGATGGAAGGAAGGAAGGAAGGAAAGATGGAAGGAAAGGAGGAAGAAAGAAGGAAGGAAGGAATGGAGAATGGGAGGAGAGAAGGGAGGAAGAAAAGGAAGGACGGTAGCAGGGAGGAAGGAAGGGAGGAAGAAGGAAGGAAGGATGGAAGGAAAGGGGGATGGGAGGATGGAAGGGAGGAAGAGGGAAGGAAAGGAAGGAAGGACGGTAGCAGGGAGGAAGGAAGGGAGGAAAGGAGGGAGGAAGAATGAGGGGAGGAAGAAAGAGGGAAGGATGGATGGAATGCTGAAAGGATAGAAGGGAGGAAGAAAGAGGGAAGGAAGACAGGAAGGGAAGGAAGGATAGAAGGAAAGGAGGATGGGAGGATGGAAGGGAGGAAGGAAAGGAAGGAAAGACGGTAGCAGGGAGGAAGAAAGAAGGATGGAAGGAAAGGAGGATGGGAGGGAGGAAGAGGGAAGGAAGAGAGGAAGGAAAGACAGTAGCAGGGAGGAAGGAAGGGAGGAAAGGAGGGAAGGAAGAGAGGAAGGAAAGGAAGGATGGAAGGGAGGGAGGAAGAAAGAAGGAAGAAAGAAGGAATGAAGGATGGAAGAAAAGGAGGATGGAAGGAAGGTAGGGAGAAGAAAGAGTGAAGGAAGAGAGGAAGGAAGGAAGGAAGGAAGGAAGGACGGTAGCAGGGAGGAAGGGAGGGAGGAAGAAGGAAGGAAAGGAGGAAGGGAGGAAGAAGAAGGGAGGAAGAAATGATGGATGGAAGGAAGGCTAGAAGGAAGGAAGGAAGGTTAAATATGCTCCAAAGTTAAAACACAACACTGTTTTTTGCTCTTCTTTTTGTTTGTTTTTTACTTCAGTTTCATCAACAGCGTAAAAAAAACAAACAAACAACAAAAAAACCATGAGCATTAAATAAGGGACCAATTAAAATACGTTAGAAATGATGTGCATTTATTTACCGTTGTTATTCACGTGCATCTGTTCGTCCAAAAAAAAAAAAACTTAAAAAAAAAGTGAAGACACATACATCATCTGTGTAAACGAAGATAAGCCACAAGCTACAAACCTAAGCTCATGTTACTATGCTGGATGTTTGATTTGGCAAACGTCGTGTGGATCGGATATAAGAGAGGGCTGCGTGGAAGAAAAAGAAAAGAAAAAAGAAAAAGAAAAGTCCATGTTGGGTCAGCTGTCAATGTCCATGTCCACTGCTCAGCTCTCGTCTGCCTCCAGGTTAATGTTGTTACCAAACTTGGCGTAGAGCTGGATCTTCAGATCCCCCAAAACCTGCAGTATCGCTGACACTCGCTCCTCCAGGCCTTTCACTTCCTGCTCCAGTTTTTCCTGATTACAGATTATTACAAAAAAAAAAAAAAAAAAAAAAAACTCCAATTACACGACAGCAGGTAAAATGTGGCAAACAGGAAACGGTAATTTTCTGCAGTACTGTGTAAAAGTTTTAATGGCGATCAACATTTATTGTTCAGTTTCTTTATTAACCTTTGTGTCGTTTTGACCCCGTCTGTTTTGACAGTTCATCCCTTTCTTTCTTCCGTCTGTCCTTCCTCCCTCCCTCCTTCTCTCTTTATTTCCTTCCTTTCTTCCATCTGTCCTCCCTCCCTCCTTCTCTTTATTTCCTTCCTCTCTTTCCTCCCTTCCTTCTTTCCATCCCTCTTTCTTCCTTCCTTCCCTCCTTCCTTCATTCCTCCATCCCCTTTCTTCCTTCCTCCTTATTTCCTTTCTTCCTTCCTTCTGTCCTTCCTTCCTCCCTTCTTTCTTTCCTTCCTCCATTCCCCTTTCTTCCTGTCCTTATTCCTCCCTCCCTCCCTCCCTCCCTCCATCTTTCCTTCCTTCTTTCCCTCCTTCTGTCCTTATTCCTCTCTCCTTCTTTCCTTCCTCCATCCCCCTTTCTTCCTTCCTTCTGTCCTTATTCCTCCCTCCTTCTTTCCTTCCTTCCTTCTGTCCTTATTCCTCCCTTCCTCCCTCTCTCGCTCCCTCCCTCCTTTCCTCCCTTCCTTCCTTCCCTCCCTCCCTCCTTTCCTTCCTCCCTTGACTTGAGGACAACAGGAGGGTTAATAAACAGAAAGTGTTTCCTCTAGCCTCGGTTTACTCCTCCTCCGCTCCCTGCTGCTCTTATTACCGAGCGTTTACACCCAAACAAACAGTTAAAGAATCATACTTATAAATCTTCACGTTTTATTTAATAACAATAATTAGAACTTAACTTTTATTTTTTTTAACAACAGAACAATTATTATAAACACTGTTTTGTCCACAGTGTGCGTCCTTTAATGCTGCAGTGGATCTTTCTGAGCGTCTTTGTACGACGACACTGCAGGTGGGCTGCTACTCTGTCTCATACTGAACACACCGGCCCTAGTCTCTCTCTCTCTCTCTCTCTCTCTCTCTCTCTCTCTCTCTCTCTCTCTCTCTCTCTCTCTCTCTCTCTCTCTCTCTCTCTCTCTCTCTCTCTCTCTCTCTCTCTCTCTCTCTCTCTCTCTCTCTCTCTCTCTCTCTCTCTCTCTCTCTCTCTCTCTCTCTCTCTCTCTCTCTCTCTCTCTCTCTCTCTCTCTCTGTGTGGGTGTGTGTGTGTGTGTGTGTGTGTGGAGCTCCAAAACGGAGAGCAGAGGAGAACGGACGATGCAGAGTGAAATGAAATGATTTCTCATGAATGAGATCAATAACATAATAGCCTATTTAGTTTATTTAGTAACCCTCCTGTTGTCCTCGAGTCAAGGAAGGAAGGGAGGAAGAAGGAAGGAAGGAAGGTAGGAGGGAGGGAGAAAGGAAGGTAGGAGGGAGGGAGAGAGGAAAAGAGGAAGGAAGGAAAGAAGGACAGAGGAAAGAAGGAAGGGAGGAAGGAAGGAAAGAAAGAAGGAAGGAAGGGAGGAAAGAGAGAGGAAGGGAGGAAGGTAGGGGGAGGAAAGACAGAGAAGGAGGGAGGGAGGAAGGAAAGGAAAGAAGGAAGGAGGGAAGGGAGGAGGGAAGGAAAGAGAGAAGGAGGAGAAAGGACAGACAGAAGGAAGAAAGGAAGGAAGGAAGGGGGGAAAGAAGGAACAGTCAAAACAGACGGGGTTCAATTGGAGGACGACACAAGGGTTAAAGGATCACTGTGTAGACCTGTCCTATAGGAGAAGTGACCTAAAATGACTTCTGTTGTGATTTGGTGCTATATATATATATATATATATATATATATATATTAGGGCTGCACGATAATGGCCAAAATGATTATCACGATTATTTTGAGCAATATTGATATCACGATAAATCATCACGATTATTTGTTGATTTTAACCAAAACAAATGTTATTGTCATAGGTTTATTATAACTGCTTTCACATCCATATTGTGCTACATTCCTGGTAATGTACAAATATGTGCAACAAAATAAAATAGGTCTTCTTATTCACCAAAATTCAGTGCATCTCCGTAAAGAATAAATAAAAATAAATAAAACAATAAAGAAAATGTAACAAAACAGGGCACTAGTTTCCAGTTTTCATTGTGTAAATATAGCCTATGTTATGAAGCAAAATATAAACTTACATTGTACCTGCATACTGGATGTAAATAAAACTCATACGCCTCTCCTCCTGCAAGCTCCAAGAGGCCATCGCCTCCCTCAGACCCTGGGCAATTGACTCTCCCGTGTGTTCTTGCGGGAAAAAAGACGTTTGCAAGCAACGACTCTGCATTGCAAAATCCTCGTCGATGTAATGAATTGTCAAACTCAAATACGGATCCATTGTCCTACTTGACCACAGATCGGTTGTAGTTGCAAAGTACTTTACATTGCCAAGATCGCTTTCTATTTCCCCTCTGCATTTTCTGTACATTGCAGGTAGTGCCACTTTAGAAAAATAATTGCGAGAGGGGATCACGTATCGTTTGTCTGTGATTGGCTCATGGAGCCACGTGATCAGACAGTGGTTAAAAAACCACCAGAGAGGGTTAAAGCGGAGGATCTTTGAAAACACCTTTAATATGGAGCGTTCTATGGACGGAATGACGCATTTTTAAATATCGCTCGATCACGCAAATGTGATCGCGGGAAG
This sequence comes from Scomber colias, assembly GCA_021039105.1. Lineage (NCBI taxonomy): Eukaryota > Metazoa > Chordata > Actinopteri > Scombriformes > Scombridae > Scomber > Scomber colias. The sequence continues at coordinate 5,181 of JAJDFG010000157.1, forward strand.
CCAATATCGTTATCGTGATTAAAATTCGATATATTGTGCAGCCCTAATATATATATACCTTTTTTTTAAACCCATAATTTCCAGAACAAAATGGCAGAGGTCAGTATTAAGTGTGACCTCTTTTGGCACTGAGCACATGTTGAACTCTCTTGGGGAAACTGTCCTGACGTTGATAGAAGCTCATTTTTCCTTTCAGAGCTGACAACATTATGATTTCATGTCTGTCAAACAAATACTGTGATCTGTTTGACTGTTCCTTCTTTCCTCTTTTCCTCCCTTTTTTCCCTTCCTTCTTTCCTTCCTCCCTCCTTCCTCCCTACTTTCCTCCCTCCTTCCTCCCTTCCTTCCTTCCTTGACTCGAGGACAACAGGACGGTTAAACCAGTTTCAATGAATTTACACAAATGAGCTGCGTCAACAACGACAAAACAAAAACACAGAAGGCAAAGAATATGAGGAAGAAGAGGAGGAGGAAAAGATGGAGGAGAGAAAAGATGATGGTGTAAAATGTGAGCTAAATAATCATCAGCAGATATAATGAGCTGACGTGCGAGCGGTTCCACATTAGTCATTCGGTGTGTGTATCTGCTGCTGCTGCTCCACATCAATCAGCAGCAGCAGCCCCTGTGCTCTGTGCTTTGTTGTGTGCTGATGAAGCTCCGAACACCACAAGGACAAAACAGGGACATCCTGGAAGGTCTCGTATCCAGTCCCTCTTTTGTCAGTGCTCGCCCTCGCTCTGGTGCAGCAGCTATACGGAGGGAGCTGAAACTACTCTGCTCTCCTCCTGTAGTTGCACCGACGAGGCTCTCAAGCTCCTTTGTGTAAAAAGAAAAATGCTTCCTGGATGAACAAAGCCTGCTGACAGCGAGGCCTGAACGTATACTAGAGCATGTTTATGAGCACTTATTCTGCCCTCAGTGATAAATATGGTTTAGTTGATCAACAGGAAATGAATCACTGGCTATTTTGATAATCCAGTAAACATTTTGAGTATTTTTTAAAGAAAGAAATGCCTTTAAAAAAAATCTCTTGCATATCTGAATAGTCTTCCTGACAGGTGCACACTGCCTTCACTCGCTCAATAAAGTTATTTTTTAATAAAAAGGGGTTAAAATGTGACGATAAACATATTAATAACTTGCAAAGATTCTTTTTTTGTGGACCCAGCATCAAATTTCTGCTTTTAATCCATTTTGAGAGAATATATTAGAGGATTATAGCAAAAATGTCTAAGTGGTGTAACCATAAAAACTTTGTACCAAATAATTGAACGTTGCTTAAAAACAGTAAATAGTCAATAAAACAGCATATCAACTAGTTTGGCATGATCTTACATTATAACTTTTATATTAAATAAAGCTAATGGAATACAATTGTTCTAGATATTACATTTAATCTGGGTAACCATGGAGATCAGGAAACATTTACAGCCATTATTAGTATAAGTCCATTTAAATACACTGTAGGTGGATAAAATATTTAATATTTATCATTCTTTTGTGGTTACACCATTTGACATTTTCAGGGGGAAAATGGTGCAAATGTAATTTCAAATTATATAAAAGCAACAAAAATACAAGACATACATTTTAACAAACCTGATGCTGCTTTTAAGACAATTTTTAAAGATATTTTTGAATTGCTCATGTTACCAACCCTTATTTCTTACTAACCCACACATGACATACCTGAAGAAGGTCAGTGACTGAAACATTGCATTTATTTAAAAAAAAACAACTTTATTGAGTGAGTGAAGACAACATGTGGCTGTTTTCTTTTTCTTTTTAAGAGCCAAAGCCAAAAATTCTTCTATCAGTCGTCAATGATAATTAATATATAAATAATAACTTAATACATTTTGGTTGTGGACATTAGAAATGTTATTTTGGGCTTTGGGATTAAAACAGTAATCAATATATTTTACCATTTTCTGATTTTAAACAGCAAACAATGAATTGATTAATTAATAAAATAAACAACAATGAAAATAAATAGTTGCAGCCCTGACACTCATACTTGTGATATTATATTTGTGTTTCAGAATCTTAACACCACGTTCATCAAGACCAAATATTTTATTTCCAACAAAAAATCTACAGACATCAGAGGTGATTGTATTTTTGAGGCAGTTTGTCAATAACAGTCAGCATGGTGTGAACAGCTGCACGGAGCATGCAGAGCTCTATTTTCAGAGCCTTTTTTTGGGCTGCGTTGACCTTCAGATCTCTCTGAACAAACTGAGTTTCAATGAAATCTGGTCCCTGCTCTTCAAAACAAAAGCACGACAGGACAAATTCTTTCATTTCATTTAAAAAAATAAAAAATGACCAGAGTGCTTAAATAACAAACGGAGCTTCAGGCATGTCGAGAAGTGACTTTTGATAGTTTTGTTGTTTTTTTTTTAACCTTAAAACCTTTTTTTTTTAATATAATGTTTCTAATCAGCTTTGATGTCAAACACAGTGTAATGGGTCAGTCATAGAAGCTTTCATTAAAGTTAATAAATCCCATTTTTTAAAAACAGGAAGCTCAAAAGAGAGACAGACTCTACAGTAATAAAAGGACAAATATATCTCTATGGTCGACTGATAGAAGAGAAGAGGGTCACTCAACTCTGTTTACTATAAAGCTTGTTGTGTGGCTTTATTCTCCAAGTCAAACTAACTGTAGAGAGACTGATGATGATTTTATGATCCTATGTTTTAAAAAAATAAGATTTATTATGAACCGGAGTAATGTAACTATTTCAATTACTTCGTCAAAATAATGTAACTTATGACATTTGATGACTTTTCAAATTTTCTAACCAATGTTTTCAGCTGTTAGGGTAAATGTTCCCTCCATCTGTACTTCCTTCCTACCTTCTTTCTGTCCGTCCTTCCTTCCTTCCTACCTTCCTTCTGTCCTTCCTACCTAGACATTTAAAGATGACCCTGAGCTATTAGCACAGACACTTTTACATATTTTCTGATATCTTAATTAAGAAAATAAACAACCGATTAATCAATAATGAAAATAAACATTAGTCGCAGTCGCTGACTAGTTCACTTCATCATTTTTTTGAGGCTAGCAGCTCATCAAACGAGTTTCATTAAGTATAACTGTATGTTAAATTCTCCTCCTGCAGCTCTTTGACTCAGTGAGGATCCTTTAACAATGATGATTAAAAGTGTACAGAGGGTAATAGAGGGTAAAGAAGGGATTAAGAGACCTACCTTTGCAGCCTCCAGCATTTCCTGTGTCTCTTCCTGGGTGTGGCTGATGAAGACGTCACCGATCTGATAAGGGATCAATAGAGCGTCGTCGTCGAACATCATCAGGTCGTCACTGGCGTCCTGTAAGTTCTGCAGGGATTTCTGCACGGAGACAATTACAGAGTTGATTAAACACTATACTTTATAACATTAAAGGTAGACTCATCTTTTAGTTTAACAGCCTTTAAAATAACAGAAGAGTTTAATCAACACCTTTGTAAATGAGATTAAACAAACTGATCATTATAACTGTCATAAAAGTATTATTTAAACTGCCAACTAAATATAAGTACATCTATTATCAATCTGTTAAGCCTATCAAGATTGTCTTATTAGAGCTATAACGATTATTTGATTGACAGAAAATTATTCATCATCACTATTAATTACTACTAATCACTATCTTGATAACTTATAAACCATTTTGAGTCTTTTTTCTCAGAATCCAGCTTCTCAAGTTTGGGCTTCGTGAAACAGTGATCCAACATTTTTCACAATTTTTTGTCATTTTATACTTAAATTTATATGTGGCTTTTTTTGCACACTCACTGTCCTGACACACTTTCACTTGTGATATCCTATTAAATTACACCTGCATTGGGAGTTGCAGTGTGCAGACTTTTTCCTGCTAGTAGACTTAAATCTAAAATCACTTCTGGCATGCTCTAGTGGGCGGGGTTCAGCAGAGTGCATCTGTTGTTATTGTTGTTAAGGCAGTTGTATGTGTGTGTATGTTCACGTACATGGATGTATAAGTGTGTGTGTGACGTTTGCTGTGACCCACATGCTGATGAGCATTTTGAAGACTCTCTAATGCATTTGTGTAAAAAATCAAATCATTTAGAGTTTCATTTAGTGGAGGATTGGTGATTCAATGCTTCTACTCACATGAATAGTACTGAATTAAGCACTCAATTGATATCAGTAGTATTGGATTGGTACTGGTATCATAATTTTGCCCTGCTGCACAAAGTCTTTATACTAGTATATTCTGATTTTTTTTACATACAGTCTTTATCATGTTAATATAAATGCACATAATCTCCCTCCATTACACTATAAATTACTGTCCCTTTCTTTCTCACACTGTTATGATTGTGTTTATTCTATTAATGCCAATGTTTATTGTCATTTCTCTCTTGACATCTAGACAATAAATAATAATAATAAATCAGATATTTTTACCTAACCTGACCACACACACAGTGACTGATTATTATGTGAGTGTATTCATAGTAAATTGAACTCTTACTTTCTTTGCCTCTATTTCATTTTTTAGCTCCGTCATTCGACTCGTGTTCCTCGCAAATTTGTTGATCTTCTGCTGGTCCTCAAACGTGACATTAACATCTTCAACAGCCTGCAAAAGAAAGAAAGATAGAGAGAAAGAAAGAGAGAGAGAGAGAGAGAGAGAGAGAGAGAGAGAGAGAGAGAGAGAGAGAGAGAGAGAAAGAAGTTAAAGGTGTGTAACAGATAATACTCCTGTTAGTCAGTGAAGCTAAGAATAGCACAAGCAAGCTATGCACAGACAGTTTAGCGTCTTATCAGCATTATTAAAAATAACAACCATAGTTTTATTAGCATTATAATCACTATTAACATCATGACAATCATCAGGGAGCAGAGCTTGTCAGATATCTGCTCTTCATTGAGTAAAATCAAGGCTAGCAGGGCGTTAGCATTCAGAGCTAACACACACGAGGGTGTCACTAACGTTTAAACATCATCGGCACTGATACTTGTTGTCGTTTTTACACACATGCATTTTAATATTTAATTATCTTTCTCACACTAAAGAGTGACAGAGTGGCTAGAAAATGTTGATATGTCTTTTTTTTTATTTTAACTTACTACAGGTCCCTTCATAGCCATGGTTGCTGCCATCTTTGCTTCTTCGGCTGTTCAAAGACGGCAGGATTTCACACAGCAGACCGGAAGCAGCGCCATCTAGCGGCGACTGAAACCTGGAGTATGACCATAGACTGTATGAGTATGACAGGAAAATATGACGTGAAAATGCTATATTGTAAAAATAGAAATAAAAATAGAACATTGTTTGTTTATATAGCACTTAAAAAAAATACAAACAAGAAAAATAAATAAAATAAATAAATCATAGAAAATAAAAACCTTCTCTAAAGTATGTTTTAAGAGGAGATTTTAAAGAAATCAATGCAGGGCTTAAAAGCTGGAGTATGACAGTAAAATTGCTAAAGATTGTTTATTTATATAGCACTTTTAAAAAATCGATGTTACAAAATGTTTCACTAAGGCAGAAAATAAAAATAAAAATGAGAATGAGTTATCATGTTTAAAGAACAGATAAAAAACAGTTTAGTATGTAAAAACTAATTTAGTGTGAAATAAAACAAAACAAGAGAATGTTTTAAAATAATAAGTCATGAAAAATAAAAAACTAAAGTATGTTTTAAGAAGAGATTTAAAGTATTAAAAGTATTAGAGTATTAAAAAATGACAATACCATTACCAATCCAAGTACCTATAAAGTGAGATTTTTCACCAACTCCTCCACATCTAAATGATTAGATTTTTTACACAAATGCCTTTTGAAAGTCTTCAAATTATTAATATATATGAATCGATGATCGTTGTGTTGATTGACTGTGAGCAAGTCTATATAAATAGTCATATAGCTCTGGGTGCAAAAAGGATCAATTGCAGTTATCGTTTTACCAATACCAAGGCCTAAATATGACAGTAAAATAATATGAAAAATAATAATGATTATGTTTTTTTATACCACACTTTTTTAAATGTATGTTACAAACTGTTTCACAAGGGCAGAACAAAATAAGAATGAGAAATCATGAGATCATTGGGTTTTAAGAACTGATTTAGTGTCAGAAAACAAGACAGTTCATAGAAAATAAAAACTCAGCTAAAGTATGTTTTAAGAAGAGACTCTAAAGGAATAAATGACTTTCTGTCTATTTTCTTATAAGTCATTCAAGAATAAACAGTTTTAGGGATTGTGTCTGAGGGCAGATTTCATAATTCCCACCAGTGAGTGAGGACTCAGAGACAGCAGCTTACGTTAATACCCATTTAGCTAAAAAAAAACAAACAAACAAACAAACTCATAAACATGATGAAATCCTCTGTGTTACACTACAAGACTATAAATGTAATTCATAACTTATCCACACACAGTATTCAGTGTCCTGCTTCAGTTATGGTTGAAGCAAAAACACTGGTATTGACACAAATCTCTTCACAGATCAGCCAAATTATGTTATGTAGGCTTTTTTATTCATTTGATCAATTTATAAGATGATAACGAAGTGAAATCTATTGGCATTTACATCATTATCTACTGTAGATTTATGTGAGTCATGTGAAAGATTTGACGTAATCAATGAAAGGGAAAGCTCTTTTAAGAGGGCCAAATATTTTTTGTGTGAAGTTCATATTTGGCCCCTGAGCCACTATTTGCCTACCACTTTGCTTTACTTTGTCAGTTTTGTCCATTTAGTTAAATACATTTTCTGGCCTTCCCTTGACCTCACAGCAGAGCGACAAACATCAACCATGACCCTTTACGAACAATCAAACACTCAAAAAACTAAGAAGTTTAACCAGTTTTCATCATAACTGAGAAAGTACACAGTTTGGTTTACTTTTAGGGCTATCATTAAATATTTCGGTAAATGTTTTTGCACTTGATTACAATATGTCTAACTCGTTATTTTATCAACCGGAACTGCTGCTCTGTAAATATATGTCTACAGCAAACAGTACTGCACCCAAGTTCAAATATTTACTGGATACATCTGTAAAGCTACAGCACTTTTAAATTGGTTCAGACAAGATGCAGAGGATGTCAGTGAATCTTATTTAGTCTATCACTGCAAATGTAGGTAAATGCAGTTACACATTATCATGAGAAATCACATTTATTTATTTATTTATTTGACCTGGGTTGAATAAATCTTGACATACATGCCTGTTCTCTCCTTAAAACATCAATGGCCTTTTTGTAAAGTTTGTGCCACTATAAAAACATGTAGGCTGTCATGCGTTGGTACAACATGAAGAGACTGTTTGAGGTCTCTCAGCTGAAGGCTTTGCATGAAGTCAAAAGTGCACGGTCCAAACAGGGGAATCCAACTCCCACCTCAATGTGCAGGCTATAGGCTACAATTGGGACATTGTCTTCATGGATTCCAATCTCCGTCATAATAATTTCAATAAATACTGCACATTTTGGGATCAAGTCATTCAATTAAAACACATTTTTATTCAGCAGCTGCAGATAATGTGTAATTTGACTGATCTGCACAAAGAGGTTTAGAAGAAACAATAAGGACTAAAACAAAATGAATGTTATGGAGCTTTGTTTAGCTTAATCTTGGCTTTTTTTCCCTCACAAACGCAACAAATAATACACAAAGATAAGAATTAGAAAAAAGAAGGAAATCAGCTGATTAAAGTCAGCTTGCCTTTGATCCCTGAATGCCTCTCTGATAGGTATTGATAATCCTTTAAAGACATTTAAACAAGACTATGTAAAAGTCTCTTAAGAGAGATGATTTAATTACAGAGTTCTCTGTCTGTTTTAAATTAACATAATGAGGCAAATACTTGCTCTTTGCAACCCCCAAAAAAGCTTCTTTTTAAAAAGAAAATCAAATAACACCAAGGTAATATAATAGATTTTTAAGGTGCATGCCAGTTTGATTAATTTGAATAATTGGCTGATTTCAATCTTAAAAAATAACACACTTAGCATAATTAAATAAATGATGAAATTGCTTCAGGTTTTTTAAATTATAATAACCAGGTTAATTCAACAGGGTTGTAAGAGTAAACATGTATATTTTCTTTTTTGGCAGTGTGGACTAGTATCCTTAACGTACATCCTGTTACTTCCCAGTGACAATTGTCAATAAAACTGAGCTTCACCGCCTCATCATAGTGTCCTTGATTATAACGTCACCTTATTATGATCATTTCTTTTTCAGTGAGATTACCATGAGCTAATCATGTGCCTTTACTGAGAAGCACCTACACTCTGTTGGGCGGATGACTGGAGGAAATCCAATTGATTACTTAAAAAACAGTCCCACCCATTTTTAAAGCACACATAAAACAGCATGTTAACAATAGCCTATATACACAGTTGAGCAGGAGCAGCAAGGCCATCCCTCTGACGGAGTGACACTATCCCGGTTGTGTTTTTTTGAGGAGGAGATCACTTTAAGGCATAACAAGGTAAGATATTTGAACGATACTGAAGTCAAGACATTGCCGTAATATGATCAGATGTACAAATTTACTCAAAAGAAGTTGAACTTTATTTGCTGTATATCTTTGCTCGTCAATGCAATCTAACATAACACATTTCTGGTGTCTCAGAATTTGTTCCAGTTAAATTTGTGTTGGAAAAACCTGTTTCTTGACTGGAAGAAGTATGGGGAACGAGCACTCCAAGAACAAAGAGCTAGCGAAGGTAACATTATACTAATTACACAACAAACCTGTAACTTCAGTTTGGAAGAACATGGAACAGTATTTTTTTTGCTTCATAGAGCCAAGGTTTGAGCCCCCAAGGTTTCCAATCATTCATTTGTCTTCTTGGAAACTAAGTCCCTTGTGAACTGTGGAGCTGGCACATCCCAATATTTGTTTCCTTTATTATTTTTATAGAACGGGAAAATATCTGGAAATGGAACAGTGAATGGCATCTCTACAACCGTCACAGCTAATGGTGAGTGAGATTTTCTTTATAGATAAATTAATGGGAAAGAATTCATGATAATGACTTCACAGCAGCACTGTGTAATGTATAAATTCAGGCACAAATGAAGTACACCTCTATAAAAACAGCAGCTAAATGCTCCACACCTAAATGTTCTCTAAATTTTCTTGTATTCTTTATGGAAATATACTGTATATCAGCTGATCTTCCCATGCACATGTTAGAATAGTCCTTTGGACTCCTCTAATACTCTGTAAACACAGTAACTCCCAGCTGGATGGTGTCTTCAGTCTTCCAAAGTAAACTCTAGGCGTAGTCTCACACACTGTCGACCTGTCATGGTGGTTTGTATCCCTACACTTACAGTAATGCTGAACGGATTCTCACCGACACTTAAGTTTGTTTAAGAGCTAATGCTGATGCTGGAGATAAGGATAATGTCACTTTCTTGGACTAACACATTTACGTCATGGTGGAATGCACAAGTACAAATCAGGCATGGTGCTGCATTCACAGACCTTAACATTTACATCTACATTGATATTTACCATCAGCAACACCTTTTTATGTGATAAAGTAGATGATTTATGAATTAGAAGAGCTGTCATACAGTGTGGGAGTGGTGGTAGAAGTCTTTTGTTTACATTTTGATCACTCATTATTTGTTTTTTGCAGTTAACACTGAGACCATAATCCTGCAAAATGGCACGGCCACATCATTAAATCCTGAAGTCACTGAATATGTGATAATCGAATCAGCCAGTCAACATGTCGATGGTTCAACCCCTGACACCGCTGTCCAGAAGGAGGAGATTCCAGCAACTGTCCCGAGCGCTCAAGAAGAAGAGACCTCAAATAAAGTTCAACCAGATGAAAGTGTTCCTGCCACGGGTCCACAGCCGGTGAGTGTGTTTATTTTTAAAGGTGATATTTTCGTATTTACTTATTGCAAATTCCATGAAAAGTTCAAAACCAACTATGTATTCATCCTATAAGACGTATCATTTGTGAAGCTAAAGCATGATATCTTATCCTTCTTTGCCATAAGGCTCCATTGGTTTAAAACAAATATATATTTAAAAACAAAAGAACAAAAGAGCTACACCATTACATGGTGGTGACATGTTCTTTCATTACCATTAGACACACTGTAGTTTGTCTTGATTCAATCCCACATACATGTAATATGTGTTAAATGTTAAATCCACAGCTGAAATAGTCTCCAAATTATTAATTAGCATTATTATTTACTCCTGTTTCAGTAACGTTTTTTTTTAAAGGAAATCATTTAGCTTCATTAAATACTTATATATATATGCATGACCCGCTTTTAAAGACATGGGTTTTGTGATCACTGAGAGACACGCCAAAGCAATGTTGATTTAGATAATTTCATAGGATTTGTTGACAATAAGAAAGCCAGCCTTATCTTTTAATGTTGTGCTATAATCTCTTTTGAACAATCTGCCTGCCAAAATTGTCTGAAATCAGTCAAATTCAAATCTGATTTACTTAATAGCGTTACTTTTAGCCGTGCATAAACCATTCCAAGGTCATATTGCAAAAAGAGAATAAAATAATTTGTGTAATCACGAAGCAATTACATCACTGAGAGACCTGAAAAACATGAAATGCAATACCAACCCTGCAATAACTTCTTCCTCACTTAAAAACATGGGATTGTCGTTGACACAATGGCTGAAATTGAATTCTGTGGTACATTTTGAGGCTTTTGGTGTCATCTTATTGTGCAGCATTATATTGAGAGGTGTTTATAATATTAGTCCACCTCTTTTACAAACATTGAGCAGTAAAATGTTATAAACACCTTAAAATATAATTAAATTCAATACAGTGCCACAAGCTAAAATATGCAGAGTTTAGTCAATACCTCTGTGACAACGATAATTAAAACTATTTTTCTTTTAATTAAGTATTTATCTTTTTGTTGGACTGTTGTACTACATGGTATTTCAATGAAGATGAGTTTCTATTTTTATAGTGGCTCAGTGTATACAGAGTGTGATCAAGCACATGGTTATTTGTCCCAGAAACAAACACCAGTTGTGTTTTATCTAAACGTGAATGTTGATGATTTTCATGATAAAGGAGTCGGATTCAAGTGGAGAAGAAGCTGCTGCAGGGATCATCATCGAGCATCGAGAGGAGTTTGAATGCCCCCAACAAACGGTTGAAATATCAACGCAAACAGACATGAACACTAAAGCAGATATTTCAACGCAAACTGGTGATGACAGTGATTCAACTATTAATACTGAGAGCCCAGTGGAAGAGTTCACCGTGATGGAGACGGCAACAACTGAAGAACAATTACTACATGTATCTGCTGTTTCCATTGCCGAGGAGGTAGTTGAAGACACAGAAATTGAAGAGCCTTCAGACAACCAGACAGCTGGGATCATCATCACAGAAGTGGTCGAGATAGACAACAATGTGTACGAGAATATATTGTTCAGAGCGGAGAGGGTGGAAGTTACGGACGGTTTTGAAATCAGCCACATAGAAAACTTAAATCTTGAGGGAGACAGCATCGTTGAGCCAAAAATCACCACAGAACCAGACTCGAGCCCAAGTGAATCCAATTTTGTAGATGAAACAGCTGCAGAGGACAATATGATTGAGGAAAGTGTGCCACTGGAGGTGTCTTTCAGCCTTCCCAAAGTGGTGGCAGATTGTATTGAGGCAGTTTTCTCTGCTGTTTCTGAGTCCAGCGACTACGCTGCTGTAAACACACCAGAGCCACAAGTGGATAAAGTAATTACTGAAAACAACGGTGAAGGAGCTGGAGACATGTCCGCTGATGTAGCACTGATTGAAACCACTGAACCTGAGCCTAATGCTGTCACTCCTGCGGCCGGGGAATCAAATGGCGTTCCCTCCCTAGACGGAGAGCCAGTGACTAAGGTGATGGAAACAATCTTTGTTATTTACGAGGAGCCAAATGCTACACCCGAAAACCAAGACATGCCTGTAGAAGAACCTGCTGTTCCTCTTGAGACACAAATTCTAGTTAAGATGGAAACTATCCATGAAGAAGTCACCGCCGATGGCGCTGCAGCAGTCGACGATGTATCAGAAAACCTCACCCCTGTGTCTGACGATGAACCTTCAGAGAAGAAGTGTGATAGTTGCCCTGAGGAAGAAATTACCACACTAGGGGCCATTGTGGAGGCTCCTTCTGAAGAAGATCAGCTTATCACCATTGAGGAACATCCTGAAGAAACTCAAATCAAGCTTCAGTCTATTTCTGATCTTACTATTACAGACGTTGATGTTGGTGAAGATGTGATAGCTCGAGTGGCACCTGAAACAGTTGAAGAATCAGAAGTCAGTCCTGCTCTTGTCAAAGAAGAATACAATGAGGTGATACTGGAGGTAGCAATTGATGCCCTCTCTCAACAACTTCAACTCAGTGTCGTCACTCCTCCAGAGCATGCAGCAGCTACTGCCGGCCCTCTGGTCGAAGAGTTTTTCTCTGCAACAGTGTTTGTGCCGCTCTCTGCAGAACAAGAAGCAAGCCCTACCATTCCTGAGGAGCCTGTGGTAGAGATGATTATCCAATCCAAAGATGAGATAGTTGCTGAAGAGATGAAGGAGGAAGCTATACAAGCTTTATTACTTGACTTTGAAGCAGTGCCACAAAGTGTTGATGAAGATACCTCAAGTCCTACCATTCCTGAGGAGCCTGTGGTAGAGACGATTATCCAATCCAAAGATGAGATAGTTGCTGAAGAGATGAAGGAGGAAGCTATACAAGCTTTATTACTTGACTTTGAAGCAGTGCCACAGAGTGTTGACAAAGACACTGCTGTCCAAGAAACAAATACTGCTGTAGAAGTTGTAATTTTTGAGGAACTTGTGGAAGAAAGTGACGTGGCAGGAGAACAAATATCTGAAGATGAGCCACCAATGGAAGCCACAGAGGAGCCTGATGTAGAAGAAAATGTCACCCTAGCTGAAGTTTTGTCACAAGATGCTGATAAAGAGTTGGCTACTCCATCTGTTTTTGCTGCGGAAGTCTTGGAAACTAGTCCTGTTGTTTCCGAAGAGGCCATGGAAGACAGTGCAAGCCTTCTTGAGCCACAACGAAAATCCAACATGATAGTGGTAATCGTTGATACAGCTGAAGATTACTTTACAGAAGTGTTGACATACGAAACAGGCTATTCGGGTAGTGTTTTATCCACGGTTGCGAATAACTCTGAGAATTCTCAAATTGCTGCTGTAGAAGAGAGTGTGGCAGCATGTGTCGAGACCATTGTAGAAGAAATCACTACAGAGGATGCTGCTGAAGTCGAATCTAACCCTGTGTCTTCAGAGGAGGGAGCGGCAGAGATCGTCACACAGCCTGAAGAGAAGTCAGAGGATGAATCAAGTGTGAACTCAACAGTCCCAAGTCCAGACCAACAGGAAAACATGGAAGCTGTACTTGTTAAGTTGTAGTCAACATGTGCATCAGTTGTTGAAGAATCAGCACATCAGCTAGGTGGTGGTGATTTAGCGATATCATCACCAAAAAATAGTATTACTGTTAACATCCACGTGGCTCCAAAGACAGAGCAGCAGTGAAATGTTACAGGTTTTGTAATGAAGAACATTGATCTACCTCATGTGTCATGTAATTGTGATTACACCTGGATTGTAAAATGATGGCAGCATGTGTCGAGGCCATTGTAGAAGAAATCACTACAGAGGATGCTGCTGAAGTCGAATCTAACCCTCTGTCTTCAGAGGAGGGAGTGCCAGAGATCGTCACAGAGGCTGAAGAGAAGTCAGAGGATGAATCAAGTGTGAACTCAACTGTCCCAAGTCCAGACCAACAGGAAAACATGGAAGCTGTACTTGTTAAGTTGTAGTCAGCATGTGCATCAATTGTTGAAGAATCAGCACATCAGCTAGGTGGTGGTGGTTTAGCGATATCATCACATATAGTATTACTGTTAACATCCACATGGCTCCAAAGACAGAGCAGCAGTGAAATGTTACAATTTTTGTAATGAACAACATTTATCTACCTCATTTGTCATGTAATTGTGATTACACCTGGATTGTAAAATGATTTCTGTTTTGTAATAATCCGTTTTGTATATATCATCATCTCAAAAGCTCACATTTTAAAGTGCTGAAACATTTTCCAATAAAATAAAAAATGAAACCCTGAATTTACAGCTTGCATTTCTTTATCCATGGCTTTGTTCATGTTTCACATATTCATGATCTGTTTGGTGATAAATAATCCTTGCTTTCACAAAAAAAAGTGAAGTAGCGATTTAACATAATGTCAGAAAGGAATACGTATAAAACAATAAATTAATATTCACACATTGAAGCAACAAAATAATCTCAAAATCCGGTTTGGGGAGTTGAGTATTTTAAATATACTCACCATCAGTACATAGCAAGGTATTTGAGTTTCCTGACATTTCTCAGGGCATAACTCTCACACATTGTTGAATATCAATGAGTGAGGGGTGGGACACACACATTAATAAAAGGGTGATTGTTGACAATGCCCCGAGTAGGCTGAGGCATGGTTGGAATTGCGCTCCCATCTCAATGCTGCGATTAAGACACTCACTGCTTGCATATCAGCCTCACTGCTCTAACGTAATTCTCAAAGGCTAATTCTTTGTGATGGTGTATAGGAGGCAGGAGACCTAAAGCAAGAACCAGAATCATTAACTGAGCCAGAAAGAGGGACGCCAAACTCTGGTCCAGGGGAAGAAAACGCTCCTCTTGACGAGAGAAACAGTGAGCCTGTGGAAAACCAAGAGGAGAGTATCCAAGAAGAGAATCCAGTTATGAACTTCTTCAAAACACTAGTAAGTGACACAGTTTGACTAAATGAAATGGAGAGTGATTTATTTGTTGTTGCTTCTCATGTAAAATTAGAGTGTCAATGCTGCTTTAAAATTAATTCAGAGAATTGCTGTAATCAAAAGTAAAAACATTTTCACCCTTATTATTATCTGATGGTTACTGAAGGCAAACATCTGCTTAAACAGTAAACAGCTAAATGAAGTTAATGTGTGTGCTAATTATTGTTTAAAGCCTCACTGAGGCCAAGATGTTTGGTAATTTTCCTGATAAAGTGGAGATCAGTGATAATTAATTAGACTTCAACAGGCGAGTGCTTAAAATGTGACTGGTCTGTTTGTGATTCCTATTATATTATGTGGAAGCATGTAAAAATAAGAGATTGTAAAAAGCTGGTTTACTGGCATTAAAGGGATCCATAACAAATTCTGCCATGATGACTGTGCTTGATGGAAGACCTTCAAGACCTTCAAGACTACAAGAAGCTATTGTTTTTCCTCTTCATCATGCTGTCTTTTGGACTCATGCCGTTTTAAAGAGTTACCATTGCCCTTGCCCCATGCTAATCAAGTCTTTGAACATGCGGGAATGTGGTGGCCTATTGTTCGGCCCATAGTGTGAGCTCACAAGGGAGGCCTGTGCAGTTGGAAGTTGAGATTTGTGAAGATAGAGCGAGGGCAGGCCTACGCCATCGCCGGAGCACAATAGCTGTCACAATGACAGCGCATGTACTGTATGTGCTCTGTCAGGCACCTCAGTGTGGACTCTGTTTGCCTCAGTTAGCTTATCATAAAGGCCTATGTCTGCATTCATGAAAGGCCTCTGTTTTATCTAAATAATTATTTTTCTGTTCCTGTTACATCAACTATATCCTCTTATTTTGAACGCTTTATACTGCAGCTTTATTGCCAGCTACATGAAATAACATAATGCTCCATGCTTATACATTTAACATCTGAAGGTTAGGTATTTTACTTTAGTTCATTTTCCTTCCCTTGTTGCACAGGTGACTCCCACTAAAACATCCAAAAAGGAAACAGCTACCCCCGATGCCACAAAAGAGCAGGTGACCATATATAAAATATATTAAACTCATGCAAGTACTCCATGTATATATTTTTGATTGGTTGATATTTGATTTTCTCTCTATTGTTTGATACTCATATTTATTTTTAAAGCTATATCAGTGAATTCAGTAATGTTAGGGACTGACCACTAAACACAGGCTGTTGGTTTTGGAAATGCAGATAATTTTAACAGGTTGTTTCAGTTCTCTTTCTTGCTTGAATAGATTGTATTTTTTGCTTCCAAAACAATGCATTTTATTTCTAATGGACCAAAACGTCAAAGCATTTATATTACAGGATATGTAAACAAGCTTTTTGCCTATCTTTGTTTGCTTCATTTTAACTTTTCTTTTGTCTAACTGCTGCCTTTTTTTTTGGGTTGCCAAATGGTCCCAGAAGGAGGCCGAGCCAGAGCCAACCACTACTGTGAGCACATGCCTATAAAGTGTCTTAATTTGAAAAGTAGCAGAACTTGCAATGCACTATAAAGGCACATACTGTACATTGTTGGGTTCTGTTAAGTCCCAGAAAATAACATAATTTAATCTAACTTTAGCTGCTAATGCTACATTTTACATCCTAAGTTACAGCTTTGTTGCAGTGGGATGAAAACTTTCTGAATGATCACTGCCTTGCATTTATCTTATCATATCTCACCTAAATTTGACATTTTATATCCTAAAATTTGTTGGATGCACAAAGGTACATGCGTGGACACTTTGCAAATATCATCCAGCAAATAGCAAATTATCATTCTAACTCTCTGTCAATGAATAGGTTGCGCAAGTGTCTGATCCACCTGCAGCTGCACCCAAAGGAATGTCTATCCCACCACCACCTCCTCCAGAGCCACCAAAAATGGAGGTCAAAGCAGAATCAGCTGCCAAACCTGCAAAACCCACACCAAAAGAAGAGCCAAAAGCTGCTGCAAAGGAACCCGAGTCCTCAAAAGGAAAATCAGCCAAAGATACACTGAGCAGATTCTTCCGCTCAAAGGTAAAAACCTCCCCCAAAAAACGTCCGTAATTGCAGATTGCAAAATAAAATCGCTAATTTTACAGGATCATTACTTTATGTACTTTCAGGAAGTGTGTGTTAGATTTATAACGTAGTGTGAAACGTACTGTATGTGAATTTGAGGTACTGCTAGGTTTCAAGGCAACCAAAGAAAAGGGTGCTTCGGCAAGTGGAGCCAATGCCCCGGCTAGGACTGCAGCAGTGGTACAGTAGATTATCATATTCTCAAACTGACAATGGCTCATCCTCTTACTAACTGAACAAGAGCTGTTTTGTCTGGAGGTGGCAGAAACTGAAGCATTTGCTGTTTCCTAACTGGAACCAGTAGCAGTTGTATAGTGTTTGCTCTGTATTGAAACTTTGTATTGAAACTCATGCACGAGAATCACAAATGTTTTTGTTGTTCACTTTCGAATATGTTACTCCTCAATTAGACATGGAATAATGGTGTGACTTTGGTCAAAAGGTTTCACTGGTAACAAAATCTCAAATCTGCATCCCTGTTTCTACCATGGTCCATATTTCTGTGATAAATCATCATCAATGGCATTAGTGCTTCATTTAAATTTAAAAATGTGGTTGACATTTTGGGAAATATGCCTTTTTGCTTGTATACTTACATGAGATAAAGAAGAAGATCAGTATTACTCTCAAGATTGTGCACTATGTATGGAGCTGATTAGCTTAGCTCAGCGTAAAGACTGGAGGCAGGGTGAAACAGCCAACCTGGCCCTGTCCAAATTTCACACTAAGATCTACAGCTCACTATTTAACATGTGAGCTCGTTTGTTTAATTTGGACTTTGTGATAATTTGTCTAGTCACTACCGTGAGGTTGCTAAGCATCCAACTGAAACTATAGGAAATGACAACGCCCCGCCGATGGTTGCCAACACAGTGTATATGAAGTAAAGAAATGAAATACAATCTTTTAATGGTGAGATTTAGAGGGGCTAGTAGGCATATTTGTGAAGTTTGGAGAGGATCAGGTGTTTCCCTACTCTCAGTCTTTATGCTGAACTAATGTAATCGCCTCCTGGCTCCATAGTGTGTGCACATACATGAGGGTGGTATCAATCCTCTCTTCTAACTCTTGATAAGAGTGTGAATAAGTTGTTCCCAAAATGTCAAACTGTTCCTTTTATCAGCTCAGATTAGTCCGCATTCATTGCCATGATAACATATTAATCATTTCATAATAAATGCTTTTCATGTGTTTTTTTAGGACATTTCCTTTCTGTCTTGTTGGCTTTTACTCACACTAAGAATTCCTTCACTGTCCTGCAGAAAAACATGGAGCCAGAACAACCTGCTGTAGAAATAGCAGTGCAGCAAGTTGTTGATTCACAGGTAAACTGGCGAGTGTGCTCAATCTCCTCAGCTGTATTCAGGGAATTTTTCATTCATGTATTCTGATGAGAGCTTGAATCTGCATGCACTTGATTTGAGCAGATACTCAGAAAACCTTTCAATAGCACAGAAGGTCTCAACTTTGAACTGAATCATCATCTGAGTATACACAGACATTATTGCCTTTTCAAGGATCACAGCTGTGTTCATAACAGACATGAATTTTACATTTTCATCTTCATTTGCATCACTTCAGAATAAAAAAACAGTTTTATTCTGCAGGAGACACCAGAGGAGGCGGCACAGCCAGTTGTAGAAGTCCAGGTAAATCAATGGAGAACTCAATCTTGGGGTTGTCTTTCATTTTTTATTTTTAGGGAGTGGAGCATACTGCTGATCCTGATTATATCACATCACGTTGCTCTAATTTACATTGCGATTCTTCCTTTTTATATGTTCTGACTCATTTGCATTTGCTCAGAGAGAAAATGAGGTTGAACCTCAGGAGACAGCAGGGGAGGTGGCACAGACTGTTGTAGAGCAGCAGGTAAATCAGCAGGAAGTGCTCGGGAATATTAATTCTTAATTTTCTTTGCTCTACAGACAAGTCTGACATGGTGTTGTTCCAAATGTTACAAATATTATGTCGTACCACTTTAATTCATTTCAGTAAACTCATACAATCGAGGAAAAAAACAAAACAAAACAGTTATTTTTAAAGTTTTGATTAATCACTCCACTCATTTGTTAACATGTGTAATCACACTATGCCCAACTGGTGTATAATTTCCATCATGACAAAGGAAGGCAGCGCATAATTTATTGCATTTCTTGATTGGAAAACAAATAACTTTTCCTTCCCTGCAGACGGTGGAAGAGGTACCACAGCCAGTAGTAGAAGCTGAGGTAAATTAAAGGAAATAACGTATGCTTATTTGCTTTCCTGGCTAATGTTAGAAGAAAAAAGATTGATACTCTCATGTGTGTGTTAATACATGAAGGAACAGCTTGGAGGCAGTTAGCTTAGCTTAGCATAATGAATGGAAATGAGGGTAAACGGCTAGCCTGGTTATGTTTAAGGGTAACAAAATCGGCCTACTAGCACTTCTTAAGCTCACTATTTAACATGTTACATCTTGTTAAACTACAATTTCAATTTTTACACTTTGATTTCTTGTGTATTAAACAAACAAGACATAACATGTTAGCTTTACAGGTGCCGGCGGGCTTTTTTTTTAACCTTTGGGTGGAGCTGCACTAGATGTCTCCAGTCTTTATGCTAGGCTACGCTAAAATGCACATGTTGGTTTATATTTAAAAGACAAATATTGATATGGTGTATCATCTGACTCTTGGCAAGGAAACAAATATGCATATTTCCCATGATGTTGAACTACTTATTTAAAAAGGACAAGATTTTTCTTACCGCATTTGATTTTGACGGGAGAACATTTAACTTTTCTTCCCTGCAGACGGTGGAAGCAGTAGCTGCGGTTGCACAACCAGTGGTAGAAGATGAGGTAGACGAGGTAAAGGAATTCAACATTTTGTGAAATGCTTATTTGCTTCCTTGGCTACTGTAAGATAAGAAGATTCATACCACTGTTATATGTGTTTGTTATGACGGTAGCTAGCTCTGTCTAACGGTAACAAAATTGGACTCCTAGCACCTCTAAAGCTCACTATTTAACATGTTATATATTGTAAAATATATTTAAAAAAAATTATTGATATGGTTTATCATGTAACTCTTTACAAGGAAGCAAATATGCATATTTCCCAAGATGTTGAACTAAATAAGGACAATCTCAGAATCATTAATTTTCCTACTTTCTTCTCTTTCTACAGAAAAGTACCTTCCTTTATTTTGTCCATCATGCTGTGGGGTTCTTAATCCTTACAGGGTCAGGGTCTTGTCTTGACTGATTTTTCTGCCTCCTGTCAGCTCTGATCCTTGATACTTTCTCTTTCACTTTCAGGTGGCAGCTCTTGCTCTTACTCTCTCAGCTTCATGATGGTGGGCCTCATATCTTTAATTTGTAAATAGCTCATGATGTGTATTTTCCTCTCTCCTGTTTTGATAAAAGAAGGTGGATCCCTCAAAAGCCAGCACTCTGGAGGCTGCTGCGAAACCAGAACCGCCACCGCCTGTCCAGGAAGACAAGAAATTAGCCGCAAAATCATCATCCTTCTTATCTTTCTTCAAACCTAAAGTAAGGACCTATTTATTTAATCCTTAATAGACCTTAAAATATCTGAAAATATTTGTGTGTCAAATGTGGTGGACTTAGAATAACAGATTAATGTGAATTTGAGGTACTGTTAGACAACATGACCACAAAAGTCCAGGCAGCCTCCACAAGTGGAGTTCGGCTTCTCCGGAAAGCTACTGGAGTGGTAAATACAGTAAAACTGCCTAATGAGAATAGATGTATTATTAAACTGTGTAATTTCATTAGTTACATCCGGTATGGTTTCACCATTTATTATTATCTTTGAAAGTCATAACAACGCATTTCAATGCTTCTGTGATCATCCCTCATAATGCTGCAATCACTAAGACTGATTAAGACTGGGTCCTAACAGCAGATGTACATGTTAATGTCACTTCAAATTTTACATCTGATGTCATCTCAAATCCATCTAATGACTGGAGCGCATAAAACATTGTTATATAACCACGCAGATGCTGCATCCTCAGTTGCTCTCTGGAATAATTGAGCTTTTCATTATGTGCCCTCGACACTCTCAGGCTGATGAACCCAAGAAGCCGACCCCAGCCCCAGCTGCAGGAGCAGAGGCAGCTCAGACAGTAAAAGCCAAAGATGAACCTAAAGCAGCAGCCAAGTCATCTGAGGCCGCTGTAGATAACAAACCAGCCTCAGATGCCCAAGCTGGAGATGATGCAGCCAAAGGACCCAAAAAACTGGAGAAAAGGAACTCCATCCATCTGTTCTTTAAAAATCTGGTATGGATATTAAGACTTTAAACCCTAGACTTCTGGAGCAGAGATGTGATATTTTGTAGGCTTGTTTTTTTGAATGGCCTGTTATAGCGTAATCTCACCACTAGATGGCAGCAGCAACTAAAGCTGTGAGCCTTTCTTTACTGCATATAATAAGAATTGTGTCCTCTGTGTAACCTAGTTCACATGACACACATTCCATGCAGTGTTGCAATCAATGCAGTTTAGTGAAATGATACAAGTGAAATAAAGCATTAAGCTTGTTGAAGAGGTACTTTTAGAAACAAACAAACAAACAAAAAAAAGAAATTGCTTCCCACAACTAGCAAAATGAATAAGACTTTTATGAGATTCAACATAAATAATGGGTTAGTTCAACTTTAGCATGGCATGACATAGATGAAAAGAGATAGATACTGTGACAAATAAACATTTATGGGTTGTGTCTGTTTAAAACTGCAGGGTCAGAAACGTCACTCTACAGATGCCGGCGTCCAGACAGAGCCAGCGGTTGTTGCTCCAACAGCTGAGAAGGCCAAATGAAACCAAAACCAACACTGACATTTTCCTGTACAGACCCCCTTTCTCTTGTTCTTGCTCTTACTCAATCTTTACTGTATCTGTCTCTCTCTTTCTCTCTCTTTCTCTCTCATATCAACCTTTCAACCCCTATTGAATTACTTTAACGACACTTTTCTTTTGTTTTTGTTACTGTTTAGTAGTTACTATATGAAAAAGAAAGGTCGCTAGAAGGATTAGAGCAAGTGAAAAGGTGTGAAAAAGAGGAACAGTGGTCAGGTAGTTGAACACGTGCAGGTTTGAAATAGTCAGAGGTTTACGTGATGGTCTTGTTGTCAAGATATATATATATTTTTGATCATACAAATGTCTTGACAAATATAGCAATGTGAGAAGAGTGAAGCCTTTTCTACAGACATTTAATGTGACTTCTTTCTGTTCTTGCAACCTAACAAACTGGGCTTATGCAATATACAGTGCCACGCTTAGCTTTTAGCAATTAATTTGTCTGAAACATTTTTTTTTAAAACACATGTGTCGTATAGGTTATATTTTTTCAGTTCATGCCAGAAAAATCATCATGCAGTTGTGGCAACTCTCAGAGGTGAATATGAAATGATTTTAAAATGGGTACTTAAATTTGTATGACACTAAAAATTAAAAGCACCACGATAGATCTGTTCTGATAAGAGCAGCATGTTTATGTAACACACTGCACTTAAGAGATTTTTTTTAACTTTATGTGAAGCTATATGTAGACTAAAGCACATTCGTACATAGCAAGTGTTTAACAGTCATGCTTTGGGCCCATATGGAAAATCACAATCTTTACTGTTCTGTTATATTCTGTGGGGAACTGATTGTAAGTATTCAGACATAACAAATGCATCTAGGGTGGCAGAATGGTGTCGTCGAGCAAATATGTCATCGCAGTACGTTTTTTGCAGTAGTCATAAATCACATCCGATTAGCTTTTAAACACATAGCGGCACTTTGTGTGTCTTGTCGTTTCATGGAAGTCTTTTGGTGTTTTGTGTTTGGCATATGTACAATTAATATCATGCTTTTGTTTGCCTATATGTATGCGTGTATTTGTAACTATACAGCTATCATGAAGACAATAAATATGTTCACCATTCGTCTGTTGTTCATCACATGGTGTTAAGATACTTAATCAAGAATAACCGGGTGCCAGTTTGGCAGGAATTGAATATGTAATTTTCATGCATACTAGTAATGCACTAAACTTGTTAGCTAAGGTGTGTGTTATGAGTCACACCTTGCTATGTTGGGTGTAGAAGCAAACTGTAGGCCTCAAGGCCAAACTCATCTGTGTATTTATTTGTGACTGACAGCTGACTCAAAAATGAAAAAGGGACCACAGAGCATTCGATCGTTTGTAACTAAGACAGACTACAAGACAACACAACATTTTTTAAGTCCATGAGACACACCTTAGAGATAAAAAGATCAAACAAGTGCTAAGCAAATGTAGATTCCAGGTAAAGGAGTTCCTCAAATCTTTCTCAGCCATTAATTGATGTAATTTTTATGATTGATAGCACAATGTGGTAGCTTTGAAAGGGTAAGTTTTAGATAGCAGTGTCTGAGACCCTCCATTCACCAACCATTAAGTGAAGACTGGTGGACTCGTGGCCCCCAGAAGGCATAACTCACACTGCTCCCTTTGTTGTTGCTTTTGACACATTCTTCTCGCATTACTCTCTGTAATAGGTGTGATGATTTTAAATTGTGAATCAAAGTAATTGCTGTGGAATTGAAAGAGCTAATGAAAGAGATGTATTGCTTGAACATTGTAAGACACCTAGTCCAACATATCTTTAAATTAGGGTGTAACTTACTGGGAGGGGGGCTGCCAACAATATTACAAGCATATGTGAGTTACCACACATAAACTATAGTAGTGATGAAAGTAGCAGATACTAATTTTCACAATGAGGCTAAAAAGTAATGGAATTTTGAAATAGCAACAATATCCTGCAAACAAAATGCACTCACACAATCTCAAGATAAACATTTATCAACACTATCTTTAAAATGAAGAACTATGTAAAACCCTTATGCCAGTTCCTTGTGTCTTTACTTCCCCATCCTGTTACAGAAATTAGCTCAGCAGCCTTTTATGCATTTATAGATCTCCTGGCAGGACTCAGTACAGACAGAGATAACAGCTGCATGCCCCTACTTGTCTATGCCAGAATTGGGAGCTTTTATTACACAAATGCTTTTAAAGGGAAGGCATTACTGTAATATTATTGAAAACAATCATATTCCATGAGGGCTAGACAATACAGACTATAATGAAGTGGGGTGGCTTATTAAAATGGAAGTGGTTATAGGTATGGATTTGACAATGCAAAGACTGTACGCTGCACAAGATCTGCTCGACGACCATGTTGCTGCAGTTCATCCCAGGACAATGCATGTGACTGTGTGAATGCACTGAGCTCAGAGGGGGTGGAACAAGGGAACAGTGGGCAGGGAGGCCTGACAGGAGGCCTGCTGTCAGCACTAATGTGCATCACAGCGCTGCTCGCTAGTAACAGGTCTGTTGGGGAAACATTGGGGTGAAACGATTCCAGAGTCCAATGAGAAGACACAGTAATCGCCATTTCTGATCTGATAACAAATGAATGGCGGTGATCTAGCCTCTACGGTGCAGTCTCATTCACTTTAGCTAAGGGTGAATTAGCAGGTCCTGCAGGCACAACGTGTGTGTTTGTGTGTTAGGGAGGCATTCTAATGCAGATGTGATTTTTTGAGGGTTGGTTTTTTGTGGGTCTTTTCAGGGGAATGTTACATCCTGCAGGAGGAACAAAAGGCGCCTTTAGTTTGATACTGGAAGTCCCATGAATGGCTTAAGCTATTATAATGTCATTCAAAAGTTTTGAAACATTCCTATTGTGAGATATTCAAACATTTGCCTGATATTCAAATCAGTGATGTGATAATATTTGCATGATGCCTGTGTTTTAACCTCAACTGAAGGCCATATGTTTAGAAAACCATTTGAGCTTAAAACCCTATCACAAAACATTTGATGATTTGAATGATAGGATTACAAGTCTGTTTTAGCACATACTATATGTACAGTGAAACAGATTTAGCTAAACTAACATGAGGCTTCAGCCATCAGAGTTCAGAGCCAAATCAAGTGGGTATTTTCTGAAATAACTGTCCTTTTGGTGCCAAGTTCCCTCTTTGTGCTTACACAGAAAGTGTTTCCTTGTTGGCTGGCAGTTGGAGGGGAGATATCCACTATCCAGCTCTGACTAACTCAGACTGTTGAAGCTTCATACAAACTTCAGATACACTTGTGTAAATAAGGATTATGGATATTGTCTCCCATGTCTTTCATTGGATGCATTTAAGAAAGGGCTCCTTTAATAATGGCCAGTATGAACAGCAGGAATGATTACAGTATTAAAATCATGTTTCAATGTTAATTTGGTCATCTGACTATATATACTGTTACAAGACAGACTTGAAAAACTGTAAACCTATCCTGTAAAGCAAATGTCAGGAATGTGTGTCTGTTTCCATTGTTGTACTTTGTTTGGTTCCTGTTGTTGCAAGTAAGAAGAAGCAGAGCAAAGTGCATTATGATAATGAGATAGGATATAATGAGATATATATTAGAGAGAATTGGGAATTGTAATTAAAATATATGCAAACATGCAACAGAAACAGTATGATGATGGTAAATGTCAGCCGAGAATTGATTTGTAAGGTTAACAACAAAACAATAAAAGTGAGTTATCTTATTTATGGCACGACTGTTGAGATATCAGTCCGTAATACTTTTAATGAACCTCAGATTCAAGGATATTTGGATCTTCAGGATTCTGAGTGTCTTTTCTTGCTTAGCCACAAAGACAGAGCAAATCCGCCTATATTTAGGTGTAGTTGTTTTAAAGAAGACATATTTACATAATTATGTCCCAAGACCCCTGTAGTTTAATATTTGACAGAAAATCAAAGTAAAAAGTACAACGTGATTCATGTTTGACCTAGTTTTGATAATGAGAGAAACACAGACTGATACTACAGGATTAATGTAGCGTCAAACTAATTTGATCTAAATAATAATGTCTTCTCCTGAGTATCTCTGTGTACACTCATTTACTTATCATTTCCTTCTTTGTTGTGTTGTATGTGCCTGTTTCTGAAGTGTTACTCTTCTCTTTCTATTGTTTGTAACTATGTCCACATACCACCTTTAAGAGCCATTATAGAATAATGAAAAACAAGTTATATTATTTGAGGAGACTTGCTTATAAAGTTGCAGTTCCTCCATATAACTCAAACTACTATTGCCTGGTTGTGATATGTTATTGATTTATTTGATGTTGGTGGATTTTAAATATATATATAAAGTAATGTTTTTGCTTTTTTGCTTTTTTGTTACTCTTCTCTTTCTATATGTCCACATACCGCCTTGAAGAGCCATTACAGAATAGAGTAAAGTCTTTAAAAAAAGGTATAAAAGTCAAAAAAGGTTATGAAGAGAAGATGGCAGTGCACTATAGCAGCAGAACAAAGCCCTTCCTCTCTTTTTTTCTCAATTTCTCCTCAAGGAAAGAAGCAAAAATATTTCAAACATGCGCACAAGTCAGAAAAAGTTGCACTGAGGAATGCTTGTGTTGTGGTGACTGATAAAATTTCTTTGATGATCAACTACTACACAACAGCTGGTTGCACTGAATAAACATTACAAACAGACTACGGGGTGAGAAAAGGAGATTATATATTATCAGTGTCTTTCAGGAGTGACACCAGGATTATGAAAGAAGCCAGGCTGTGAATCCGGAGGAGAACAATGCAGTCAGCTGCTCCTGACACGTCAAGACAAAAAACAAGCCACCATAGTCTTTCCCCATCCGTTGATCCAATTCTTATCAGGGTTGTCTGTCTTCTGAATACATAATTATTCATTCATGCATTTTTTTTTTCAAAGATCCTGCTTTATCTTTAATTAGAAAGTCGTTGCTTTGGGTTTAGTGGTTAAAGTATATACATGTGTGTGTGGGAGGGGGGGTTTTTTAGCATTTGGAGGATTTTTTAGCAAGAGAAATTACATTAGCATAAAGTCAAACAACAGGACAAAGTTAATTAAATCAGTTAAAAAGCAAACAATGTTTACCCACTTGTTGCTGTCATTGCCACTATACAGAGGATGCATGCTAATTAAATAACCCGCAATAGAAAAGGAAGGAAAGGATTGTTACACACACACACAAACACACAGACACACACACACACATACACAAAAACTAACATCATCCCCCTTTGAAAGTGGGCTTCTCATGGTACAGCATCTCTGGGCTATTGCATGATCCTGAGGCATCATACCGCTGCTCTTCAGATTGATAGCCTTTCACAGACCCTTTGTGGTCACAGAACAATAGGAAATGAGCGGGAGGCCTCGATGTGTCACATGTGGTGCCTTTGATTAACATACTAGACTTGTTTGTGTAACAGGATCTCGTGATGAGGCAAGAATACCAAAATGTGAATCAGTGAGTATTGCAGGAGAGGAGAGGAGAGGAGAGGAGAGGAGGCGGGGTGGGGTGGTTTATAAAATGTTTTAATTTAGGGCAGCAGCACTTCTTCTAAATGATTGAGTCTTACTAATGCAAAACAGGATCTGTTGTTTTTGTATTGCGGGCGCTTAGAGACAAGCACATGGCCTATTTTCAAGCTTCAAGCAACATACCAACCCAACCCCATATTCTGAGTTTTGATAAGATTAAATAAACATTGTTCTTTTAGTATGTGTAAAATATTTGCTGTTGTATTAGCTAAATGTCTAATGTGTGTAAGGCTTATGATATCTTTATTGGTATCTGGAATGCACACAATAATCACATTCACTGCTGCGGCAAAGCATTTTTTAAGAGATCCGCTTGCCAAACCTGCAGATCTACTTGTTGTTGGGTTTTTTTTATTTTATCACATAGCCGATCATGGGTTAGTCAGAGCTGTTTGGTGATAGCAATGACTTCAAAACAGCTTTTAATATATAGGTAAAACAGTATGGTAATCCATAAAAGAGGGGGGGGGGGGTGGAGGGGGGTTGGATAAGGCAACAAGCCAGTCTAAAGTGAGAGATGTTTTTTTTGCAACTGGAGTCTGGCAGTCTTTGTTCACTGTTCCCTAACTGGGAGTGGTTACTGATAAAAGTTTTTTTTTTTTTTTTGTACCCTTTCAGATTCAGACATTGCTGCCATTCAGTAAGGGAGACAGTGTGAGTCTCACTAATGATGAGTGTACACTGGAGTCTAGTGAATATCTCTCATTGATTGTATGATGCATGGCTGTAAGCTAACCACCACCATTGCCTGCTGTCTCTCTTTGAGGAAGGCTGTTAAGGGTGGAGGAAGGGTTTTATTTTCACCACACATTACTCACTGTAGGTGTTGATCATTATCTCACACACAATCTTTTTTTCCATGTTGTAATTTAGTATTATCAATAGCATTTTTTAAAAAATTATTATATATATCTTTAAATTAAGCTATACATTAAGCCCTCCCCCCACCCTTATCTTTAAGTTCAAACTATTAAATTCACATTTGACACTATCACAGTTGACATGATATGAGAATGAAGCTGCTTTGCTTATGTTTCGTGTTTAATGTCGTGAAATAGGAAGAACCTGAAATTTGTCATGACTCAACCAACCTGCTTCTGCAAAAAAACAAAAAAAAAAACAACCTCATGTAACAGTGAAAAAAGTTTGAGGCACCCCTCCCCCACCTCCACATGGTAGCTGATGCATGACGTGCGAGCGTGAAAGAAGAAGAAGAAGAAGAAGAAGAAGGGCAACACTTCTTTAGGTAGGTCCAATGCGGTATTACCATTACACATCAAATGGTGTTGTTGTGTAGCCGTGTTTGCTTTAAAGAAAGCACGTAAAGTCACTCTGTGGCACTTTACACTCATTAAAAGAAGCTTTAGACGCGTTATCAACAAGCCTGCTCAAGGTCAGTAAACTCAACAGCCAAAAAAAAAAAAAAAAAAATCAACTAAACTGTATAGCCATGGGAAGATTGGCAATTAACAATAGAAATCCACATGTTGCTAATATATGATTTAAATTATCACACTAGGTAAATCAACTTCTGGGTGAGATACCTATTATAAATAGCATAATATAAATAATGCATCACTTAAAAAAAAAAAAAAAAAAAAGTTTAATTTATTGACATGTTAACTCAGATTATATGCACTGATCCTTTTTTCTGTTACTAGCAGCGACCACGTGACTTGCCCTCTGTGTGGTGGTTTTGTTTTGGGGGTGGGGGGGGTTGACTGTCGTGCACGCGCTTCCATCTTCCCCCTTGAGAAGCGTTGTGAAGAAGGAAGAAGAAGGGAGGGAGGGAGGGAGGAAAGAGGAGGAGGAGGGAGGGAGAGAGAGAGGTGGAGGGAGGGAGCGCGCCTCGGAGCTCAACAGCTGCACAGTGAGGAGGACTCGCCAAGTAGAACAAATATGATGATTCACATTCAAACAATTGAATAGGTGAGAGCTGCGACGCGATTGTGTGCGTGTTTCTATCTGCTTGTGCGTGCGTACGTGCGTGCGTGCGCGTGTGTATACGTATGTGTGTTCGAAAAATAATTGAAATGAAGAAGCAACTCACACACAACAAGTAGTAGTAGTAGTAGTTGTAGTATTAGTGGTAGCCTCGCTCACTTCAACTTCACTTCACTCCAACTCAACTCGCTCGCAGTGTCAGTGTCATTATTAATCCGGAAATTCAAAAAAAGACAGAGAGAGAGAGTTGGGTAGGTATTGTTGGGTGAGTTTCTACAGTTTGATTCGACAACCTTGATAAGAAAACAAAAAAAAAAATGTTTAGAAAAAAGTAGTTGTTTTTTTTTGCTATCGTTCGTGTCGTTAAGAAGTAGTAGAAGAAGAAGAAGTGAGTGACCCTTTCATGGAGAGTTCAATGGCTTAACTTTACACATAATAACTTAGCGACGGGTGTAGCTTATCGTTAAGTAAGAAGAAGTAGTATCTAAAAAAAAAGAGAGAGAGAAGGTAGGAGAGAAAGTAAGGAAGAAAGAGAGGCATAAGTAAGGACACACGGTGTGGTTAAATGTTGGTTTCCACCTCTTCTTTTGTTACCATAATACAAATATCGTCATCGGAAGTAGTAGCCTATATGTAGTTAAGCTAAATTAAGCTTTATTTTAAATGATTTATGATGAATGAAGCGTTTCCACAATCACAGTTAACGTCAACATCAATAACGTTAATGGATTTGTTTCGGTTTAAAATCATCATCATCAACATCAACCACAACAACAAAAAAGAAACGGTAGCTTTATAAAAGTTTATTATTATTTCTTGATTCATTTATTATTAAGCACATATAGAAATGTAATAGAGGGTTAAAATTTTAGACTTTCGATTTTGGTGAAGTTTTATCTGTTAACTGACACGTTGTGCACCCCTCCTCCTCCTCCTCCTCCTCCTCTCTTTCTGAATAACAAGGTGGCTAATGTTAACGCTGAGGCTCACACAAAGCATGTGTTTCTCTCTCTCTCTCTCTCCTTCTCCCTCTCTCTGTGTATGTGTGTGTTAGTTAAAATAAAACCCCTCTAGGTCATTAAAGATAGTTTACTGTGCTCACCTGGATTAAGAAAAAAGTAAATCCATGCTGACTAAATCTAGCCAGGTAAACAATAAATAGCATCAAAGTTCAAAGTTTAAAGTTATATTATTTGAGGAGACTTGCTTATAAAGTTGCAGTTCCTCCATATAACTCAAACTACCTGGTTGTGATATGTTATTGATTTATTTGATGTTGGTGGATTTTAAATATATAATCTTTAAGTAATGTTTTTGCTTTATTTTTTTTTGTCCTCAATGTTCACCTGGATTAGTTTAATTGTTAGTCTTTTAAGGGCTTTGAACTTGCTGGTCCAGTTACTCCACTCTTGAGCCTTTTTTTTAAACTAGGTGTGTGATTTAAATTAGTTTTGTAAACTTTCCATTCTTTACATATAAGCAAGTTCCTTTTTCTCATTAATGCCGAAAGTGCTACTATGACAAAAACTGCAGTGGAGGTAACCCCCGCTGTCTCAAAACAAAAGGGAAAACTCCTGGAGCGTACCATTTTATAAAAAAAAAAAAGTTTGACTAGTTTAACATAAAACATATATAGTTTTGAGTTTTCATGTGTCTGACTGTGTTTAATCTTGTTTACTGGCAATCAAACTAAGTCTATAAATACACCTTCATTTTTTGATGTGGTGTGGAATCAACATAGCAATTAAATGGTGGTATTTTTTATACTGTTGTATTTGAAAGCAGTGTATTGTTTTGACATTTTAATAGTGACTCTTATTTAACCACAATTTCAAAACAAAGTAGTCCACAATATAATCTAAATGTCATAATTACTGATTTTAAACATTATAAAAGTATGTAGTTCATAGCTCACAAGCTTAGTGGAGTTATACAAACTAAAGTAAGATTGAAAACACAGGTTTTTGAGCAAGGGAGATAGTTTTACATGTTCTACCACTGTCCTCACTAACATTAAGGAAATGAGTTGTCTGTGCAGTTGATTGCAAAAAAGATACATTTCCTGTTTCAATGTAGGGGAAGACATTTCTCTTTGTGTGGTGAATTTTATCTTGGGTTTGGTCATAGCTACCTGCTTTAATTTTGACAATAAGCAAGGCCTAAAGAATTTTCCTTCATTGTTTTTCAGGTTCCCCCAAAAAATCTGGATAGTGTGTACAGTAGTGGTGCTCCACCCTTCAGAGGACAATGCCAACTCACTCATTGCTGCCGTTTGTGGAGAGCCCAGATGGACTTGCTCAAGACAGTCTGATTAGTAACAGTGCAAGTATCCCAGGGCCTGGCTCTAGCATGACACCTCACATCACTTACCCAGAAAAGGCCCTGCTGCAATCTGGAGGGAGTACACCATTATCCTGTATGTTCTGTGATCAGACTTTCACTCAACAGGATGAGCTAGGACCCCACGTATTAACAGAACACCCTACAACTTTCTACGAACCAGCTGTGCTTAGAGTCGAAGCAGAATTTAGGATCCCGGGAGACAGAACCAGACCCAAACCGAGTAGCCTCCCTTCTGAAAAAGAGGAGGTCCACAGCTGTATTGTGTGTGGTCAGATATCACAAGACGCTAGTGAGCTCGAGACCCACATGAGAAAGCACAAGGACTACTTTACTTACTGCTGTAATGTGTGTGGAAGGCGGTTTAGAGAGCCGTGGTTTCTCAAGAACCACATGAAGATGCACGTAAAACCAGGAGCAAAGAGCAAAGCCCAGCAAGACCAAGAGACCCCGGTCACAGTCAACGGCGTCGAGCAAGACCCTGTTTCAGAGCCTGTAGTCACTGCTTACAAAATGTGTATGGTTTGTGGGTTTTTCTTCCCTGACCACGACAGTTTGGCAGAACACAGCAAAGTTCATAATCGAGAAGTGGAGCCCGGCAAAGATAAAGAGACAGAGAACATGGATGGCACTACTGAATCTCTTGCCAAAGAGACATTTCTTCAGAGTCTCAATCTTCAGCCGTCTACAGGAAATAGCGTGGAGCCTGTCAGGTCATCAAAATGGATTCCACAGCTTGATCCTTTCAACACATATCAGGCCTGGCAACTTGCTACAAAGGGGAAAATAGCAGTCGGTCCTAATAATATTAAAGATATTGGTCAGGAAGCCAGCACAGACAACGAAGACTGCGGCTCTGATAAGGAGGAGTTGAATAATATTTGGACTGAAGGCCAAGGAGACAAAGCTATGAAAGAGGGTCTCGGGAGAGAGCTCAAGTCTCAGCAGCAGACTGTGGCAGACAACCCTGAGCCACAGCGGAGGTCTCTAATGCAAAAAAATAAGGACAAAGAAAGGCCAACCACTTGTGAGGAATGTCAGAGGACGTTCAGGACCTACCACCAGTTAGTTCTCCACTCCAGGGTGCACAAGCGAGAGAAAGGTGGCGAGGAAAGCCCGACTTCTTCTGTGGACGGGAAGATGTCGAGAGTGGGCTCGCTGGATAACGCAGAGGAAGGCTCCGAGGAAGGCTTTGAGGAAGCTGCAATGACAGAAAGTCTGGTTTCAGGTGAATTTTGGCCTTTAAATGCTCATGCTTCACACATACTGCCTCACTATAGTGGTGTATTGTTTCATACAAAGAACTCTGTTGGCAATTACTCCCTCTGCTGATCAGAGAAGTCATTGCACATGCATTTTGTAATTATATTCTCCTCCTTTTTTATTTTATTAAGTATTGTCTGTGTCTGTTTTTTGTTTTTTTAAAGGTGAAGATGGTTTCGATCGATCAAAGGTCAGATCAAAAGAATGCAGCTACTGTGGCAAATCGTTTCGATCCAGCTATTACCTCACAGTTCATCTGAGGACTCACACAGGTACGTTCAACACATTTCTTTACAAATCTGAGAAATGTGAAATGAATTATGTACAGTAGGTCTAATTCTGTGACTGATCATTTTAAAGTGTGCTTATATTTTAAACTCACTGTAGCACTCACTGTATGTTTCAGGTGAAAAACCGTTCAAGTGTGCTTATTGCAACTATGCTGCCGCCCAGAAGACGTCACTGAAATATCATCTGGATCGGCGTCACAAGGACAAACCTTACATGGAGATCCCCAGCAGACCTGTGCCTTTAATGCCCTCACCAAATGATAGAAAACATGGAAACGACAAAGAAAATCCTGCCCCGAATAGATCCAAACTCTGGGTTCCTGCAGTAAGATCATGCACCAATGGAACACCGGAGGACAGATTTGATGACAGGGGTAGCAAACTCGGCAAACCACTCATCCAGATGAATGCTGAGTATGAGAAATTAATTGTTAAGCCTGCTTACTCTCCGACTGACGATGTGCTCATAAAGTGCCCCGTACCTGTTAACCTGAAGATGGAACGGGAGGAGATAAAAGACGAGAACTCTGAGGCCCCATTAAATCTGTCCTTAAAAGTGTCTCTCTCCATCCCTGCCAGTGCAGAACCCAGAAACACATTAATCCCAATTGCCTGTTCGATTTGTGCATATAAAACCATCTACCCAGAGGTCCTGATTATGCACAAAAAGCTGAATCATAAAGACAAGTCAGACGGCACAAAAAAGAACAGCTTCGGAGGCAGTTTGAAACCAAAGCGTTACACAGGCTGCCCCCCTGCGCTCGATGGGAAAGACGTCCCTCCACTTCCAATGATTGACAGACGCCACCCACGTCGAACCAAATCCCCAACCCCTCAACCTGCAAAACCACAAGAAAAGACACCTGTTACTCCAAATCCTGGTCCTAAAATGTCCCCTATCCATGCACCTGTGCATGACCCCCAGGAGACGCAGCGACATAGACAGAACATGGACTCACACACCAGTCATGAATCCTCTAAGTATACGGAGCTCATGAGGAAATCCAACACGGGTGGCAAGTATGTAATGGACAGACCAGCACCCCCGGACAGAGTGGGAATTGGTGAGAGGAGTTACCCAGCGAGAAGCGGCGTCATTTGGCACGCAGACGCCGCCAGGCTGTGCTTGTCAAGTCGATTTGGGAGCCTACCCCAGATTGATTTTGGTGAACCTTCCAGCAAGAGATTAAAGTACTCTCTAACGACAGGCAGAGAAGCCGACACTGGTGAGAAGCCCGGCTTCAGAGGACCGTCAGGAGATGGATCCAACAGGCTGCTTATCTCAGGGAGAAGTGTGAAAACCACATCGCAGGGGTCATGTCCATCCACGGCGTCTGAGGCTTTGGGTTCTGTGAAGAATACTACATCTATGGGAGGGGTTTTAGACTCTGACTGGGGAATGATGAACCTTTTGCACCCCTACACACCCAACGACCTGGCGTCTCTCTATCACCCCACCCCATCGAACCACAGTCACGCGGGCCTGGCGAACCCGAGAGCAGGTACGTATTAGGTTAGCTGGTTCAGGGAAGGTGATTTTAAAGCAGTGTATTTCTTTTAATTCAAATTAGGCTGCTTTATATAAACATATTCTAGCATTTAACATCAAAGGATTTTTTTCTCAGGGGGCAGAACTGTGCTGTACCAACACTTACCCACTCTGCCCAACCTGCAGAGGAGAGACCCCTCAGGCCCATTCCCTAATCAACGCTATGGGAACACTGATAAAACTACCTAAAGTGGCATCAAGGTAAAAACTTGGAAAAAGCGATACAGTAGGGCTTCGTTTCTTTTTATTTTGAAACCTTACCACAAATCTTTTTGAAAAAGTTTTACCCTGGCACTTGATAGAAATGAATCAAGTCACATTTAGATAAATAGATATATATATTATCTTTTTTCCTATCTCTAGATTTGAACTGTGCTGCTACCTTATTTCGGAGAACTTCTTGGAAAATTAGTTTAATGTACAGAATAAATAAGAGAGATGGTTTGTGTTGAAAAAGACTTCCTTAATTTAATATTATTTTCAGTTATAGAAAAAGTGTTGCATACACATTTCAGGGCTCCAGTGGTCTTCAGTGTACATTTTAATTTTTTTTCTTCTTTTTTTTGAATAAAAAGGCACAGATCATCTCTCTTTTGAATATATTATTCCACTGGTGTGCACTGATATTTTTGTGTCCACTCAGAACTTTTTTTTTTTTTTTTGCTTAATCCATATTTGACCCACACTACTGTTCAGATACTCTAAGTGTCTGACATAACAGTAAGATTTATATGTGGTAAGTGAGCTTTCAGTAGATTTAAGAAAATAAAAATTGAAAAAAAAAAAACTGTATTAAAGTAAAAACACAAGAAACATAATTTGTGTGAAGAATTGCTGCTCTGTTAATTTACTGTTAATGTGCAGGCAGTAATTAGCACTATCCTGTATTTTTTAAATGTTTCTTTCCATTTCCAAAGCACTGAAGGGTGGGGATTTTCTGTCAAATAACTTGATGGCTTTGGCCCAGTGGTTTACTAACAGGAAATAAGTCCATTTTCTGTATGTTGAAGTGTTCTACCTCATGTTGTACTCTAGACACTGTTTTATTTGTTTTGTAAAAGCTGCTGTAGCTATCATGTTAGCTGAGCCTGTATTCCTAGTTTTTCTATCGACTAGAGGACAGTTGTTTTGAGTCGGGGAGTAGTAGACAATATAAAACTAGGTTGGGGCATGTGTTTTGTCAGGCACCACATCAAAATACGAGCTCAATCTGGTGACATGGAGCAACTACAGCTGAGGCCGTATTGACTTTATGGCACACACAGAGTATAAGTAACGCAATTTGGATTGTGGATTTATTTTTTGGTATGCACAGTATTTACAAAGCCTGGTTTTAAACAGCAATAGATTTCATGGTTCATAAATTGTCCTTCTTTTTCTTTTGAAACTGCAGTGTCTATATCGTCTGCTTTTAGTGGCTCATTAAATCCATAAGCTGTAAAACTACAAAAAAAAAAAAAGTACCAACTGTCAATTCTGTTTGTGTTAAATAGTCCTGCTATGTACTTTTAGTTCCTGTTGAGGAGGTTGCTTCCATCTATGCAGAGTCTTGCAAGTGTTAATTTTGTTTCAAGTGGCAGAAATTAGTCCCAGCTGGTCATAAAGTAACCTTTTTTTTTAGATGTATAACTGTTTAGGCGGAAAAACAACAACAACAACAACAACAAAAGCAGCTGTTTAATTGCGCAATTAATTGTACACTGTGAATAAAGAGTCTCAGGTTAACTGCTATCTACAAGCTATTTAGTCATTTTGTGTGATTTAGTGTTGTGTTGTATTTTTTGCCACTTTGAAATGCTTTGGGTTAAGTTATTTGTTTCGTTTTATTTTTTCGTTGTTTGGTTTGATATTCACATTGCATGTACACATGTGTAAAAATGAAAATATTGTTTGAGATTTGTATGACACATTTCAGTAATAAAGTGAGAGGTCGAAAGAGCTTTGTGTGGCATTAGTTGTTCATTTGCAGGTGGATACTAACTAACCATCCACAACCTTCATGGTTTTCTTTCTTGGGTGACACAGAAAACGGTTTCACCTGCCGTTTGAGGGGCTTTTTTCTGCATTCACTGATCTTTTATTGTCCATCTGCCAGGCACAGGTCACGCATACCTGTAGCTGAAACACTTACTGTATTCTCTTCCAACAGCTATTTTAAAGTAAAGATTGCAAAGGTACACCTTGATAAACTGTACTGTATTTCACCTCTTCAGACCGTGATATATGTGATACTGCATTTACATGATTACTTTGTCAAAATAATACCCTAGTGTCTTTAGTCAACAAGAAACAATTCAGGCTACACGTTTCAGCCTCATCCCTCCGTTGAAACATGAACAGAAACAAACAAAAACAGCTTCTTTTCCACTAAAAAAGGTTTACCAATCATTTTTGGCACAATAATTTACACTTTAGTACAAATATGTGGTTTCTACATTAGATTGAAGTCTCTTTCTATATTCCCTTTCTCTGCCAATAACTCAGATTGACCACTAGATGGCAGTATTTACTAAATCAAGATTAAATCCTATTCAGATTTTGGTTTCAAAGCCTTTGCATGCTCAGTCTGAATAGCAGACCTTATGTATGTAATGATTAAACTACATTGTGGCCAGGTTAAAACTGGAATCACAGAGAGATATATATAGGCTTAACTTTTTTTAATGATTATTTTAACCCTGATACTGAATATAGATAGATTTAAAATATGCAATCTTATCTTCATTTTAAAAGGTATGTCTTGCACAGGATGATAAAATTAAATGTCGCTGCATGACTCTCTTTTGTGTTAACTTACAGTATGTTGCACTTGTAGGCCACACCTTAATTGATGATGTCACACAGGTGTTGCTTATCAGCCGCTAAACGGTAGAGGCACACCTGCTTTGACATCATTGATTGTGCTTGAAAGTTTGTTTTAAAGCAGTGGCACAGCATTGCCCCCACCTCCTCACCCCCTCACCCCCCACCTTTCTGAGATTGAGAGAGCAATTCACTCCCTTTATAAAAAAAAAAAAGAAAAAAAAAAGAGGCTTCCTGAGAGAAGTATGGTAATAGCTTCTACATCTGCAAGACATGAGCGCACTATTTTAGTTGACTTTCCTCATATCTATAAAAGGAGGAGACTGACAAATCCTTTCATGGTCGTGCATTCTGTAAACAACAAATTGCAAGGGACAATCTTCAGCACATTGAACACTTTAAAACTTTTATTTATTTATTTATTTATTTTATTTTCCCCCTCCTGCTCCTCTTCCTCAATCCTCCTCCCTCCCTTTTTGAGTCGACCACATCTGTTTGCTGTCTGTTCCCCTGGGCCAGCACTGTGTTATCTATTGCATTAGCTCACATTAGTGCATATCGCCCATGGGCCTTGGTAATCACAAACGCAAAATGAGCATTTCACTTAGCATCACCCTCATATTCCCCCCCACACTGTGGCAAACTTAGTGCAAACGCGTGGCTGCGAACGCAAGTCGACAACAGCTTATGACATCCGTCCCGTTACTCTCCGTCCCTGTGTCCAGAGTGCTGCGAGGGCTTTCATGTCAAAAGCTTCTTTAATAGGCAAAGATACTGTTTGAATGTTTTTG
This sequence comes from Scomber colias, assembly GCA_021039105.1. Taxonomy (NCBI): domain Eukaryota; kingdom Metazoa; phylum Chordata; class Actinopteri; order Scombriformes; family Scombridae; genus Scomber; species Scomber colias. The sequence continues at coordinate 43,504 of JAJDFG010000157.1, forward strand.
TTTACTTGGCTGTTCTTGATTTTTATTCCTTTGCCTACATTATTCGGATCCCAATTAAGGGGTCCACACAACAAGAGCAACAGTACATCAAGTAAAGATTTAAATAAAACAGGAAAAAACTAGATATGTCAAATATAAAGATCATAAAATAAGTGAATAGCTCTACACATACATCTCTATATCCTGAAGCTCTGCAGGGCTTTCTTTCATTGTGCTGCATTATAGGTGGACCTTATTCTCTAGAAGCCTGAAATATGGATTTTTATTTGACTGATTAATGTTGTAGATCTTTTCTTTGGTCCAATATGAAGCTTTTCTTTCTCTAAAAGTTACAGAAAATTGATTTTAATGGTTATTTAATGATGATCTGATTAAAACTGATCTGATTTATGTATTCCCCCATAATAATACAATGAAGCCCTTTCTCATTTTCTTTGTCAATTATACACAAATATCATCTATGGATATTCACTTGGGATTCACTTTTTTGTTTTTCCTCCTCAAAGTCTTCTGGCATGAAACACCTGAGGTCTTCACAGCTCCTTATCAAGCTTCTCTCATCACATAAGGGGGGGTTTCTGTGATAAGGATTCACACAGCAGCCATTTGAGCGCACAATTCAATACACAAATGGCATTTTATGCTTGCATTACCATCCATTCATCTGTTCAGTGTGTTTGCTTTTAGGTGCATACATGCATCTGCGACTGAGGATGTGCTAAGAAGTTCCACCCTCTCTTTCTCTTTCTTGTCGTATGACTTATCAAATCTCTTACCTCCCTCCTTTTGTAATCTTTGTGTGTATATGTGTGTGTTTTTTTTCCTCCTTCCCCTTAAGTGTTCTCCCCTCTTATTTTCAGTCCTTTCATCACTCATAATTGTTGCCTCCAGATTGTCAACTTGCATGAATTAGCAATTGGGCCAACAAAACAGATACGGTCAAATGCTGAATATCCTGTCAGAATTTGAGGCAGAAAGTCTGCTCCGGTTGTGATTGCTCATCATCGTCACCCTATTCCTCTGAGGAAGAGCAGCAATGTAATGGTTCCCACAAAAACAGCCCCTGGCCTGAGGAAAGGGATTTGGGTGTCTGGAGACAACAGGGGCCATATGGAGCGGGCTGAGATAGCAAGGCGCATGTACAGAATAATGGATGACGTGTCATGTTTCATGTTGCCGAGATGCCATCAAGAGACTTGGTTTGGGGAAATCAAAAAGCTCACATACAGCAAAAGCGACTGTTGGACCATTTAGCATTTTTTGTTTATTTTCATGTAGTACGAGAGCTGATCTTATAGCCTCAAAGAATGTGTTGCTCTATTTCTGAGGCCTTTACTCTGTTGAGGTGTGGTTATATGTAAGCCTATATATATTATCATAGCAGATGACTTTATAAGCATAATGAACCAAACACCTGTTTATGGAGATTAAGACATTTCAAATATGAAGGAACAATTAAGAAGAAGATTAAAATTGATACAAAAATAACTTGTTTTGTTCAAGATGGGGGCCAATATTGTATTCAACAAATCTTTTTTAGCTGCACTGGTGAGGTGGATCACTGAGATACAGACTGAAATGTCAAAAAAATGAAAGGATTGCCATGAAATTATAGCTACAGAGTCACATGGTTCCCAGAGGGTGAATCTGAATAACCTTGGTGTTTCCCTGACTTTTCATTTGGTGCCACCTGCAGGTCAAACTCTTCACTCATCCAGTGAAATAACAACATCAACTAAATGGATTAGAGCAACATTTTGTAAGGACATTCATGGTTTGAAGGTGATGTATCCCAATGACAACCAGCTGGTCAACGTCTGTTTTGTCTCAACAACTATTGGAAGGATTAACATTTTGTGATGACTTCCTGACTTTTCATCTAGCACCACCATCACCAGCACATTGATTTAAAACTAATTATTAGCTATACTAATTTTGAGCCTGTGTTGCACTTTGTGTTTAGTGCTAATTAGCAAATGCACACTAAACTAAGATAGTGAACATGGTAAACACATACCTGTGAAACGTCAGCATGTGAGCATTGTCATTGTGAGGTTGACAGCATGCTGATGTTAGCGTTTAGCTCAAAACACCACCGAGCCTATTAGTACAGCCCCTCAGAGACAGCCTCTTAATGATCTCTGTTTCAATACATGTGGAAATCATACAGTTAAGGCAACATAAATATATTATAAATCCAAAATATCAGTATCAGGCATGTAGGACAAAGAAATTGTAGGACATTGAAATCCACTTCTGTTGTAGAGATAAAGCTTTTTCCTCTTCTGTCCGGAGGTCTCCTGCCAGGGGGCCACTGTATACTTAGTCCCTCCCTCCCCCCACTCTATCTGCTCTTACCTGCATGTGGAATAAGCCCAGGCACCTCACCACTGTTTTTCTCCCAGTGTCAGAACTACACTTAAGTGCTGTTTCCGATACCCATGAGTAAGCCCCATAAAAGCTGCCCCATCGCCACAGCGTTATTGTTTCTTGCGGATGATTGATTGATGGATGAGGGCTGACACTTCAATGAAGCCATTTCCACTGGCATCTCTATCCGATGATGTGCAGCGTATATTTTCCATCCGCGCCTCATTGCTCGCCTGTGTCATTCCTGGAACTTCATTTACACCATGTTCCCTGAAGGACCTTTTTTAGCCCCATCTCCCTTTTTCTCTCTCTCTCTGGCTCCTCTTTTTATCTCCTCCTTTTTTCCATGCCATAAAATAATGCTATTTCTTGTCGACTCTGGAGGGGCCTGGAATCATTTGCAGGGAATGATAAAACCAAAGGCATGGAGGGGTTATTTACAGGAAGTGTATCCCTGACAGGGTCCCACTGTTCTGCTTTTTTCACTGTCAGATGCCAAGTCCACGCTGAGACAGGGCAGGGCTATGATATACATTTCAGACGCGCTCGACCTACACTGCATGCACACACAATCATTTACTGTTATCTTCACAAGCCAAATAGGGACTCCCAGTGTTGCAGATTCTACCAAGATGTTGTCCAAATCTTCCCCGAAAAACATGTTAAAGTATATTAGTTCAATGACAGTGTGATTGAGGTGCCTTCTCTGAGACAATTGCCTGTTTTTGCTCATATGGGGAGCAGATGGTAAGCAGGCATCAGTGCGGCAGGCTTTCTGGGATGACAGCCATGAGATTCCCCCTCAGGTGCCATTGGAGCCCCTTTAGAAGGAGAGAGTGATTGGTAGGACATGGCACCTTCTAAGCAAGTGTTTTTCCCTTAGTTCCCCCATTTTACAGTTCTCATCAACAAGCTACAGTGCGGTAAATATGCAGTAACTTTCCATAAAATGTGAGATTATCAACTTAATTTTTGCACGTTTGACAACATGTGTAATACAATATATTTATTTCTAACAATAACATTCATTTAATCATCCATTACATTGAAAATAAGAACTATTTGTTCCAAATTAAGATTTATGTCTGTTTATAATACATTATACTATGTAGCTGTAATCAGATATAAGGATATGTATGTGCTACTCCTTTCTGTTTACAGTTAATGAACACTTAATAGCATGCTTTATAGCATGCTGTGTCATTGTATAAGCTAATATACAATGTGTTATATATACAAATATGTAAAACTATAATCCATCGTATGTGTCCATTTATCCTTATTTAGAAAATCATAGTGATTTTCTGAGTGTACTGTAACTATGAATCACTTTCCAAGAGTGTTGGAAATTGATTATAATACAGCAAAAATCACTGTGTATTTTATTTTCCAGTGTGTAAATCAGTGTGTACTCTATATTTAGAGTCAGTGCCTCTTCCAAGATGAAGGTTTACCAAGTTATTTCAATAACTTTTTGGACAAAAACCTAAAACCTTCACAAAGCTGGAACATGGATTCATGTAAAAAGGCCTGTTGATGACTCAGTTATTCAGTCATCCAGATAACAAACCTCATTCATATATTGAGCAATGCTGAATTAATACATTTGTTAACAATTTATCTCCTGAAAAGAGAACCTGCAGTAAAAGCGTGCACTATTTATGATTTTTATTACTGATAAAATGCTTATTAAATCTGGAGTGTGTTTGCACATTGTAGTTTCTATAATACATACTGAATAGATGACTTAATACAAAACAGTCAGCTTAAAATATATTCTAAAGAAATAAGAAAAAACAAGAAAGCACCCTTCACATTTTCAGGGAAACCTTGTATTGTTTATATCTTTGTGCTATTGTGGTGTTTTAAAGGGCTAACTACTTCCTGTTTGTACCAGCTGTGCTTTAGGGGGCACATGCTCGGGCCTGACAAGATGTCCCTCCAGCAGCGGCACCTCAAAAAGAAATAGAAAATGGAACAATTTAAGATAAAGACAGACTAAAGTGAGCGCCACAGAGAGAGCTAATGTACTGTCAAATACACTAAATAAACTATGAGCATGATTTATGAAACAAAAAGCTACATGTTGTGTCATCTATCTGTTATCTTATGTATGTGATGTGCAGGAGGGTCAAAAGGTCAAAGCAAAAAAAAAGAACAACAAAAGTGTAAATAGAGAAAACTGAGGTGGTTGAGTGAAGGAGGCATTTAAATGAGCTGTGTGGCAGTTAGTGCGGCCATTGCAGTTTACAACTATAGCCAAGATGTAGGATTATAACTGTAACTGTAATAACTGTTGTAATGTGTTATCAAATATGAATTTTACTTAATAATATATTTTGAAATTGATACTTTGAATGTATAAAAATGGTTAAAGATAAGAAATGTATACATACTGAACATATAATTCAAGAACCTTTTTCTGTTTGTTTGTTTTTTTCTATGTTAAACTTTGTATGTATAACTATGTTGAAATGTGTTATCAAATATGAATTTTACTTAATAATATATTAATTATGAATGCTTTATAGGATAATACATTGATAAAAATTGTCCTTAAAAATGTCTGTTTGTAACTTCATTGCAGTGTTATATAATATATAGCTCACTGTTATCACACTGTCTATAGACTGTTATTACAAAGACAAACTCGTCTAGCTGCACATTTAAACCGAACTGTCTGTGGGTTATATTAAGATGTTAATGTGATATATCTAACCACCACTTTTGTTTAAAAACACATCGGCCTTTCAGCATCCTGCGATCGAAACACACCCTGTAGTGGACTAAAGAGGAAATAAAAGGACATAATGCACAGTTGAACACATGATGCATTTACTATAACTGTGTGTGTGTGTGTGTGTGTGTGTCTGTGTGTGTGTGTCGGCTCGGTGTACTTGACCTTGGCTGCTATAGGACATTTTGGTTCATCAGGAAAGATGATTGTTTCCTTTAAAAGATATTAGGAAGACTGTGTCTAAAGGAAACTGACATGGCTCCCTGCATCCCTGATGGTTTCCACTCTGTTTCTTTTATAGTCGCTCAATAGGTGAGGGAATAGTGTCCCACCACAGTATTTATACATTAAGCGACGTTTCCCCCTCTCCAGAAACACGAGGGGAGCAATGATTGGCCCCAGAGTATAATTTTTCCCATGTAGACATTGGCGTGTCATCCTTTATCAATAATCACCTTGGAGGGAGTGCTGCTCTTGCTCAAAGGAGATTGACCTCTGCGGTGATGAGGCTACGTGGACGGTGGTCATCCGTTACCACACAGCCCATACTCGGCCCCTTTGTAATATCCACAGATGGGGAGGGTGGGAGGTCTGCCTGCAACCCCCTTATAGTCCATGCTGGTAGCCTGCATACAGTAGGTGCCCTCCTGGCCTTGTCACCGTTCCAGTAAACCCATCTCAGATCTGTCACTTCCACCACATGCCTGGTAGGAAAGAAGAAGACGAACAGTGTCGCTTTCACAATAAGATAAATGGCAACAGTAAGAAGTGGAGAGGCTCAGGCCTGTATTTGCCCTTTAAATGCATCCCTTAAAGCCATTATCTGATTGCAGTACATTTACATTTGATCATTTTGTTACTCTGTGTGTTGCTGCAGAAAAAAAAAACAAAAAAACATGCGAATGAATGAGCAGCTAGAGGAGGAGCGAGGAAGTTACGCATCCATTCCACAAAGCAATAGCCCTCGTCTTCTAATGCAATGTGACACTGAATACTACACACAGAGAAACAACTAACCTCAAATTGGGTTATTCTTCCTACCTGCCAGTAATCCAGTTGATAAGCACTATACATGTAGATTTCTGGGGAGCAGAGAAATCAGATTACCCCGAGCTGAACTGGGATTTTCAGTCTAAATTGGCTGTTGTTCCTCGGGTCTCTCATTCTATCAGGATGAATGAGGGGAAGTAAATGATTTGACTTTGCACCAGATAAATTGTCTGCACAGGAGCACACAACACAGTAAGGTAAAGAAAACAAACACAGGGCTTATTGAGCATAGAAGAGATGCATCACATTTATACATATAAAACAAAGAACATAAGAAGATAAAAATCCACAAAATATTTGGATGATTCATGTAAAGTCATCTTCAAGGAGAGAGCAAAGTAATCTAAGATAAACTGAGATAAGCTGTGCAGTGTTTCTTCACTCATCACCTAAACAAGTTGAGACTTCTCAGCTTGTAACTTTTCAGTTTGACAAAGGGCAAGCAGGCACACATTGGCTGTAGAAACAAAAGAAACTGGAACGGTTACTGTGAACTTTATTGAACAACCCTGACTAATCTGGAGTCACGGATGACCAGAGGGCGGCTCGGAAAAACAGGGCTTATTGTGAAAAGCCTGTCTTGAATGAGCCTGAGAAACTTAACGAGGATTGATCTGTTTCATAAAGTCAATCCAGAGCTAATGAGCTCAGACAAATTCAGGCCTTGTCTAAAAATACTTTAAAGTCATGTTAGGAGTGCTTTGAGACAGTGGTGCTTTTCAGTTAAATGCTAATGTTAGCATGCTAACATTTTCACAATAATAAGATTGGCATGTTCACGTTTGCATGCTAACATTTTGCTCCCTGCTCCCCTTAAGTATGTAGGAGAATCTACAGTGGGCATGAAATTTGCACAAAATGTGAAAGGCCTTCTCTAGAGCCAGTGTTTTGTTTGTCCACTTTAGAAATATGGCGGTGCAACATGGCGGGCTCTATTATATACAAAGGGCTCATTTTACTATATACCCTATTTAACAAGATATACACTATTTAAATCATGCTTATGAGTATTATACTCCTTTTCTGCCAACTCTGTTCCGCTAGATGCCACTAAATTCTGCACACTGCACCTTTAAACCTACTTTATGAAACAGAATCCACTCAAAATAAACCTGATTTATCCCACAATAACTAATAATCTGGCTCAATGAATGGTAAGGATATTTGTTATTGCGCATATATGTATTTCCAATTTGTAATAACCACATCCACAGAGCTATTCATTTATTCATACAGGGATTGCACTATATGCATCTTTAACATTACCTAAAAGACACCCAAATTTAATGGAGATTAAATTCTAACCATTTCCTAGCAGTGGTGCATTTAATGCCCTGAGTTCTGCACACCATTTAGCCAGAAAGCATCAGAAATGTAAGCATTCATGTGGCCCTTGCATCCATGGATGTGTGACTTGCATGCAACATCTCAGCATGATTTATGTCCTAAAAAACTGCCTTTTCTTGCATTGCAAGTAGCCAGAGTCTCAGCCTCTCCTCTCCTGTTTTTGTATTTTCTAACATGACACATGAATCCCCGGTGGCCCTGGAAATCAGACAACCCAGGTGCAACACTAATATCCTCCCAGTATCCAAACATTTCCTTTAAAAGTAACTGGCACATTGGGGCCCATAAATTAGGGCTGAACGCTGCTCAAGATGTCTGGCTTCCAATAAGACGGTACCCAGAGCAATAAACTTTGACATTGCTGCTTGAAAAATGCCTGCCCTTTTTCATTGTCAAGTGTTACAAATTGATGAAATGAGTTCATCGATGTTCCCTGGTCATTATCTCTCCAGTGGCACTTTGTTTTACAGACAGTGGGAAAAGGGACAGTGCAGATTAGAGGCTCAGGCACAGTTTATCAAACAAAATCTAATATCATCCATAAGAGAGGAATCTGGAAATCAATACTTCATTACTAAATTGTTAGTGGGGATGAAGAGTAATTGTGTGAGTTCAGAGATGTGTCTCGGCGGCCGGGGCATAGGAAGTTCAATGTCACCCGGGAAGTGATAAGTAAAGGCACTGATGGGAAGAAACATTTCTGTAATGGGGGGTGCTGGAGAAGGGCAGTGGCCTGAGCACAGAACAGACAATAGACACTGGTTTGCCATTGATTGGTCCAGCTATAAAGATGGAATGGTTTAAAGAGCCGCAGAGAGAGAAAGCGGGGGAGGCAGAATGAGAGAGGAAGAGAAGAGGAAAAAAAAGAGTTAGAGTGAGCACCATCTTCTCAGTTCAGTCTACCCTTGTCTTGTCACCAGTTTTTGTGCATGGCATAAAGTCGTCTTCTTCTTCTTCTATGGTCACTCCAATCAATCGTACCGGTACATTTGCATCCTGACAGAGATAAGTGCAATGATAAAACAGTTCCTCTGCAAAAATGGAAGACCGCTTGATGACACACGGCCATTACTGTTGGCTGAAGGTTTGTCTTTGAAATGGCTTCGCGTTAATGAAGGTTAATAAATAACTTTGATGATTAATTATAGTCATCGCTGCATGTCCTGTAATGTTTACAGTACAGTACATCCGGCGTTCTGTTAGGTGTGTGATCTTAGCAGAGCCCTCTAGCTCTTCTTTTGTTCACGCTGTGTGTGAGGTCGCATCAGTGCAACGAGCACATCACCTCCATGCAGCTTGGCACAGCCTCATCCCTCTAAAAGCTTGTGTCTGGAGTCCTTCTGACCTGTTCCCCTGCCTCTCCATGTTCAGCCATGCAAATCAGAGTGCCTTCAATTTGAACATTCATAAGCCGAACCTGCAGCTTCTGTTTTGGAGCTGATGGGAGTTTGAAGGAGGGTACAGTGCTGCCTGATGTAGAACAGGGGACTTTTATATTTTTTGGTAAAAGGACAAAAAGTGACCAAATGAAATGGGAATGTTCTGATTTATTACTTATGTGTTTAGTTATTTCGTTTAGAACCACCTAGGAGTCATTTTTTGATTATTTGTTGATCATGAGTACAACCATTAGAGCTGAAACTACAAATCTTTTAAAAAACAATCACATTTTTTTCAACAAATCAATTAATTAAGTCTATAAGGTGTCACAAAATATTATGAAATGCCTTTTACAAGTTCCCAGAGCTCTGGTTTACATCTTCAAATTGCTTGTTTTGTCCGAACAACAGTCTAAAACCCAAATACATTAAATTTACAATGCTATAAAACTTGAATAGAGGCTAAAAAATGAATTGATTGTTAAAAATGTTGTCGTACATTAGTCAGTTCGGTCAAGATATGATCTCTAATTAATTCTATCAATCAAATCTGTTTCATTTATAAATTTGAAACAAGAGGTTGAAAGGGTTCGTCAAACTTCCATTAGCTGATTGGGGTTTTTTTTCTTTTAGACTTGCAGTAAACATTAACTTATTGTCATTTAAAGTACCAGTGGGTAAGATTTAGGGGGATCTATTGGCTGAAATGGAATATCATATTCATAAATATGTTTTCATTAGTGTATAAACGATTGAAAATAGGGATTGTTGTGTTTTCGTGACCTTTAAATTAGCTATTTATATCTACATAGGGAGTGTAGATATAAATATTTCTACAGTAGCCCAGAAAGGACAAACCAAACACTGGTTCTCTATACCCCTTTTCCACCGAGCTGGAGCTGGTGCTGGTTTGGAGCCAGAGCCTGACTAAGCACCGGTTCTTCGCTTTTCCACCGCTTCTTTGCTGGTCTAAAGGAAGAACCGATTACATCAGCGGACTGGGGGCAGCGCTATCGTTTCTTAGCCGGCTAGCAGGGTTAACGTTTATTAGCCGGATAGCGGGGCTAACGTTTATTAGCCGGCTAGCGGGGTTAATGTTCATTAGCTGACTAGCGGGACTAACGTTCATTAGCTGACTAGCGTGGCATTTACAGAGGGTTAAAGATTTGTTGATTAAAAGTACTATTTTTATCTTTTTTTTTGCCAGAGCTGTCTAGATGCGTTGCGTTCCATGTTGCTGCCTCTCACTGGTGAATCATGGAAGTGCTTCAAAGGCACGCGCTGGCAACGTTATACAGTGACGTAATCGCGTGGCACCTTGCCGGTGGAAAAGCAACACGATTAGCACCAACTGAGCACTGGCTCTAGCACTAGCTCCGAACCAGCACTGGCTCCAGCTCGGTGGAAAAGGTGTTTTTCGTCAAGGGGAGGGGTGCATTCAGCTGGTTGCAATCTGTTGCCTCACCATTAGATGTCACTAAATCGTACACACTGGTCCTTTAAATTGATATGTTGAACTTGTTAGCAAACAGCTGCCTGTTTATAAATATTTCAGTTATGCAACATTAGCATTTATTTAGGGTGTTGTTTCCGTCTACCAGATTAATGCAAATCCAATATCCACTCTCACTTTTTTGTCTGTTTTTCTCTGCACCAACTCCTGACTGAAATATCTGTCTCTTTAGCTGCTAAATGCTCCACTATGTTCCTCAGGTATTTGCTAACTGTGTCTGCCTGCTTGTTTTTTGCTGGGTTTAGGGTACAGTGGATTTTTAAAGCTTTCCCTCTGCAACTGGGAGTGTGAAAGCAAGAAAAACAAAACAATGAGCTGGAAGATGCTGAAATTATCAACTAAGGGTGATATTTACTTCTCTCATTTTAACCATTGTGAATATAAAAATGTTGATGAGAGCAGTTTTAAGTCCTTAGAGACCATCAACACATGGATTATATGGAAGTGAATGGAAGTAAAACTAAACTTTATTAGGTAAAGAGTCTAATATTCTGACACCTTTCTTCTGAGGTATATGTAAATATCCACCACTGCAAATTCTACAGATGGAGAGTTTTTCTAATTAACAAAAACACCACATCGCTTACACATCAAAAACTAGCGGCAGGAGTGATATAACAAGCTGCTAGGATCCAGATACTCTCATTTCATAACATGTTTGAATGTTCAGCAAGTATACTGCTCTATTTAAAAAGAGCCTCTCCCCCGTTGTTGACAGAGATAAACATTTTTTTATCGCAAAGGCTTTGACGTTGGTGAAGTGAAGCTGACAGTCCAGTAACAGGGGCCGTTTGCTAATGATTTTTGAGCAGCCCCCAACTGAGTCCTAAATGTCTGCAATATCCATAAACAACTCTATACTGTCCAATTAGGCAGACAGAGATGTACTGGGCTGTCAGACAGATTTGCATGGCTAAGCACCTGAGATCCAGAGGATGATGAGGGGGATGGTTCACCGGCCAGGGAGAGAATGTGCACAATGGATGACTTTCATTACAGCATTACCGCTTTACATACACAGTCATCCAATTACTGCCTGGATTAATTGATCATCGTACCTTTCTTTTCCCAGCTCTGGCTACTGGTGCTGGTTTGTTTTTCTCCCTTCTGTATCCACCACACTGACCTGCTGTTTTCACTCCTTCTGCTCTATAGCTCCTCTCTCTCTCTCTCTCTCTCTCTCTCTCCCAGGTTTACAGCCAGAGCTCGTCATAAAAAAAAAAAGTCTAAGGGGACATTTTGAGAAAGGAGGGGGAGGTGGAGGTGGTAGTGGTGGTGGGTTTGTTAGAGAAAACCGTCGCCGGCCACCACAGTGAGGACGGCCATTTGCAGGATCGCATACATTGGGAATAATTAGAATTTATGTGCGCTCGTCAATCCTGCCTCGTCCTCTTCTCTGCTGTAGACCCATCAGTGGTCAGAAGGGTTCACCGGAGCATGACTCATCCCTGAGTGCGTTTGATCAGAATGAATTATGCCTTTTAGATTCATTATGGCACTTTATTTCTCCTCTCTGTCCTCCTCCCTTGTCCGTTCAGCACCAGGAATGAAATGTACAAGACAGGGTACATATTTTATTGTATGCATGCTGTCATGCACACACAGTTAGGGATAAGAGGTAGGCAGTGGTGGTTTAGCTCAGCTACTCAGAATAATACAACACTTTCTCATGAGACACAGTACAGTGCAAAGTATGTTAGAGAAAACAATCGCAACATATGAATATTCCTGAATATTTACGATTTCTGTGCACAGGCCAGAAGACTTGCAGGACGACACAGGAAACGTTGGTCGGAGCCATCTTGCAGGTAATTCGACAAAAGCACAACTGGAAGACTTGAAATGTGGCATCATGAAACCACTTTAATATGACAAAAATCTAATTGAACTCATGCTGTTTAGTGTACAGGACTATGACAAGTGCTAATGGGATCATTTAAGATCATTTAAAATACAAACGAGTCTTCGCTTTCTGTTCATTAATTACTGCTAATTATATGAACAGCTAGCCTCGTCAGGGCACTACATTTGGCTGTCTCTGAGTTGTGAACATCAGGTCTGAACTATAGCGGATGTCCCATTTCCCTCCTGGATGACTGGTGATGTGTGGCGATGGGTAAGATGAATAAACATCACTGTGCTTCATGCAATGGCTTCATCCTGTGAACTGCACCAAAAGCAGGAGGAAAATATGAATACTGCAAATTTGAATGAATGAATTTATTTAAAGCTGCATGCGTACAATACATGTAAAATACTTTTAGGTATCAGCAATTCATAACTGTCCGTTTTCTAACTACAGTTCAGTGAGATTTCATGAGAATTAGTTCACAACATCATTTAGAGTGAGCAGATTGCATCAACTCATTTCTGCATTTTTAATTGTTTTTTTCCCTCTTCCATGGCCCCATTCCCCTCCAGGGAAAGAGCCCAGTCTAACAGAAAGGTTAGCAATCTCTGATGCAAGCAAGCTGCTAGATTTCAGATCATGTCAAGTCTTTCTCTGTTAGCGTTTTCAGAGTGGTTAATAATGTAGTTACCTATCCCTGCTAATTTATGTATGCTTACATTACCTACTGAGATTAAAAAAAAAAAAAAAAGAAAAGGTGATATCTGAAATAATTACACTACCAAGTGGTCAATCTTTCTTTAACTGTTGTTTTCAGCCTCTGTTCAAAGCTTCATCAGTAATCAAGGGTTAATTTCACACCTCAGTGGATTGCCTGCCTTAATCTCTATTCAGTGTAATTAAATCTGTCCAATAAAGTGAGCTCTTTTCCTCTTTGTTCTCTCCCATCTCCTACTCTTTTTTTTATTGTTTTACACCCATCACATCTCATCGTCTGAACTACAGGCCATCCAGCCTCGTTTGACAGGCAGAATCTATCCCTAAAATTAAAACATTCCTGACCGAGATTGTAAGAGGGAACGAGAGAGAAGGAGGGAGGGGGAGAGAGAGCGAGAGAGAGAGAGAGAGAGAGAAAGAGAGAGGGGGTGTTGCTGAGCTTGAGAGAGGAAAAGGAGAGGAAAAGGAAGCTGACACATCCTGTGTCTATTTTACTTTCTTTTTTTTCTCATTTCAGCAGAATGGAATGTGAAGATTTGACCCTGTCAATCAGGCCTCTTGACAAGTTTAATCACAGTGTGCCCTCTGCAAAATCATGGCTAAATAGGAATGCAAATAATAGAGCGCTGGGGCCTCTTATAAATGGTAATCAAGAGGACTAATCAACTGACAGGTCCACAGATCTGGCTCGCTCAAGGAGTCACTCAAACTTATTTTTTTATTTTTTTTTATTTTAAGCCCTTGCATATTATTTTTTTTAGCTGCATTAATATATTAAAAAAAACAAGACCATTAACAATGATTTTGTCTGAAATCAGCTCTGTCTGGTCTTGTTTTTCAGTTGCATGCATATTGTATGTGTACCATTTCAGTTATCATTGCTTTTTATGCTCCTGGCTATTTATTTTTTTAACTTCTTCCTCAGCGGAGTAGGAGACAAAAGGTTATATTTAAGCCTTATAAAGGGTATCTTTCTTTTCAAGTTAGACCAGCCGCAGATTTCTGAACAATGTAAATGAGCCTTGCCAATCCACTTCTCTGTGATCTGCCACAAAAGTCAAGGGCTCCATGAAGACTTTGAAATGTTGATTCGGTTTGAGTATGGTGACTTCCCTCTGCACCTTTAAAAATACAACTGATCTAAGTTTTATGTGCGCTTGAAAGTTGTGAAGGTTGCCTCTCCTCCCAGTTGTCAAAGATGTCAAAGCTAAATATGAAATTCTGTCTTGCCATGACTGCATCAAAAGTCGGGGCATTTTTTTTAAAAAGTCCATAAGATCAGAAACATTGAACAAATCCCTCTAGTTTGCCATGAATCTATTCTAAAAGCATCCAACTAAATCAAGTGATCACTAATTTAATCTTTTATTTGCATAACAGAAGTGGAATTTGGATCCAAACCCAGAAAAAAAAAATCCTGAGATATTCCTTTGTGAAACACTGTAGTTGCTTTATGTTTTTAAATCTATAATTCATTTATTTAGAAAACCTTATATTCAGAAAGGGTAAATTGGATTTGCCTCGCCATAATTACACATGATTTTAGATGGTTTGGTTTGTTACTGGGAATAAAAGGGTTTATATGGCACGTCAGCTGGATCTAACATTTTAAAGACTTACACTTCTCCGCTCGCTAATGATGGTTTACAGGCCAATTCTCTGGGGGCAGTCTGAGTGCTTCCAAGATATCACATCTTCACAGGCAATCCACATAACTTAGTCTGGCAATGCCAAAGGGAGGTTTAAAGACAAGCCAAAAGAGTGAGTAAGAGATGTGTCAGAAAACAGCACCGTATATTATAAATCTCTGCAAACAAAACATTACAAAATCAAATCCTCTTCCACCTTCTCGCTCCTTCTCTGGCTCGGCTCTGTCAATTGCAAAATTGCTCATTTAAACACTAATGGGGAATTTTCATGGCTTCACCGTAAATCCTTTGCCTTTGATTTCTTCTTCTTACATTAATGTTTATACACTGAGGCACATCCATACAGTACGTCGCATCGGCATGCCATATATCATAAATAACAACAACAACAAAAAAAATCTCATCAGTGATATTCACCCTGTGTTGGATTATAGTCCAGTAACATTCAGCCGCCTTCCTTATACCTGCAGAGGAAGATCAACATCCAAACAATGGAGCAGCCAAGACCAGACATCATTAGGCTTCTTAACACCTCACAAGACACAGGCAGACTGACATCCAGCCAATTTGGCCATGAGCTGAGATAGCTACTAGTAGTCTGCAACCTCACTATGGACTAATGATGGTCTAAGCCTGTCTTGGCCCTTCACAGGCCTGTTTGATCAGGTACAGTAGAAATCCAGTGTGACGTGAGGTTGACTATACATTCAGCAGTATTTACCCGTTTGAATTCTGTCTCGAGTTTGACAGATGATCAATGTAAATGTTATTCAAACTGATGCAGATCAGCTTTTACAACACAGGACCTGACACCTGTCATTCAATATACGCTGTGTGTGTGTGTGTGTGTGTGTATGTGTGAAGAGTTAAAAATATGTATCCAAACAAAGATACAAGCTGTTGAGAAACATAATAAAACATGTATATATGATTTAATGTGCTGTCATTAGGCTGTGGACTCAACTATTTTGTCCTTTTTGGTTAAAACAAATGGCAGAGGACTGTAGAGATTGTTTGTCACTTATCACAGACCCCATCTACTCAGGACTGCAGACAGCTGGATGGATGGTATGAAGGCAAATATAAGGAATGATGCGCAGTATTTATAGCATCCAGATAACACTAGGTTTGAAATTGACAGGCCCACCTAATGATGCTCCTCAAAGTGGCATGGATGCAGACGAGTGGACCTCTTCAAATGGGAGGCCGATCCCTGCTGACACAGGGAATAATAGCACAGCGTTGAGCCCATTGTCTGGGCACCCCACACCATGGCATTTGGAACTGAGCGGCCCCTGTTCCTATGGACAAATGATCCACACGCTGCCAGGGAATGTCAACCATCACATCCCTCAGTCAGTCTGTTCACATGAGAGATGGTGGCAGAGGCCTCTATCTCTTAACCCTGGTGGTTAACGCATTCCTATTTTAAATCGAGAGGTGAAATTTTGGAGCAGCCTTCCATCTGAATCTGAGGTTTGGTTTTAGGCAGCTGCTGAAAAAATGTTGCCCTTGTTTTGATTACTTTGGTAATGTGTCAGGCATATGTATGTTAATGTATGTGTGCATGTAAGTAAGTATTTATGTATGTATGTATGCATTTATGCATGTATGTATGCATGTATGCATGTATGTATATACTGTACCCTACCTACAGTCTTAAATAATGATAAGCCCATCTCCGACCTGTCTGTCCTGGCTAAGGTTGAACGACTGAAGACTTCTTATCTTCTGACAATATCTTATCTGATGTTCAATCAGGTTTTAGGGAAAAACATAGTAAAAGTACAGCTTCCTTAAATGTTACTGATATGATTGACAGATAACATCATTGACTTATCTGAAGCTTTTGACTCTGTGGATCATGCAATATTGAAGCAAAGACTTCAGTGTACTGTCAGAACGAACTGTTGGGTTGAACATTATCTATCAGGCAGCTCTCAGTGCATGCAGGCAGAAAGTGTTACCGCTAGCTCCTTCAGTGTATCCAAGGGTGTACCCCAGGCTTCGCTCCTGGTACCACTATTATTCATAATCGCCTCAATCAAAATGTTTCTAACAAAAAAATCCCTTATATGCCGATGACACTGTGATATACTGCTCCGTCTATACCATCACAGGCTCTTTGCTAGCTCCGACTTGCTTTTAATACTGCACAACACATAAGTTTTGCTTTTCCTTCGAGGACAAAAGGAAACTTTAGGAGACACCTTTATTGGCGCTTTTCCACTACACAGTTCCAGCACGATTCGACCCGACTCGTTTTTTTTTTTGCGTGTCCACTAGGGATAGTACCTGGTACCTGGTCCTTTTTTAGTACCTGCTCTGCTGAGGTTCCAAGTGAGCCGAGCCGATACTAAATGTGACGTCGACAGACTGCCGGCCACTGATTGGTCAGAAGAGTTGTCGCTGGAAGAGTCTTGAGCCGTCCCACACAAGAATCAAACCCGCCATTTTTAAATACCGGCAACAGCGTTACAGCCATACGGCTCAATTTTCTTGCTTTGTGTGTGACAGAAAGACACATACAGCAGCAAGTACACCATCGCCTCCATGTCCTCCATTGTTTATGTGTTTGTGTCGCGTATAAAACGAAGTCACGGCAGTTTCGCGGAGCCCCCGCCCACGTTGAGTAGGTACCTTTTTGTAATGGAAAAGGTTGTTCCTGGAACCGAGTCGAGTCGGGCCGAGTCGAGCCGAGTAGTGCTGGTACTGTGTAGTGGAAAAGCACCATATATCTATGATGGACTATGGCGGTGTTATATACCTGCATGCATCTTTGTAATGCCTGCAAGCGCTGGATAGTGTCTAGCATGGAGCACGGAGGTTTATTACAAATCTTAAAGCCCTCACTCACTATTACTCTTTGTATGTTCGGGTCACATGGTCTGCCTTGTCCACCTGTAGACTTAACTACTATCATATTCTTATTTATAAGGTCTGTTTACATCTTACTTTCAGATCTACATCCTTCTGAAAAAGTATGGGGAGTCACTGTCTTCTCTCCCAGGACTCATTCCTACCATCTATCCCGAAAGCTTTTACAGAACTGGGAAAAAGGGAGAGCTCCCTCTACTTGGAATTAGCTGCAAAATTACCTGAATCTTCAGGAGGTGGTCTCACTGGATGCATTTAAAATGATTTTTTACAAGACTTGGAGGCAGACACATCTGGCTGTAGATGTGTTGACTGAATCTTATTGCCCCTGTTTGATCCCTTCTGTTGATGACTTTCAGTGAATACGGATAAATGTTTTTAGTATTTTAGTCTGTCTGTCTGTCTGTCTGTCGTATCTTCAGATGTATTTATATATGTTTAGCTGCTCACAAACTTACAAGATAACATTATAGATAATAAATTAATAATAAACTGTGATTTGTATTTGAACCCTAACCCTTTTAGAAAATAAAGAAATAGAAATAATAGAAATAAAAGCAGCGTTTTTCAGAGTTACATTGGACAAATATTAAATTATTTGTCTTTATCAAGTAGATACTGATCTGAACTGTCGATGAACAAATATGTGAAGTTTTGTTATGTTTTCTTATTTTTAACAAATGTGTGAAAAGCATTCTTGGATCCAGTTTGAATGCACTTTTAAGACGGTCCCTAACTTCAGCTTGTCACTTTTCTGTCTATTGTCAAGTCACCGAGGTGCCAGGCTTCAGCATGAGATCATGAGGTAAAAATAACAGCTGTGTGCAATATCAGTCAAGCTTCACCCTGCACTGCTGAAGACCTGTGTGTTATTAGTTTATGGCATTTCTGCATAATAGAAATCAACGCTACTTTAGCTGCTAATAGTTATTGATTATTCTGAATAGACGACAATCACCTGGATTATGTTAATACTGAAGGTAAAAGCCTGAATCTGATAAGTATGAGAACAGATCTGAAGTCATTAGGAGTGATTTTAATTAGCATTGACTTGTGGAATTTATCCATCTATCTATCTATCTATCTATCTATCCATCTATCTATCCATCTATCCATCCATCTATCCATCTATCCATCTATCTATCTATCCATCTATCTATCTATCCATCTATCCATCTATCCATCTATCCATCTATCCATCTATCCATCTATCCATCTATCTATCTATCTATCTATCTATCTATCTATCTCAACCTGGATCTGTGTTATAATTTGGAGTAAACAAAAGAAACACTCTACAGTCATTATAAACCCACCCACAGCTGCCACTGGGACCTCCATTAAGCCCAGTGTTCCTGAGATGCTCTGGTCTTATCTGATTCATCAACAAGACGTTGGCTGGCATGATTTATCTATGCCACTTACTTGTTTTCATTTTGCCCGGGGGCTGCTGCCAGCATCGGGGGCTTCTTTTTTTTACAATGTGACAGCTCCATCTCAAGAGAAAAG